>JAMPIV010009756.1:0-243623 GCA_024509875.1 Oreohelix idahoensis
AGAGTTTTGTTTTAAGAACGGATGCGAGTAACGTCGGATTGGGGGCAGCTCTATTACAAAGGTCAAATGCACTTGATGGAGAATTAACCCCAGTTGCTTATGCTAGCTGTAAGTTGAATACAGCAGAACAAAAATATTCAACAAGTGAAAAAGAATGTCTCGCTGTCATCTGGGGTATAAAAAAGTTCCAGATCTATCTCTATGGAAAATCATTTAAGCTCCAGACAGATCATAAACCACTCGTATTTCTGTCACAAGCTAAGCATGAAAATGCTAGATTATTACGTTGGTCGTTGCTCCTACAGCCATACCAGTTTAGCATAGAATATATTCCCGGAAAAACCAATGTTAAGTAGACACCCGTACGATGAAAATCAGAATAATCACTAGGCATGCTGAATAAATTTATCTATATGTATTTCGAATTATGAACTGACATTAGGTAGTCTGTTCTAAATTGGGGAGATGTGTGACGGAATTCTAAATACAATAGCTAAATTATAATATAACAAGATAGTGCGTAAAGTCAAAATAAGATAGAAAATAAAAATTGAGTCCAGCATCTTGTTCGCCCACGCCAGTTAATATGCGGGTTTTGCTAAGCCTTATAGGCGAATGGAGGGTACTGTATTTTTCAAATTTGACCTTGGATAAAACCTAACACTTTTTCCCAAGGTTCAAACAATAATTGCCTCGGTGATAGAATATATAGTAAACGGGGGAGAGAGAGGGTGATAAATGACCTCAAATGCTAATCGCGACTAACATCGTTTCTAAAAATAAAACCAACGCGCAAAAGCCGTGCCTAGGGCGATTCCCAAAATACGAGGAAAAAGTTAGAACATGTAGACAACTCGTGTCACAAAAACAACCTTAGCTCTTATTTCAAAGGACGTAATTATCACGTAAATAGAGAGGACAGCACATGGAAAAGAATTGAACGGGTAGTAGACTAAAAATAAAAAAAAACTAACATAGGAAAAAAACTGTGTACTTCTGAACCAAGCCAACGAGTCCCATATAAATTATATATTCGTGTACCTTAGGACTTGCTGACAAAGAATATGGTAGTAGTTACGCAAATAGTCCATTAATTAACTAATTATAGCCATAATACTATAGTGGATCCGACCAGACTGTCAGGAAAAGATCATGCCTGCTTATAATTTTTTATGGCATGTTTCGAAAAAAGGACTTTGGGTAAATGAGGTTAAAAGGAACGGGATATTTGATTGGTTGGATTTTAAAGGAAGGCGAAGTATGATTGGTTGACCTAAAACTAAAAATATATTTGCCTTGGAAACATATTGGGAGTTGTTATTTGAAACGATAGATTCAAAAATAAATGTAAACATGGTCTCATTGGACAAAGCAGTGGATATTGGCACGAAAACGGGGACTGTTCACTTGCCATTTTCAAGAAAATTTTGTGTAAAGCAAGATCGATGAGAGCAGGCGGAGAATTTTCTAACATAGGAAAAGCCTGGACATAGGGCAGATCGAAAATGTGCCATATTCTATTGCCTAGTCATCGTTTACTTGTGTTATTTCCTTGCATCTGTGGTAAGATTGATTTTCTTAACATTTTATTTAAAATAAAATTTGAATGTGAGATACTAACATACGACTGTAAGTAAGTGAGTCTATGGCAGACTCAAAACAGAGTCTAGAGATTGATCCAGCATATGAAAGACTATCAGAGAGGTGTAGACCAACTAAATTATATATGATTATCATCAGGAGCATAATACCTATCCTATTGTATGGAAAACAGATTATTGCTGGAATTGCAGAGGCGTTGTAACTATTAGGGGAGAGGAATACTGGTATACCTGGTCACATCAAAAGAAACTGGTGAAAGGGATTGTCGTAAAGAGCTGATGTTACATGTTTGTTTGTAATGTGCCTGTACTGGTTGTAAAATATTATTGTAGGCTGTTGATTACGAAGGAGGCATATCCTTCTGATTTCAGAGGTTTTTGGTGGCTGTCAATAACTGGTGCCAGACTACAGTGGGCCGATATATTCATGCCACAGTCTTGCCTTTTTCGGAGACAACTGTAAACCACCATCATTCTTGAAGAAGTGGGAGCTGAAGGTTGTCGTTCAGCGAAGTGCAGGGAGATTCCTACATCATATTACAAAGATAGGTGCATGTTCGGCACCTGATCGCTCAACTAACATTATATTAAAAATAAGAGACTGGGAATAGTGATATAAACATTCCATCAGTGTCCACAGAAACTTACAAACAACATGCAGAGATGATGATAATAAACAATCTACCAGTGTATAATACAAGTCACCTCAGTTAGAAAATACACTACACCCTTATATAATAATAATATGTGTATTATGGACAGAAGATCCATTGTATAAATTGATTGATGTAATTAATTTCTATGATTTCACTTTTGATTGACAGTACTGATTCCAAATAAATTATATTCAGGACAATAAATTGAAAAAACATTAACTTTACCAAACTTTCAACCACTGACTTACTAAAGATGGTCTTTTAAAGTGTGGTTCGTATGTGATTGTCGTGGTACTGTTGTGTTGTATTAGATAATAAAATAATTGTGTAATTGTTTATATGTTCAGTTGGTTAATGCAACCTTACACTAACATTTCATAACCCTAGACACCAAACGTAGTCATCTTACAGTCTATCTAGAATAAGTCTGAATGAGATCATAGTGGTGGTAGTAGAAAGGTGCCCTGGAAATTTACTCTAATATTTATTATATTCAGGGACCTTCACAGCTGACCTCATTCAGTACACTAAGATTTCTTAACAACAAACTGTATTAACATCAAACCCACCACAACAACCACACAAAAACCCACACCCACCAGCTACACACACATGAGTCGGCACCCCCGCCAGCCAAAGTCAATACCCTTCTCCCTACCCCCCCAAACCGACCAGCTAACACCAGAAATTAACTACAACCTACTTATCTCTCCTTAGTTACCTACACACCGCCATTATTGAGATAATATATTGCTATATAAAAGTCCGCGCCACCACCGGAATCGATCGGAGTATTTTGTTATATAAAAAGTCCGCGCCACCACCAGAATCCTAACCGTAACCGCCATGACATACTACTCATGTCACTCTTGTATCCATATTCTTCTGGCTTATTCTCTACACCTACTCGCAGTGGTGTATTTCAGGATTGGATGTGGGAGGCTATATGTCTTATGGACTTGAGCTCCATTCCCTCTAACAAAAAGTTTCTAATATGTACTGGGAGGCTCAAATGTTTTGTAGCTAGCTTTAAAAAAATGTTCTTACTTGTTTTAAAGTATGTTTATTCTTTTTTTTTTTAAACAGTGTGCCTAGAATCATTTGAAAATTATGTCAGCTGGGGTTCTAAAAGACCAGGTCTCATGACCTGCATATTCTTCTCTAACAAACTAAACTCAGTATATTATCATTAATGTATGAGCTACAAACTAAACTCGGTATATTATCATCAATGTATGAGCTACAAACTAAACTCATATTATTATCAATGTATGAGCTACAAACTAAACTCGGTATATTATCATCAATGTATGAGCTACAAACTAAACTCATATTATTATCAATGTATGAGCTACAAACTAAACTCGGTATATTATCATCAATGTATGAGCTACAAACTAAACTCAGTATATTATTATCATTGTAATAACCTACAAAATGAACTCAATATATTATTTAAGTATGAAGAAGAAAAATATAAGTTACAAAAGAGAATAGTTGATCAACTGGATCTGCTGGAAGGTATTACAAAATAAATAAATAAATCATCGAATTAGTTGAGAAGCCATACCAAGAACAGAAATAATTACACACACTGGCACTAATAACAAATTCATTATAACTTTTCAGCTCTCGTGGTGTAAAGGAAAAAAGGCACCAAGCCCTCCTTGTCATCCGTTTGAGGGCTTTTCATTCCTATTTTGTTTGGTCTCCTTTCTCCTTCAAGTCAGCGTTTTCTCCTCACACCATGTTCCACTGGTATCGATTATGTCCACATTAGTGATCTTGTCACATCAGTTCGATTCTTGTATTCTGCGCTAGCACCCACCTATGAAAGTCGGTATCTTTCCGTTGTCATTTTCGCCGTTCTCCATGTTTCAGAGGCATGCAAGTGGACTGATTTGACATTTGAATAGACGATTCTGATTTTAGTGTTAGACTTGATTTTTTAAAATTTCCACAAGTCTCTCATTGCAATGAAAGCTCCTTTAGCAATTTATATTCTTATTTAATATAATTATCTGTTTCTCCAAATTTGTTGATAATGCTGTCAAGAATTATGCACGACTCCATATCTTGTATGGATATATTTCCACTATAATCTGGTCACCAGTAGTTGTATTTATTCTCATAATCTTTGTCATTTTTCTGTGTATCTTCAAACTCAGTTGCGGTGACCCCATATCCAGTGTTTTCATTTTGTCTCGCATTTGGTCACTGTTGTGGGACAAATGAGCTTGGTCGTCGGCAAAATCAAGGCCATCAAGCTGCTTTGACCACTGAATTCTATTTCCTGTGGTTGATGTTTCATAATCCAGTCTATATCCTGTTAGAGGAGAAAAGGTGACAAGAGGCATCCCTGACGCACTTCAGTTTTTATCTCAAAGGGCTCAATAAGTTGTCCTTCGTGGAGAATTCTACATTTCATATCTTTGTCGCATAGAGATTATGATCAATAAATTTTCTCTATTCTCTTCTTTTTCTACCCGTGTCCTTTACTTTATTATCGCTCTTTTATCCTTTTCCTGTATTTTTCGCATTCGTTCGTTTGCGAAAAATATTTTCTTTCCCATTCTCACTTTACCGTTTTTCTTTCTCATACTGATACGCAATCTATTACGTAGATGTCAGTCAGACGAGAAACTGTGAATATTCATCTATCTCAGACATAGGAGCAGACTTTTGGCTAGCATTTTCACCTGACACGAACGTTTCTCCGGCGTGAGGTGTGATAACCGACATCTGCACGGCGCAGAATGAGACATTTGTCTGGTATTTTCCTCTGTCACGGCACTCTCGGCCAGTTTCGTTAGCAGTGAGGTGTCAAGACGCGAAGTGGCAGTTTATGGCACGTCTTCTGGTTATGGAAGGTGTTTAAGACGGAAAGGGGAGATTATTTCGGATTTTGCGAAATAACGTGGGACCTCTTTGTCTGTTTGATAGATATAATCAGAGTTTTAAACTTGATTTCACTCATTCTCCTAAATTCGCAGTAGACGGTCGTTCGTGCTAGTGAAAGAAGCTTGTATAGCGAAGTTCTTAGTGCTCGTCAAAGTTTGCCGAGCTTCTAGAATATCTATCTAGTGAATAATTCTAGTCGTTGTGATCTGTAGTTCTGTGTGGAGGTAAATATTATACTAAGTATCTAATATTTTGTGAAGTAATTAAGTGTTAATCGCCTATTTCATTTTAACTAGACTAGTTCTTTTGTGCAGAGAGAATTAAAATATAGTCTGTATTATTTTCTAGTGACGTGTTTCAGTGGAAAGCAGAATAAATTATATTTCTAGCTTAAAATCACGCAGCCATAAATGAATTTGATTTTACTGCTAAATAATCAGACGAGAATATATTTTAAAATTAACTTATAACTGAAATGCTACATCAGTGAGTATTGACGGGATACGTATGTATTCCTAATTCATGATGATTGATTTTATGTATATAACTTATTTCACGGGAAGTTTTAAATGATAAGTCAAGCTGTACGCTTGCAGTTTAAAATGTAAGTTATAACGAGTACATAGTATGTATAATTATTTTATATGTGTTTTTTTTCCTCTATTTAGTGAAGAAAACTGGGGTTAACCCAAACTTTGCCAGTGTTAAGTACTGATGAGTAATATCTGTGAAGAACTAAAACATATTCCTTAAAAGACTTGGTGTAAAATCTTTACAAGAACTTTAAAGGTGAAATGACATAAAGGGCCTATTGCGCCAGATTTTATTCTTCCTGAGAAAACTTAAGTACAGTTCAGCCCTTGTGGCAAGTAAACTATTACAAACAGTAACGTTCCGCAAATTTTGTCAACCTGTGGTGTGACCAAGAAGGTTACCTTTGATCGAAAGTTACAAACCTGACGTTTTTCCCTAAGTAGTGGAAACCTCGTGATTCTGACACTGTGAACCCGCTTACACTAATTCTTACCTGAGCTGATAAAGTGACACTAATTTAAATCTGGAAAAAAGAAACGATCGCCTGAAGAGGACGCTCCCCGGACACGTTGAATGAAACCAAGATCTGCAGAGCTGGGTATCCGCTTCATCAAACGATAAAACAGATTGTGTCATAACGTGCGCCAGACGGCGAACAACAGCAAGCTATAGGGTAAGAAAGTGAGAAATGCACGACAGGGCCCTGATGAATGAACCGAGAGAAAGCAGGAACGAGTGACTCTTTTTTTATGGTATACCAAATTTCACCCACTTTGTAATTTCTTTATGCAAGTTTTTGTTGCAAACAAGATACTTTTCCTTAGGATAGATCATACTAATATCTAAGTCTGTTCATACCTTTAAAAGGGGAAAATCATTAGATTACCGCTAATGTATCCTTGATTCCTTGGGGCTATCACTTTCTTCTAACAGGACTGTGGGCATACCTTGAGGGATAAGATCATACTGTGGGTCTATCATTCTGGTAGAAATTCATTGATTTTATGACTATGTGTATATGTTTCTTGATGTAATTTTATGTGTTGTGATGAAATTTTAGATGATAATTAAAATTTCTCTTGATCTTAATCAGCGCGTTGGTCAGCTCGTTGGTCAGCTCGTTCCAAATTATATGTATAATCACTGTTATAGTTTTTCCCACGTCTGTGCGTCTAACTGTCGTCACTTGTGTGCGTGCACGTGAGTGGTACGTTCATATATATTAATATATGTTGTCACTAGACTGTCTGACTCCTCTAGATCTGTTGTAGAAGATAGGCTAAAAGAGAGAAAAGATTCTCGATTTCAGAGACAGCCTCTATTGATTTCTACCATCTCACTCGTGAAAATCTATTTCTACTATCATCTCTCACTGAGGCTATCACTCATTCTAATCTATTCAGAAGGGACCAACCCAAGTCTTAATTTCCCTATCAAAAATCTACGACAATCTTCGTGTGTTTTCTTTAGAAGATCAATAAATTTGAGGACGGACTTCATCACGCCTCGAGTTTCTAAAGCAATTCTCTATATAAATTGTCGAATGCCTTCTTACAGTCCACAAATCCGAGGTAAAGGTAAAGGATCCTGTTACAAGCCTATTGAGGCAAATTGGGAATATGGTGTTAGGCCCATATTTTCTTGACCTTACGGCACACTAGGGGTGATGTGGTCAGCATCACGCCGGCCGCCATAACCTTCACAGAGTTGCTCTGGTACCCAATTCATGAGGCTGGGTCGACCCCGGAGCCGTTTGCGGTCTAAAAATCCCACCTCAACTGGGGATCGAACCAAGACGCTGAGCTGGGGAGTCAGTTATGAAAAGTGGTGACTTAAAGCAAAGCTTTTATGAATTATTATGCGGTAGGAGCCGCGGTAGCATAGTGGTTAGTGCACTGGCTTCCTAGCGCAGTGGTCTATGGTTCGATCCCCAGATGAGGCGGAAAAATTTTTAGGCCACAAACGGCTCCTGGGTCGACCCAGCCCCGAATGGGTACCAGAGCTACTCTGGGAAGGTTAAGGCGGCCGGCGTGATGCCGACCACATCACCCCTCGTGTGCCGACGGTCAAGATAATATGGGCCTAACACCATATTCCCAATATGCCTCAATGGGCGTGTAACGGGTTCCTTTACCTTCTTTTCTATGCGCAGCGTGGCTATCTGGTTCGTAAAGTATCTGTTTGGTCGAAATCCTGCTTATTCTTCTCTCAAATGCCTGTCTATCTCTTAAAGATGATCATGTTTAATAATTTTCTTAGCACTTATAATAGCCTTATTTCTCTATAATTTGTTTGCGTTCTTGCAGATCTTTTTTCATTGGCAACTTGAACAGATATTTTTATTTCCAATCTGCTGATAGTTCTTCTCTCTCCCAGGTGTTACCAAGTAATTTGTATGACATCTCTGAAGAGATTTTCTTAATTAAATCAATAAACTTAGGATCTGCTTATATGGGATCTGCTGGAATGCCATCTGGGCCAGCGGCTTTTCGATCTCTTTATGACTTTCGTTAATTTCTTATTTACTTGGCTTTTCACAATTAACTTGAAGTTGCTCTTCTACCGGTTGAATGTTTGAGGAATCTTCATAGGAGCTAGCCTATTTAAAAGACGATCGAAAAGTTCCGTCCATCTTTTCATGTGCTAAGCAAATTTCGTTTCTTGTCTTTAATAAGACCATTTTTTTGCTTACATTTCCTCGGGAAGTTTGTTTGTACCGTTGCACAGATCCTTTAAATTACCTTTGGCTGTAGCTTCCTCTGCCTCTTTTGATTCAATATTTTTCTTATTGTCTCTTCTGATGTTTCTTCTTACTTGTTTGTTTGCCTTTATGCATATTTCATGATCCTTGGCGCTGGAAACTCTAGTTTGTACATGTTTAAATCTGAAATCAATGTTTTCTGTTGTTATCAATGCTTTTGCTGGTTTTCTCAGAACATCTCCACATGTCTCATACCATATATTTTTTTTATATGCTGCCAGTGGTCTTCTGTCTCTGACACATCTGTTAGTTGTAGGAACATTTGGTACACACTGGTTATTATATCCGTTAATTATTCTAATGTTTTCTTGATTTCTGAGATATCCTACATAAAGCTGTTGTCTACAGCTATATACTGTATATCTTTTGCGTGTCATCTTTATTTTGGCTTACACAGGATGGTGATCAGATGCCACATCAGCTCATCTGCATACTTTTACGTCATGTAATGATGATCCGAACTTTTTATTCATGCTTATTTATCTGCCTGATTCTGCTTAATGCACCCTTTTATGTAGAAACATGCTTCCTTCTGAAGCATATACGTTTAATAGTGCGTCTCCGTTGTTGCTCACTGTCCTAAGTTCACGTTTTCCTGTGATCTCTTCAAAGTTGCAATTATCTGTTCCTGTCTTTTCATTTAGGTTACGCATCATCATTTTAATGTCTTTTCTTCCCATCTTTTTCGTCCATATTTTTGTAGTTTGGTGTAAAATTCTTCCTTCACGGGTTCTTCTTTGTTATTAGTCGGTGGATAACGTTTGTCTTTATTTTTCTTTTGGTGTTTTGATATCCGTCTGATCCGTTGCTTTTCATTCTACAAATTCTTTCTTCCTTTTTCTTATCTCTTTTTTACAACACAATTTCTCCTGTGTTTAGTTTGTTTCTTTATTATCTTGTCTTGAAGAAAAAAAATATCAGTTTCCGATGCTCAGTTGTTTCCTTTCTATTCCCCTCCACCTTGTTTCGCACAGTCCTAAGATGTCAATGCTATAGTTCTACTTCTGCTGCCACATGTGCCGTTTTCCTTTGTTCATTGAGTGTACGAACTTTGCAGACGCCAAATCTGGAAAGTGTTGTAGAAGAAAAAATGGTGATTTAGCAACACAGCCATCTTTCAGCTTTCTCAGGGCTGCAACATACGTCTCCTTACCAGAGGTCATTCTGTTGCATTGGATGGCTGAGTTAAATTATTTAAATTACCGGTACCTTTAGTTGACAGGCCATTGTTTTCAAAACTTTTTTGCTGCCCTTAATTTTATACAGGAAGGAGCTGTCAGCCCCATGCTCAAACCCTCTTTAATCGCTTCTACGACATGCCTGGCATGTTACAGTGTTTCTATGCGTGACTTCCCTTTCGGGCCCCGGTAACAAACGTACGAATAATAATGTCATTAAAAAAAGACAAGAGGACGACAAAGAAGCACACAAAGAATACTTTCACTTACTTTATATGTACAGAATTAATATCAAACAAGAAAGCTACAAATAAACATATATCTTCATATATATGAAATGTACAGTATGAACGCGGGCGCAAATAACGATACATAAAGGCATATATCTTCATATATTTGATGCCTATAAAATTAACATAAGAGTGACGTATACAACTTCACATCAATCATCGATATCTTGCCGCTTCCAGTGCAGCATGGATCCTCAACATAAACACGCCACGCCTTCTAGTCCGGTGCCATCCGCTCAAACTCTCCATGTCTTCTTCATTACCTTCTTCAGCTATCTTCTTCATGTGTGTATGTGTGTGTTTTTTTTTGTCTGTTTTGTTTTGGTCCCCATCTACTTCTCCTACCCTGGGTATTCCAAAACAGTGATAACCTTGTGATGCCATCAGTTGGATGTCGTAGCGTATGTGCTACACAGTGTCATCGTCTTCTCCTGACTTCTTGTTTTACTGTTGTTTTTTTTTTAAATCTTGTCATCAGTTCTACAATAGTGAGCTTATTGTACCATTTCAATCGTTCTATTCTACGCAAGGCCCCATTTATGAGTTGTCATCGGTTCTATAATAGTGATTTTATCGTACCATTTCAATCGTTCAATTCTACGCAAGCTCCCATTTATGAGTTGTCATCGGTTCTATAATAGTGATTTGATCGTACCATTTCAATCGTTCAATTCTACGCAAGCCCCCATTTATGAGTTGTCATCGGTTCTATAATAGTTGTCATCGGTTTCTACGCAAGCTATATAATAGTGATTTGATCGTACCATTTCAATCGTTCAATTCTACGCAAGCCCCCATTTATGAGTTGTCATCGGTTCTATAATAGTGATTTGATCGTACCATTTCAATCGTTCTATTCTACGCAAGCCCCCATTTATGAGTTGTCATCGGTTCTATAATAGTGATTTGATCGTACCATTTCAATCGTTCAATTCTACGCAAGCCCCCATTTATGAGTTGTCATCGGTTCTATAATAGTGATTTGATCGTACCATTTCAATCGTTCTATTCTACGCAAGCCCACATTTATGAAGGTCTGTTTCTGTCTGATTGCAGCTTTTGTTGTCCTCCATATTTCAAATCCACTCAATAGGACTGACGTGATATTTGTATTTGAGTCGAAGATTCTGATTTTTGTGTAGGGCTTGATTTCTTTTGATTCCCTACATTTTTCATTGCAACGAAAGCTCTTCATATATATATATATATATATATATATATATATATATATATATATATATATATATATATATATATATATATATATATATATATATATATATATATATATATATATATATATATATATATATATATATATATATATATATATATACACATGATATCCTTATCTGTTCCTCCTACGTTGTCTATGCTGCTGTCAAGATACATATATGAGTTCACACCTTGTAGGATGTATCTCCCAGTGAAGTCTGGCTATCGTTAGTTGCATTTATTCTCATAATCCTTGATCTTTCTCTGTATTTACAAATCCTATTGATGTGACCTCTCACCAGTTATTCTCACTGTGTCGTGCATCCAGTTAAGTTTATGTGACAGAAGAGCCAGGTCTTGAGAAAAATCTAGATCATCCACTGAATTCCATGTCTGTTGGTTGGTATTGTTTTCATAATCACGCCAATAGCCAGTAATAAGAGAAATGATGTCAAGAGGCATCCCTGTCGAACTCTAGGTCATATCTCAAAAAGCTCAGAAGGTTGTTTTTCACGAAGAACGGTATATTTCATGTCTTCATACAACTTCACATACTTGATTTAAAAAAAAAGACATACCTTCACACGCTTGACAGAATTATCTGCTTCACATATGTTATATGAACGTATGCCTCTACTACGCCGTCACATATATTATAAAATCATATACCTTCACATACTTTATAAAATCATATGGCATCACATACTTTATAAAATCATATACCTTCACACACGGTATAAAATCATATACCTTCACATACGTTACAAAATCATATAAAATCATAAACCTTAACATATATTAAAAAATCATATACCTTCACATACGTTATAAAATCCTTTAAAATCATATACCATTCACGTACGTTATAAAATCATATAAAATCATGTACCTTCACATACGTTATATAATCATACAAAATCATATACCTTCACATACTTTATAAAATCATATACCTTCACATACGTTATAAAACCATATAAAATCATATACCTTCCCATTCGTTATAAAACCATTTAAAATCATATACCTTCACAAACGTTATAAAACCATATAAAATCATAAACCTTCACATACGTTATAAAATCATAAACCTTCACATACGTTTTAAAATCATAAAAAATCATAATACATTCACATACACTATAAAATCATACATCTTCACACACTTGAGATGCAATCCTTTAGAATAAAAATGCATGAACATATAAATAATAATAATAAATTGTTTAAGCGCCAAACAAAGCGCATAAGGCAGAAACCAGTGCTCTCCAGGTTGTTCGTTGTGACGCCACTCCTCTTAACTCTTGCACATTATTTAGGCCCAACGTTCTTCCTTCTCTTATTATTGTTCTTTTAAGTGTTTCTTTTGGTCTTCCTTTTTTCCTCTTACCCTCAGGAACCCAAGTGAGCGCCTTTAGTGGTATTCTGTTGTTTTGCATTCGTAGGACATGACCGATATATGACCATCGTCTTTTCCTTATATAGTCGGAGAATTATTTCTGCTTAGGGTCTTCTCTTATTTGTCGATTAGTCTTGAATTCTTTCCAACTGATGTTCATGAGTTTTCTAAGACATTTGTTCTCGAATGTATTCAGCTTGTTCTCCAATGATTTTGTTATTTTCCAACTCTCACAGCCGTATGTTAACACTGAGATAACATTCGAATTAAACAGACGAAGCTTGGTATGTATATTCAGTGATCGTAATTTCCAAATGTTAGATAATCTATTGAAGGCGCTAGCTGCCAAAGCAATTCTAGTATGAATTTCTCTTGTGTCACCATCCTGAGTCATTTTACTGCCTAAATAATTGAAACTTTCAACCTTCTGTAGTTTTTTCCCGTTCAGGATGATATCAAAGGTCTCGTTAGAAAAATTCATAACTTTAGTTTTAGAGGCATTTATTTGGAGACCTATTTTAACCGAGAGATGACACAGATTATTTACTGTTTCTTGGGCCTGTCTGGGTGTTGGACTTAAGAATGCTAAATCATCTGCAAAATCAAGGTCTTCCAGGGACTTTCCATCTGTCCATTTTATACCTAATTGTTCGTTGTGGGTATAGTTTTTCATAACCCAATCAATAGCTATTCTAAAAAGTAGTGGTGACATAATACAGCCTTGTTTCACCCCTGTTTCTACTGTAAACCATTCTGTATTCCCTTTATTTGTTCTAACACAATATCTTGCATTGTCATATAGCGCTTTGATTATATTCACATATTTTGTTGGAAAACCATAGATTGTTTGTAACTTCCACAATGATGGGCTTTTTGAAAATCGACGAAGGTGATAATAAGTGGTGATTGCATTTCAACTGATTCTTCTATAATTGTTCTCAGTGTGAATATTTAATCAATACATGATCGTTTCGGCCTGAAACCCGCTTGTTCTTCTCTGATCTTTTCGTCTACATGCAATTTCAGTCTTTCTAACATCATGCAACATAATAATTTTCCAGGTACTGATAATAGAGATATACCACGCCAGTTATTACAGTCTGATAGATCACCTTTCTTCGGTAACTTTACAATAATACTGTCTTTCCATTGTTGCGGTGGTTGTTCTTTTCTCCATACTTCATTTATAATATCTAAAATTCTCAAGAGGTTGTTTTCATTAACTGCTTTAATCATTTCGCCTGCAATTTCGTCAACTCCAGCAGTCGATTGTCATGGTGGTGATATCGTTGTCAATTTTGCCTAGAGCATCGAAATAGTTGTTCATTTTGACATTATATTCTTCTTTTTTATCATTTGATTGCAGTCTATGTACATCAATTCTTCTATTTTTGTTCGGTTGGTATATCTTCTTTAGTTTAATTGTCAGTTTAGCTATGCAGAGATTATGATCGCTTCCGATCTCTGCACCTCTATATGCTCTGACGTCTTGAACTGATGATCGAAATTTTGCGCTTATGCAGAAGTGATCTATTTGGTTCTTAGTTCTGCCATCAGGTGAGTTCCATGTAACTTTGTGGATATTCTTATGTGGAAAGACGGTGTCTGCTACAACAAGGTTTGATATTTCACAAAGTTCCAGAAGTCTTTCTCCATTTTGATTTATATAGCCTATACCATGAGTACCGAGATATCTTTGTACTCCATCGTTGTTGTCACCTACTTTGGCGTTAAAATCGCCCATGACTACTATTATGTCATGCTTGGGTATTGTGTTGATGGTACTTAGAAGTGCTTCATAAAAGTCATCTTTTGTGATATCAAGAGCGTCGTTAGTTGGTGCATAACATTGTACAATTGAGAGCTTGAAAAATCTTGTTTGAAATCTAGCTAATATTAGCCTTTCATTAATAGGTACCCAGCTGATGAGCGATGCTGCTGCTTTCTGTGCCATTAAGATGGCTACTCCCTCTGTGTGACGATTATCATTACTACCAGAGTATATAATTTGCTTTTTTTCTTCTGAAATATATTTTATGCCCTTCCCCGTCCATCTACACTCGCTGATACCCAATATGTCCAACTTATAATTGTCCATTTCTTTGATTACTTCTTCCGTTTTTCCGTCTTGATACATAGTTCTTACATTCCAGTATCCAATTTTGGAAATCTCCTTAGCCCCTAAGATATTAGAATGAGTCATGTTCCCTGTCGAGCCTGGTTCTGTTTCGAAAACAATCGCTTGTTTTACGATAGTGACTTGTTAAATCTCTGATCAACCCTCCTATCCAACCAACCGATTCGAGGGTTTCGAGGTCGGTTATTGGAAAATATCTACACCACTAGATACTCTGATGTATCTTTTATTCTATATTTAACATAACATGATGATATCCATCGAAATATACACATTCCTGATGTTTTTCTTTCGAAGTCTAAGGTGAGAAAAGAATTTCACCTCCATCGTGAAAGGGTAGATGAACATATAGACCATGACATATCTGATATGGGATGCTTCAGGAAAAACAAGAAATGAATAAGCAGAAGAAAAAAGAATAAGCGCTGAAAAGGAGAAGACAGAAGTCATTAAACAAACAGTACTAATTCACATAAAGCAACCTTAAAGAGACAAAGATTATAAGTTCAAAGTTGAACAAAAAATTCAATTAACTTTAACAGCCTTCAATGAAGTAATAAGACGAACAGCGGTAATCAAACTGCTACGTTTATTTGGTTTGGTTTGGTTTGGTTTTAAGTACCATCTTCCTTGCACATGGACAACTCCATCAGTAGTCTGGTCTTCTGCTTAGATCACACAGTGCACGAACTTCGTAGCACCGGCGAGAATCCAAATAACACATTCTATAAATATTTTTGTGGTGGGTAGGTTTTCCTAATTTTTTTGCCAGGGCAGCGACCGCATGGCCTACTCTTTACGATTTCCAACTGCCGATGGATCTTTAACGCGTGCAACTTGCAAACGGGACCTCCTATTTTGTCGTCCTTATCCGAGAAAGCTAAGCATCGGATCTCACAACTAATGAGATCAGGGGGATTTTTACATCATTAGGACCCACTGGTTCTGAAAAAAAAATTCCATCAAACATATTCCATCAAACATATTCCATGTACTGGAAACCGGTACCTTTAGAATTAGAGGCAGACGACATCCCTTTTAGCGACTCCAACCTTCCCTCCCCCCGTTTATTTACAAATAACACAGCCCTACACACAAAAAAAACTTTTTGGTGCCAAACATTTTACTCTTGATTGTATATAAATGAGGCCTGCTCAATCCAAATATCACATTTACTTGTCTGTAGCAGCTCTAGTTTTTGAGATACAGACATTTTTGTATTTCATTAATACAGGGTGACCCAAAAAAATACGGGCCCGCGCGCCTGGTTTGGGCATGTAACTCGTCATGACTCCCTTTCGAAAACGATCCTCCAGGGAACAGTCAAAGGTAAACGGAGAAGAGGAAGGCAAAGAAAATCCTGGGCTGATAACATCAAAGAATGGGCAGGACACGGTTTTTCCACACTTGTACGCATTGCTGAGGACAGAGAGAAGTGGAGGACCCTGTCTGCTGATGCTTCCACCATGGCACCCCTACGACCCATGACGGGTTACGGGTTGAGATGAGATGATGATAGGAAGCATATTACTGTTTTTGTGAAAAAGGCATACTTTGCTTACTTTAAAGTAAAACTATGTGACCAGGACAAGTCTTGGGCTCCTCATATTGTTTGCAAAACATGTGTTGAACACCTGCGACAGTGGACTTGTGGGAAAAGAAAATGTTTAAAATTTGGAATTCCAATGGTTTGGAGAGAGCCCAAGAACCACTATGATGACTGTTATTTCTGTGTTGTGAATATTAAGGGAATTAATGGAAAAAATCACAAAAAGTGGAAATATCCAGATTTAGATTCTGCTAAGCGACCTGTTCCACACGGAGATGACATACCAATTCCAACTTTCAGTCAGATTTCGGATTCCCTGCTAGAAGATGAGACAGCAGTGGCATGTGGAACGACAAGTGACAGTGATAGTGATTTCGAAGATGATTTTTCAGATGCTCAACGCTTCGACTAGCTTGAACTAAATGATCTAATCCGAGATCTATATCTCTCCAAGGAATCTTCAGAACTTTTGGCTTCAAGATTGAAAGAAAAAAAATTACTGACTGCTGAAACAAAGGTTACATTTTATCGCAGCAGAGAGCAAGGTTTTATTCCATTCTTTTGTAAAGAAAACAACCTTGTGTTTTGTACTAATGTAGGAGGTCTTGTTAACAAAATGGGTGTAAGTTATACACCAGATGAGTGGCAACTTTTCATTGACAGCTCTAAAAGAAGTTTGAAGGGTATGGTAACAAATATGGCTCAATTCCAACTGTAAGCACAGTTCTGGAAAAATTGAAGTATTTAGAACATAACTGGATGGTTTGTGTAGATCTTAAAATGATGAACTTCTTGCTTGGCCAGCAAATGGGATTCACCAAAAATCCATGCTTTATATGTTTGTGGGATAGCAGGGCAAAAAGATATGCACTGGACAAAGAAACAGTGGCCGTTGAGGGATGAATTTAAAGTTGGAGAAAAAAATATTGTCAATAAGCCTCTCATTGATCGAAAAAGAGTTCTACTGCCACCATTACATATAAAGCTTGGCTTGATGAAGCAATTTGTTAAGGCACTGAACAAATATGGTACCTGTTTTAATTACTTATGCAGAAAGTTTCCAGAATTGAGCATAGACAAACTTAAAGCTGGAATTTTTGATGGACCTCAAATTAGAAAGTTAATAAACGATCCAAATTTTATTGATTCCATGAACAAAACAGAGTCCACAGCCTGGTCATCATTTGTTTTAGTTGTGCAAAACTTTCTGGGTAACTTTAAAGCAGACAATTATTCTGAATTAGTTGGAAACATGCTGTCGAGTTTTTGTGAACTTGGATGCAACATGAGCATAAAATTGCACTACCTCCATAACCATTTACATTTATTTCAGGAGAATCTTGGCGACTTTAGTGAGGAGCAAGGTGAAAGATTTCACCAAGATATAAAAACAATGGAAGAGAGATACCAGGGACTTTGGGATGCCCACATGATGGCAGATTACTGTTGGACCCTTAAGCGTGACTGTCCGGACATATCACATTCCAGGAAGTCCTCGAAAAGATCCTTTTTGCGTGTTGACTAAACAAGTGCTAGTGATAAAGTTTTATTACATTTTTGGTAATATATGCACAGTAATTACATATAATATGAATGCAGACTAAAGTCAAAATGCCACTGATAGCACCTAACTCTAGGAATGTACATAACAATTGCCCTACTAATATGGTCATTCTTAGTTATCTCAAAAACTAGAGCTGATAGAAAAAAATCTGATTACATTTTTGGAATCAGCAACCCAAAATTACCCAAGAACAGCTATAAAATTTAAGGCACCAAAATGTGTGTATACCAGTGTAATGAATGCGCAAAAGCTGATTAGTTTTAAACTGCAAACTGGTACAATTAAACACGATCTTTTGTTGGTACAACTTTTAAACTGCCAACCAGGACAACTAAACACCGTCTTTTGTTGGTACACCATTTAAACTGCCAACTAGTACAACTAAGCACCATCTTTTGTTGGCACAACTTTTAAACTGCCAACTAGTACAACAAACCACCGTCTTTAGTGGGCACAACGATATTCTATAACAATTAGGTCCCCTCTAGAAAGACCTAAATATTAAACAGGGTGGTCCAACATTCACTTCTTTTGTTTACATTTCTATATAATCACTTGTATCAATTGGGTACAGATTAAACAATTGCCAAAACAGGACCAATAATTGTCATTTGAGTAATAAGTTTTATATCTGTATTTTTTCCCCAAAACAAAATAAAATAAAATAAATTTAAGTGGCCCTTTAACTAGCGTTACAAGAGAAACAAAATTTGCTGCCCGCTATAACATCATGTACTGAACAGATCGGATCTCATACTAAGCTGTAATGTTAATATGATATGGCATTTTATCTATTCAAATGGCAGTTAATTGTGTTTGTTGTAGTGTTTTATTTCATAAAATTATTTGGGTAGGAGTAAGGAAATGACAATTTCAAAATAGGAAGCGACTTTTCCATTACTTTATAGAATATTGTTGTGCCCGTAAAGTAGATAGTTTACATTACATTTCTTGACCATTCTCAAATTTGCAAGTTGTCATGTATGGAGCAAATAAAAAATGATAAAGACGCTTTTCTGTTTCTTCTTCTTTATTCATTTTTGTGATTCTTCTGCAGCGTCATATGCTTGATCTTTACTGTTATTGTTTGTTCTGTCTCCCATGCATTTCGCTGTTTCCTGGATACTCCCTTGATTTTTTTGTACAGTGTATTTGTATTCATTTTCTTTGTCTCAACTGTGCATGCATCTCTCTCTCTCTCTCTCTCTCTCTCTCTCTCTCTCTCTCTCTCTCTCTCTCTCTCTCTCTCTCTCTCTCTATATATATATATATATATATATATATATATATATATATATATATATATATATATATATATATATATATATATATATATATATATATATATATATATCACTTTCAATTATTTATGTTCTACGTATCTGATTTTAATTTTATAAAGCTGACTGCCGATGGGGTTTTGGATGGAATATTTTCGTTTTGATTACGTTAACAAATTTTAATGAACATTTTTGGGGAATAAATAAATAAATAAAAAATGCCAGCTTATCCTCAAAAAGGACTTCACAGTAAACCAAATATGTGTCACGTAGGGTTTATATTCATTTAATTTCCTACATCTTCTTCCTATTCTTTCACCCGAATTCTCTCTTTTATTATCTCTGTATTTCCTTTTTCCTGTATATTTTTCATCCATTCGTTTTGCGAATATTATTTTCATATAATTCGCAAACTTTACCTGTTTTCCTTTCTCTAAAACTGAGAATCGCACCTGGGTGGTATTGCGTACATGTCAGTCGCGCTGGTCGGATGATAGGCGTGAATTTACAGCATTCGCTAGACATTCGTCTGAGGGTCTCTGGCCTGGGGCGTGAAAATTCACCCGAGGGACATGGAAAGTAGACAGAGAGTCTGCATTTCAGTAAACGCATGAGGTTTTTCGTCAGGAAAAACCCGGCTTAGCGTGAAAATCCACTCCGCACTGCAGACGGTGGTCTGAGATTTGCAACTCATGCAAGCCCTCGGCCACTGATGGCTGTTACGTCACGCGATAAGCGGACGAAGGTGTTATACGGACCGGGGAGACTATTTCGCTTGGCGAAATAAGATTAGGATCCTGTGTCCGATTTTAAAGATATTGGCCAAGTTTGAAACTTTAATTTCATTCTCGCTCATAGACTCACAGTAGATAGGTTGCTCGTAAACAGAATAGCTGTTAGCGAAGATCTCAGTTTGTTTCGGCAATTTGTCGAACTTCTAGACTTCCAGAAATATTTTCAGCATTTTTATTCTTAAGTTGTGCGACTACCTGTAATTCTGTGGTTGAGGTAATTAATATGATAGATATATAGATTTTGTGAGTGTTAAAGTGTTTAATCGCTTAATTCATTTTAATCTATTTCTTTAGCGCAGAAGAGAAATAAAGTGGTAGGCTATTATATTTTCTAGGGAAGCATTCAGTGGAAAGCAGGATAAAATTAAAATTTCTAGCTTATAACGGCAATTGTAGCTATTTATGAATTTAATTTAACCGCTAATACTCAGTCGAGTGTATTTTTCTAAACTAACGTATAAACTCTAGAATCGAGCCTCATGAATGGTGACGGAATACGCACGTGTTCCTAATTCATGAGGATTGCTGATTTTTAAATATAACTTACGTCACGGGAAGTTTAAATGATAAGCAAAGCTCTCTGCTTGCAAGTTTAAATGTAAGTTAAAACCAGTACAGATTCTGTTTATTATATTATATGTGTTATTTTTCCTCCACACAGTGAAAGTTTTGGGGTGACCCTAACTTTACCAGCACCTAGTAGTAGTTTCCATACTTGTGAAGAAATAGACAGTCCTTATTTTGAACCACGTGGGTTTCTTAAGTACCACTGGTCTAAACAGTGCATATGCAACCCGAGTTAGCCAGAAATACTATATCCCAATAACGGGTTTTCAAAGACTGTAATGATAAATACTGGACCTTGGAGCCAGATCTTAATTTCTTCTAGAAAAAAACTCTACGTAATCTTTCTGCCTGGTGGCGCGAAATACTTCAAGTATTAACTAACATTTCCCGAATATATATATATATTTTTTTTGTGGACAAATCTGTGGTGTGACTAAAGTGAATCCTATACTGAGGGAAGGCACCGACCTGACATTCATCATTTCTAGAAACCTACGCTATTGACACTGTGCTCTGCTAACTCCCGCGCCTGGAATAACTGTTAGGTGACTTAATCAGACATTTGAACAAATTTGCACACCCAAGTAGTCGTTCCCGGAGACTCCGAGTTAAATACGTCTTTTGGAACTGGGGACTTCTTGGCAGAAGACTGCATTTTTTTGAGTCTGTGTGAAAATCTAAAATCAGTGTGTTCCAAGAGGCAGCGAGCAAAGTCGTGAGTACCTGTATGAGAGGCCATGGCGGAATGAATGAGTGTACGCTGGTTTGAGTGATATTTTCACTATTATATCTTTGACACCCTGTTGCTGTCCTATTTGTTTTTTTTTCAATCTGCATAATTTGTTGCTAAGGCTAGAGTTCTTGTGTTTTTGTCTTAGGTTAAATCAGATTTTTTTTCAAACTCTGTGCATATAATTACGAGATAAAACAAAGAAAACTCTTAGACTCAAACCCTATGTATCTGTGACTCGGGCGCCATCATCTGTTCTCTTAACGGGGCCGGGCTAAACCTAGAGTTAACACTATAAGGGGGCTATCATCCTTGCAACATTTCCTTGAATTTTTATGACTATGTGTATATGTATTTTCCTTGATGTACTTTCTTTGATGTTGTGAGCCGATTTTTCCTGATATTAAAATCGCTCTTGAACTTAATAATCGTGTTTGGTCAGCTCGTTCTAGAAAATATATATATATCATTGTTATAGTTTTCCCACGTCTGTGTGTTTACCTGTCGTCACGTGTATGTGCGTGCCTGTGAGTGATAGAAATATACGTAATATGTATATTGGTGTAGTCTGTCTGACGCTGTAACAACTGTTGTAGAAGATAGGTGAGAGAGAGAGAAGAATTCTTTTCGCTTTCAGAGACAGCCACTATATCAAAATCTATCATCTCACGTGTGTGGAAATTCTATTACCTTTCACTAACTCTCACTGAGTCTATCACCTATTCAAACCTATTCAGAAGGGACCAAACCTAGTCTTAATTCTCCTATCGAAAATTACGACAAATGAGTACGGTCGCTCGTTACCGGGAATTGAACCCAAAATCCTAAGGCGATACGACAAATGGGTTTCTTTGAGGATTTTTGAAATTGAACTTAGAATAGGAAGACGAGTACGACAAATGTGGACTCGTCTATCTGGATTTTGAACTTAAGATTCTGTATTCTGATATAGAGTAAGAGTGTGATGTCTTGTGACTGTGTATCTTTTAAAAAAAATATTACCCCCTAGACTAGCGATCTGTTTACGGGCGTGCTGACCACACAAACTAATAAGTTTTTTTTTTCCACAGCATCTTTGAATAATATACATTTTGGTTACAGGTTGATTTTGTCGGGATATATGTTAACTGCTGATTGTAATACTAAATGCTGGTAAAGTGGTGAGTGTATAACATTCACTGGGTACTGAGGCAGAACGGCGTTTGAACTAAGTTAAGGAGTGTGTTTCGGACTTTTTGTCCAGATTAATTCCCTCCCTTACCCGATCTGACTTCAGGGGCGAACTTATAGTGGATTTTTAAAAATTAAGGGATTATTTTTCTCTTTAATTTTTGCAATATTCTTTTGCTTTTCCACTGTAGCAACTTATTTTTCAGTTGTAATCTTAACTACCATTTATTTGGCGTAGTCGTGTTTTGCATTGAGTGCTTTATTGCCGATAATAGCAGCGATAGTTAGATTTTATTTTGGAGGAGGTATCCCAGGGTTAAATATATCATCTTTTGATTTTTTTTGGTAATTTTTTTCTCGTAGTGGTAGGAACCAGGTTATTCTTTTTCCTATTTTCTTTCTCCAACAGTCTCAGTCACTGACATAATATGGCCGAGAGGGCAAAGCTTAGACAACTCCTCAGGGACGAAGCGAGAGAGGAGGGACTGGAAGGAGAGGAAGCGAAAGCTTTTGTCAGAGACGAACTTGAGAGATATGATGCGGAGAGGAAAGCAGCTGAAGCTAAAGAGGAAAAAGAAGAACTCAAGAGGAAAGAAGCAGAAGCTAGAGAGAGGGAAAGGGAAGACCGTCTTTTACAGCAGAAAGAAGATGGATGAGGAAATGGAAATTCGCAGGATGCAGCATGAGGAAAGAGAGAAGGAGAGACAGCATGAGGCAAGAGAGAGGAGAGAGACAGCAGGAGAAGGAGAGGGAGGAGAGACAGCACGAGTTGGCTCTTAAAACTCTAGAATTCCAAAGTCGTGGTGCTGCCTCTACCTCCAGCAATGGAGAGTCTTCTCCTCATTCTTCCTTAACTGATCCTTCTAACACTCAATCTCTTCAACTCAGCGCTATGTCTTTCACTCTAGAATCTTTCCCTTGTCCTAATGAGAAGATTGACACATGGTTAGAAAAATTTGAGAAAATTGCAACTCTGTACGGGTTAGAGAGGTCGCGTTGGAATATGAAACTTTCCCAGGCCCTAAAAGGTTCTGCTTATGATGTTTATTCTAAGCTGGAAAGTAGCCAACAAGACGACTACGATGTGTTGAAGAAAGCGTTACTGGAGCGCTTTGAAATGAACGCTCGCAAGTTTTTGCAACTGTTTCGCAACAGCCGGAAAGAGAATTCTGAAACTTTTCACCAGTTCTCATCTCGTCTTAAGGGATATCTAACAAAGTGCCTTGAGCTTTCGCAGCTCCCCTCTACCTATGAAGGTCTTGAGGAACTTGTTCTAACTGAACAAATAAAGAACACTTTGTCTGCTGATACCCGGAGATTTCTCGCTGAGCAGGGGGCAGAAAAACTTGAAGACATTTTGGAAAAGTCTGAGCGTTATCACAATGCGCTGGCTGAACTACCGGCCACAAAGCGGAAACCGACAGAGGAGCATTTTCGAAAACATAACCTAGAGCAATCTTCTCAGGCTTCTAACCAAAACAACCACAGAGAAACTGGACCTCAAAACCCCCCTCCTGAAAAATCCAAGTTCTACAAGAACAAGTACCCCAACCACCCCAAACAGTCTGATCAACCCGACCGCCCTACATGGCAGCGCAGCCAGAAAGGACAAGGTGGCAAAGGGAGAACCCCTGAGCACGGGACATATGATCAGACCGAGCACACCGAGCCAAAACGCATCGGATGCTTATTGACAGTCTCGCAAGGCGGAATTATTGACAGTGATTCCCAACCTGTTGGGGATAGACCCTCAACGCGAGGTATTGTTATTTTGAACGGTTCTCAAACTTCTTGCTTATTTGACACGGGGCTTTCTTACGATTGCATTGTTGCCAGAAACCTGGTTAAACCCGGTCAAGAGACAGGAGAGACCGTCAAACTTTGTGGAGTTCGTAAGAGTGATGCACCTACAGCGCTTCCCATCGCATTGGTGGAGATACACTCTGACTTTGTCAGAGGTGTGATCAAAGCGGCTGTTATGGATGATCCCATCTACCCAGTCATACTTGGCGGGAGATACGTGTGTATTGGGAAACCGGAAGAGCCGATTGTGGCAGCAGTAACTACAAGAGGGCAAACCAAGAAGGAACGGGAGCCTGCGCCTAATTTGTTACCTATGGAACTTAAAGAAGCGCAATACAAGGACCCTACTTTGGCACCCTGCTTTAGGAAACTGCCCATGGCTAAGGAACCCAAACAGCACGGGGACATTTTTTCTGAGGATGGCGTACTTTATCGGAGAACGGGCAAGCCTGACCAAGGTTACAACCAGCTCCTAGTACCAAAACAGTACAGAAGCCAAATCCTAGAAATGGGGCACTCTCTTCCCTTTAGCGGACATATGGGACAGAACGCCACAAACCAACGTATAACCACTCATTATTGGTGGCCAGGAGTGAATACTGATATTATCAAGTACGTCAAATCCTGTGCCCAGTGCCAACGTGTACCACCCAAGCAACGGACACCCCCAGTCCACATGGGTGAAATGCCAATAATGGGAACACCATTCGAACGGGTTGTGATCGACATTTTAGGGCCTTTCGAAAGGACTAAAAGAAGGAACAGGTTCATCCTGACCTTAGTCGATACATGCACTTTATGGGCAGAAGCTATCCCGCTAACATGCGCAGATGCCAAGCATGTCGCAGAAGCCCTCGTGCAGATTTTCACTCGGTTGGGATTCCCTCAGCAAGTGTTGACGGATAATGGATCTCCATACCGAAACCTGTTGATGGATGAGATCGTTAAGATCTTGAGGACCCAGCACATCCACACTAAGCCATATACTCCGGCCGGAAATGGGCTCGTGGAACGTGCTAATGGAAACCTCACCATGATGCTAAGTAAGCTGGCACAAGTGAAACCTGAAGATTGGGATCTCTGTATTCCTGCAGCATTATTTGGCTACAGAGAATCTCCTCATACTTCCACAGGATTTCCGCCAGCTACACTCTTATTCGGCAGACCCATTAAGGGCCCGCTTGAAGCCTTACTTCAGTCTCTGACAGACGAGAAGGCTGATGAGACAGTTGTCTCAGCCAGTAAATATGTGTCGGTTTTAAAGGAACGGTTGAAACTAGGGTGGGACCTAGCAACGACTAACTTTAAGCGAGCACGCACCAAGCACGCTAACCGATACAGGAAAGTCGCGGAAGAGAGAGAACTGGAAGCAGGAGAGAAAGTTTTGGTGTTGCTCCCTACCGAGAACAACCAACTGAAGATCGGATGGCAAGGGCCGTTTACCGTCCTGAAAAAGATTTCTAAGGCTAACTACCAGATCTCTATTGAAGGAAAGGAGAAGGTTTTCCATTTAAATCTCTTAAAGAGATACTTGGAAAAACCAGTGCCAACCTCCGACCATCTCCTGACGATCGCCAAAACTGACGAAGATGACGATAGTGGCAGGGATATTCCACCGCTATCACAGGAAATCTTTCAAAAATGTCAGAAGCGGCGACGCTCTTTCAAGCGCGCATATGAGACATTCCAGGGGAAGGAAACTTTGAGGAGTGGACTTGAGTAGGAATTGGACAGAGATGGAGGGGGAAGAGGAGAGGGAAGAAGACAGACACCCCGAAGCTACGGTTATAGGAAATTAAACTCCATAACGTAGACATGGAGTGCTTCCATATCTTAAAGGGGGGAGGCTCTGTCACGTAGGGTTTATATTCATTTAATTTCCTACATCTTCTTCCTATTCTTTCACCCGAATTCTCTCTTTTATTATCTCTGTATTTCCTTTTTCCTGTATATTTTTCATCCATTCGTTTTGCGAATATTATTTTCATATAATTCGCAAACTTTACCTGTTTTCCTTTCTCTAAAACTGAGAATCGCACCTGGGTGGTATTGCGTACATGTCAGTCGCGCTGGTCGGATGATAGGCGTGAAATTTACAGCATTCGCTAGACATTCGTCTGAGGGTCTCTGGCCTGGGGCGTGAAAATTCACCCGAGGGACATGGAAAGTAGACAGAGAGTCTGCATTTCAGTAAACGCATGAGGTTTTTCGTCAGGAAAAAACCCGGCTTAGCGTGAAAATCCACTCCGCACTGCAGACGGTGGTCTGAGATTTGCAACTCATGCAAGCCCTCGGCCACTGATGGCTGTTACGTCACGCGATAAGCGGACGAAGGTGTTATACGGACAGGGGAGACTATTTCGCTTGGCGAAATAAGATTAGGATCCTGTGTCCGATTTTAAAGATATTGGCCAAGTTTGAAACTTTAATTTCATTCTCGCTCATAGACTCACAGTAGATAGGTTGCTCGTAAACAGAATAGCTGTTAGCGAAGATCTCAGTTTGTTTCGGCAATTTGTCGAACTTCTAGACTTCCAGAAATATTTTCAGCATTTTTATTCTTAAGTTGTGCGACTACCTGTAATTCTGTGGTTGAGGTAATTAATATGATAGATATATAGATTTTGTGAGTGTTAAAGTGTTTAATCGCTTAATTCATTTTAATCTATTTCTTTAGCGCAGAAGAGAAATAAAGTGGTAGGCTATTATATTTTCTAGGGAAGCATTCAGTGGAAAGCAGGATAAAATTAAAATTTCTAGCTTATAACGGCAATTGTAGCTATTTATGAATTTAATTTAACCGCTAATACTCAGTCGAGTGTATTTTTCTAAACTAACGTATAAACTCTAGAATCGAGCCTCATGAATGGTGACGGAATACGCACGTGTTCCTAATTCATGAGGATTGCTGATTTTTAAATATAACTTACGTCACGGGAAGTTTAAATGATAAGCAAAGCTCTCTGCTTGCAAGTTTAAATGTAAGTTAAAACCAGTACAGATTCTGTTTATTATATTATATGTGTTATTTTTCCTCCACACAGTGAAAGTTTTGGGGTGACCCTAACTTTACCAGCACCTAGTAGTAGTTTCCATACTTGTGAAGAAATAGACAGTCCTTATTTTGAACCACGTGGGTTTCTTAAGTACCACTGGTCTAAACAGTGCATATGCAACCCGAGTTAGCCAGAAATACTATATCCCAATAACGGGTTTTCAAAGACTGTAATGATAAATACTGGACCTTGGAGCCAGATCTTAATTTCTTCTAGAAAAACTCTACGTAATCTTTCTGCCTGGTGGCGCGAAATACTTCAAGTATTAACTAACATTTCCCGACTATATATATATATATTTTTTTGTGGACAAATCTGTGGTGTGACTAAAGTGAATCCTATACTGAGGGAAGGCACCGACCTGACATTCATCATTTCTAGAAACCTACGCTATTGACACTGTGCTCTGCTAACTCCCGCGCCTGGAATAACTGTTAGGTGACTTAATCAGACATTTGAACAAATTTGCACACCCAAGTAGTCGTTCCCGGAGACTCCGAGTTAAATACGTCTTTTGGAACTGGGGACTTCTTGGCAGAAGACTGCATTTTTTTTTGAGTCTGTGTGAAAATCTAAAATCAGTGTGTTCCAAGAGGCAGCGAGCAAAGTCGTGAGTACCTGTATGAGAGGCCATGGCGGAATGAATGAGTGTACGCTGGTTTGAGTGATATTTTCACTATTATATCTTTGACACCCTGTTGCTGTCCTATTTGTTTTTTTCAATCTGCATAATTTGTTGCTAAGGCTAGAGTTCTTGTGTTTTTGTCTTAGGTTAAATCAGATTTTTTTCAAACTCTGTGCATATAATTACGAGTTAAAACAAAGAAAACTCTTAGACTCAAACCCTATGTATCTGTGACTCGGGCGCCATCATCTGTTCTCTTAACGGGGCTGGGCTAAGCCTAGAGTTAACACTATAAGGGGGCTATCATCCTTGCAACATTTCCTTGAATTTTTATGACTATGTGTATATGTATTTTCCTTGATGTACTTTCTTTGATGTTGTGAGCCGATTTTTCCTGATATTAAAATCGCTCTTGAACTTAATAATCGTGTTTGGTCAGCTCGTTCTAGAAAATATATATATCATTGTTATAGTTTTCCCACGTCTGTGTGTTTACCTGTCGTCACGTGTATGTGCGTGCCTGTGAGTGATAGAAATATACGTAATATGTATATTGGTGTAGTCTGTCTGACGCTGTAACAACTGTTGTAGAAGATAGGTGAGAGAGAGAAGAATTCTTTTCGCTTTCAGAGACAGCCAGTTACTGAAGTGCGCATCAATATTTTAAAGTTGACTTATTTTTGTCGGGTTACTTGCTCATGGCTCTACAACTGTTCTAAAGTTACTGAAGTGCGCATCAATATTTTAAAGTTGACTTATTTTTGTCGGTTTACTTGCTCATGGTTCTACAAGTGTTCTAAAGTTACTGAAGGGTGCATCAATATTTTAAAGTTGACTTATATTTGTAGGTTTACTTGCTCATGGTTCTACAAGTGTTCTAAAGTTACTGAAGGGTGCATCAATATTTTAAAGTTGACTTATATTTGTTGGTTTACTCGCTCATTGTTCTACAATTATTCTAAAGTTACTGAAGGGTGCATCATTTTTTTAAAGTTGACTTATATTTGTCGGTTTACTTGCTGAAGGTTCTACAATTGCTCTAAAGTTACTGAAGTGCGCATTAATATTTTAAAGTTGACTTATTTTTGTCGGGTTACTAGCTAATGGTTCTACAAGTGTTCTAAAGTTACTGAAGGGTGCATCAATATTTCAATGTTGACTTATATTTGTCGGTTTACTTGCTCGTGGTTCTACAATTGTTGTAAAGTTACTGAAGGGTGCATCAATATTTTAAAGTTGACTTATTTTTGTCGGTTTACTTGTTGAAGGTTCTACAATTGTTCTAAAGTTACTGAAGTGCGCATTAATATTTTAAAGTTGACTTATTTTTGTCGGGTTACTAGCTCATGGTTCTACAACTATTCTAAAGTTACTGAAGGGTGCATTAATATTTTAAAGTTGACTTATATTTGTTGGTTTACTCGCTCATGGTTCTACAATTATTCTAAAGTTACTGAAGGGTGCATCAATATTTTAAATTTGATTTATTTTTGTCAAGATTACACACTCTCCCTGCCATTGTTGTGATTTAGCTAATATCCATGCACTTACACGAAATTATCAATTTATTGATTAATGTGCCATTTGCCTATTTTCTTAAACCTAAATTATGTTTATTTAAAGAAAAAATATCCTATTCAGTCCTTAATGGGTTGTAATTAGGATATATAGTGTAGTTAATTAAAGATAATAATTCTGATTTCGGATATCAAAACAAGGCATCTCCCCACTCCACTCAGTCTAAATACAGCAAATTAAACTTAGAATTGTTTTAGTCCTGTCTAAAGAACACAAATCAGAGCGGACTTTAACGACGAGGTTGATCAATCCACAACGTATCAACGGTTGTAAAAGAACTGTTTAAGAGGGAAGAAAACTTAAAATTGTAATATCATCAAGCAAGGAGCGGTAAGGGGGAAAAAGAGATACCCAAAGAAGACGTAAGTCTTTTAGCAGTTACAGACGTTAAAGAAGCAACAAAGTGTACAATTTTGATTGATTTCTGTGTGTGTTATACAGAAAAAGGAAAATATGGAGAGAAAAACAAGAAGAAACATAAAGATGAGAAAAATGTACAACAGAAGAATTTTTAAAAACATTGTGAATGAGAGGTAAGAAGACTGCCGTATATTTTTTGTTTCTGTTTTTACTACTGACGTCGGCTGTAATTAAATATTACTGTTTGATATCATTGTCACGATTTCCTTTCAAATTATTCGCTCTACAATTTCTTCAGTGTCCTAAGCGCTTTATGCTTTCACTGCAAAATGCTGTCTACAAATTTATCTCCGTCCCTTCACTCCTCTAAAACTTGTAATTCCTAGATCTCGTAATTAATGTTTATTTGTTAATATTTATTTATTAATGTTCATTAATTAATGTTCATTTATTAACACATTAACGAATATTAATAAATTAATTTGCATTAATTAATGCTCATAAACGAATGTTCATTAATTAATTTTCATTAATTAATGCCTATTAATTAGGCTAATGTTAATTAATGAACTAATGAACCACTTAATCGATATACCAATTAATTTATTTATTATTTATGTTTTTTCACTAATTTGCAGAATTTACATATTCCTATTTTCCCGTAATATTTACATGATACGAAAGGAATTCATTGCGCATAATTATTCAATGTTTGCAGTTTATCGTTGTTTTAAAGCTTCTGTCTTAAAAAAAAAAAAAAAAAGCAATCGAAACATGAATCTACAAGTATGATTATTCCAAAAATAATCTTTGTTGCTTCTTGATAAAACTTATTTATGAAAACGCTGGATAACTTTACACACAAAAAAAGCAAGAAAAAAATAAGAAATTCGATACGCCCTTATTTATTTACTGATTAATGTTGAATTGTTGACTGCCGCTGTTACTGATAAAGTAACCAGAGGAAACAGCGCCATTGCGATAATTAACATTGGGCGGTGGGGGAAGGCAGAAGGGGATACCTTCTGAAATGTCCTTTAATAAATTTTAAAACAAATTTTAAAAAATAAAATAAAGGACGTAAGTTATAAGATAAAGCAACAGTTCTTCATCCTTGAACAAAGCGTACTTGTATGATCCGCGGACTGTTACATAAATATCAATCTTTGTTTTCTTTATTTTTAAAGCACACAAATTAATAAATTCAGAATGTCAACAAAGAAACCAACTGAAATTAAAAGTTTAACACAGATGAAGAACAATTACGGCAACTTTGAAATTTAAAAAAAAAAAAAAAAAAAAATCGCAAACAATATTTTAGTAAGCTGGATAAATGTCGCAATGTTGAGGACAACTATATTCGTGTCTCATAAACAATTTTTTTCCCTCGCAATATTTCATATCATTTTGACCGCTCCGGCCTTCAGCATACTTCGGCAGACATCTATGAGAATTTCTTAGGAATCCGTGACTAAGTTAAATATATGCTGATTTAAAAAAAAAAATAACAATTATGAAAAAAAAAAACGTTCACAGCTAAGAGCATTATCACCGCCGTCATCATCATCTCCTTTTTCGCTCGTTATGGTACATGGGCCTACACCTGCAGCTGGCCTCTTGCGGGTAGCCTCCACACAAGCATTCATGTGCCTTTGCAGCAGTGGCTTGTGTAACAATCTGTTCCAAGTAATGAAGTTACCCGCCGTTATGCACAGCCTCAAACTAGTCGGCCCTTACGACGGGCATGGCGAAGCAGTAGTCCTGTTCTTTGTTTGTCATCCCCATGAACTAGGCGGAGTGAAGAGGGTTGTAAATATAAATGTTGATAATAATCGTACAATGATGTCAGCTTAAGTTTGTACGGAAACGCAAGTCATGAGTAGTCTTCGATGCTGTAGTGTTTTAGTCAATATGGTCATTACTGCAACGACAACACGAATGTAATGGTGGTGACCGTGATTATGTTGTAGTTGCTGCGTAGATGATGTTGATGATTATGGGGAAACAACGTACACACACATACCTACTAAAGCCAGACGAAGCTGCACTGCACGCACTGAGCAGACTACGTCGTCTCTGGGGTTAACCTTACAGTAACAGAGCGCTATTGGTAAAATTTGTGTCACATGATCGGACTGTACCATGATCTCAAAATAGGTAATTCAGAGTCAATTGCTAATGACTTTTTTGTGTGTAAACAATTAAAAATGATATTTTAACAAACCAATATAAGTGTAAAGCAAACTGATTAAATACAAATTAAGACAGTGTGAAACCACGGTCATAAAAACGCACTTTATCATACAACATAAACACTCATTAAACAATACAAACAAATGATTATATTGCATAAGCCCGCGCTAATATTCATTACGCAATGAAGAAATTATTGAGAATATTTTTTTTTCACAAGATTTTTCTTGCATGACAAGTTGAAGCTGCAGAATAGTTATCTTCAATCCGCACTCCGATGCGGTTATGACGTCAAATGTGAACCGGTTGTTTTTATGAACAAGCTGCTTCTGTAGCAACAATATGGCCGACACCCGCACGAGAGAAGTCAGTTTCCTCTCATGAAAGTCGAAGATTACCTGCCTTTGTCCCTGATGCGCAATGAACACACACGTTAAAAAAACAATAAATAAAATCAAAGTGAAGAAAAAATCAAACAAGTATGAAACTCGCGACATCTGCTTACACAGATATGTAACTAATTATTTGCCTACTCGAGTAGGGCTAACCTATTATTGCGCACGGGGCTGGTAACCTCATCATGTAAAACCCAATGCTACATGAACCATCAATGCACTAGCACACGCATGCTATCGTGTGAGCTTCCTAATAAGGGAACAGTTGCAAGTGGTGGTTCCATGCTCTATAATGAGCAAAAGGGAAATGATGATGATGCTCCTACAAACGTATTTGTCAACAGAGTCTGTCCTCCTATCTATCAAACACCTGATTACTAAACTATCTACATACCTACCCACCGCTTAACCCATCCACCTATCAATCTATCTCATATCATGGTACCAATAAAGGTTAGCTTTTTTCAATCTGCTATCATATTATCTAACCACAAATTAATATATCTACGTACCTTTGTAAATATAAAATATTAGCAGGATAAACTGTGAACGCCTTTAAATATCCATTTGAAAAAAAAAAAAAGTGAGGTATCAAATACTGCCAATTAAGTCGGAAGCTCACAACATGAAAATGTTTTCACCATAAATACAACATCCAAAAGCTAGATGAGATGTTGCAGGGCTAAAAGCTGAACATCAACTGTCGGATTTCTCGAAGGTAGTCGCTAAAATACAAGAAATATCCACGAACATGAGAAATTGAAACAAATGGTACAAATATATATCTCTTGGAAGAATACAGGGAAAAAAAGAAGCGGTGCTCCCGTTTTCGGTTTCCGAGAACTGAGCCACTTTTCTGTTTACACAGGTCCATCCATTGGGCTAGTTCGTTACAGAGGCGGTTAGAAAATTTCTACTATATCTAGGTTGCCCCTATTGATTGGGGCTGTTTTGTTATCAATTGTAATAAAATTATCCTTGGTGACGGTAACGGCGAGAATATAAGTGATGAGAGCGGTGGTCTGAATAATTGAGTAGACAATGACAAAAAAAAAAAAAACAACAACAACAACAAACAAGCAAAGAAAGAAAAAAACTTGATTCATATGGTTATAGTTGCTCATATTTGTTGCTGTTGTGTGTATTCTGCCCCCCCCCCCTCCCCATTATTGTTATGTTGTTGTTGGTGAGGCATTCTGATGTAGCGCACTGCGTCTGCTACTGTGATATACCGTTATTGATTTACGTCAAAGCTTCAGATAATAATGTCTTCTGTTTTGCTAATACGTCACACAAATTATGCGTGCGCATCTACTCAATTTGTAGAGAGAAAAAGATGTTTCACTTTCAGACCGAGTCACGGCTATTTTCAGAAAATTTCTAAGTATAGAACTTGGTTCACTGAAATTAAGTTGTTCTTTACTCTGTTTCCATTCTGACCTCGAAACGTATAACGCAGCAAGACCATACTATGTAGTTTCACATATGAACTGACATCTATGGCTTTAAACTGTTGTTTTACACCCATTTAGGCGCATATACACGCATGCATACACATAAACATACGTATGCACAAACATACATGCATACATATATAGACACACATGCACATGCGCAAACACGCACATAATACTCCCTTATATCTGCTTACATGCAAACACGCAAACATACATCCACTCGCACATACATATGTTTCTATGTGAATTAATGATGATGCCAATGATAACTTCAGAGTGCCATAACAATGTCAAGAATTGTACAGACTGAACTAATGACATTGTAAACGTCTGAAAGACAGACCTGTAGAGGGACAATCAAGAACACAACAGCATGCATAAAATGTACAAAATAACAGCGTGAGTCCCGAGCCAATAATTCAGTCCTGAAGCACTAACAACCTCAACAACAGACATCTGATATTAGATGGAAAGAATGGACATGTCTGAGACATATTAGAACAATACAAAAATGTAACTGAACAGTACATTGTCAACATTACTTCTGAATGTTTATTTTTAACAAAAATCTAGATTTAACACGCAGGTTAGTACACATTTTCAGATAATAGGACCTTCGCAAACTTGTGCAGTTTTTTTTTTCCAGCTCGATAAGTAAAACGTTATTATTAGGTGATATAAAAAAAGAATTCATGCTATTACTACGAAAAGGCGAAGCAACTCCAAACTCTGAACCAATTCAGTTCTTTACACAGTTTGGGTTCTTTGACTGCCACCCATTTCTAGGAAACCAGCCTCGTTCGGTGTATTGTTTACAGAAGCTCTTTCACAACCTAGCGATCTGCAGCTCGTCGAGTGTGTATGACCTTAACGATCACACGTATGTCTCAGTCACGCGCGTGCTTTGGCGCGATGGGATTTCCTTACTACCCAGAAGACCTTCCTCGTGAATGATATTTATTTTGTCACTGTGGCGATGACAAATAATATACCCTACTGTTGACGTTGTTACTGTAGCGAATACGAATACTATGTCCTAGTATTGACCTGTATTATTGTATCGAATACGAATACTAGGTCGTAATGTAGTAGAACGTCGATTATCCGACCCACTCCCCACCCCCCCACCCCCCCCCCCCCCCCCCCCCCCAAAAAAAAAACGTATCTGCTTTCGGTGCACAAACTGTTTTGCTGAAGTATTACTACTGTCCCTAAATGCATTCTGTTCTGATTATTAATTCGAAGATACGTGCACTATTCCATAGAAAGAGTCTTCATTTGTCATAACAGGAGTTAAATACTTCTTATTAAAAAAAAACAGGAGTACAACTGTAGGCCTAATTACACTTTGTTTCGTATAAACTGGTTATTCTCATGTATGTCTGATTAATTATCAGAACTATTTGATTAACCGAACCACCCGTAGTCCTAATTAGTTCGGCTAAAATCGGCGCTCTACTGTATTGGCTTTGTTAATGAAGCGAGTACTAATACTATGTCTTCCAGCTGCTGTAGTTCTCATTAAAGCACTTCATGGCCGCTTGGAATGTGGTTCCTGTAGCGATTTTCTTTACGTGTGTGACGGAATTTTGTTGTGTCTTTTTACTTGTCCTTCTTTCCCTCCTACTATCTCCATTTATTTCTTCATTTTACGCACAAAACTTGCCGCATCGCCGCGCCTTAGATTTGTTGATCTCTGTTCATACTGCGATAGTGTTATTTCACGGCTAATCGACCATCCTTAAGGATTACTTATAATCGCTTAAGTTATTAAACCAGACTGACTTCTTACGGTAACCGTGAAAATGATCGTTTTGGCGCATTGTTCGCTATAAAAGCGTTCAGACACTGTGAATACAAAAGGAAGACCAGATGTTGTCTGCGATATGTCGCAGCTTATCCTACCGGGGACCACGACATTACGGGTGATAACTGCGTAATCGCTTCCGTCCAGACATAGTCTGTGTAATTATAACAGAGAAACCCGTCTGGGAAGACAAATTAGCGAAGACACTATCTGCAGGCGAGGTTACAAATCATAATTGAAAGGTTACAGAAGAGTGACGGAAGAAGTCGGGCCATATCTGGGAGATGAGGTCATGTGTTTAAATTTTAAAAAGATATTTTAAAACATGTGGGGGAAAGTAAATAACCGACACTCCTACCCACTACATTCTGCTCATGGATTGGATCACAGGAGAGTCAGAAATAAACATTTATTCTGATTGGAAGTTTAGTCGGAAACGTAAGGTGGAAGCGTGGGCAGTAAAACAACAATTTGACCTAGCGAATTCGGAGGCTAAAACACACTAGAATTCTAGAATTGTCAAAGTAGACAGCTCGGACTGAAGCTAGGAAAGAATAGAGTTAGGATTCTGACCTTATAGGACCGGACAAAACACGTATGTGAACTCCTCCTGAACACTATAGCAAGGACAACCTACCTGTTAATACGGAAACCGGACTCCTACAAGGACCTACTCACAAAGTCACAGAGAGATGTTAACTAGAAATAATACCCATATCACGTGTTCGAGGCATTTTGGCCAGTTGCCAAGACTGTTCTACTGAGCAAGAAGTCTAGAGATCCCAACTATTGGGTTTGTGGTACGAATCGAAGAGATCATTTGAGGTACTAGTCAACGACACTAATTGTACTACTATTATGTGGTTCAAAGCTTGTGATCGGCACTGGAAAATTACGTTCCATGGGTTGTGAAGATACTTGCCTTGACCAGGAGAGGTTACCTCTTGAACTGATCTGGAGATGTGCCCCTTGCCACAAAGACGAATTGGCGGAAACATCAGAATCAACACTTCAGTGTTTTGGCAGCTAAATGGCATTTCTAGCAGACCAAATACAGAAGAACTTGGTTTTTGTTTTCAACATTTAGCTTTCTAAAGCCGACATCTTTTCTAGGAAGACACATACATTTTATTAATCACCGACTCTTATTTATTTACATTTGTTGAAAAGTAATTGATAATTATAATTTGTTATATTCATAGTCGATTTAGTTATTGCAGAGAGAAGTGCACACGGATGAATCAATATCGTTAATATATACCTATATATAGCCAATAAGAAAATTTTTACTGTTAATTCAGTTGAGGGCTTGTACGAGCTAAAATTAAATTATATAATATCTCTTCACAAAAGGAGGCAGGCAAATAAAAGTTAACATGGCTAAGACACATTCAGCATTGTTCTTGACTTCTGAAATATCTTGTGAACACGCCTTCAAGGTAGAAGCATCATCATCCTTCTATCTGCATCTCTGCCAAGAGTAATCTTGTGCGAAGGTAGATATCTTTGAAGACCCACATTAGATACTCTAGATTTTGGCCATTGTTGGACCATCGCTGCAGAGCAAAGGGGAGGCAACTCGTGACAACATGTTCAGATAGCGAGTCCAAAGCACAACCTTCCTTAGTTGCTTTGTACGAGATGTTTGGAAGGGATCTCGGCTGTCCTATTCTTTGGTTTCCACTACAAAACCCAACGATCCAAAGTGGCCATATATGGTAAGAAGTGGGACAAACATAAATCACTCATTTATAAACAAATAATTGAACTAGGAGACTTGTAAAACGTAGAGCAGTAAAATTATCGGTTGTGGTTACAACAAGCTAGATCTCAAATGAATTCTAAGGGGCAAAGTTTTATACGAAATGTGAATATCTAACATACATGTACAACCACGCTAGAACAATGTAAAAGGAAGATGCGACGGTAATTTCTCCTTGAATTCCGTATGTCAGAGTGCTGTGACAATCTTCGCTAGCATTAGACTGAAACGCCTTAGGCTGGGTGCAGACGAGCGTTTTCTTGCTGCGCGTATCTCGCGCGTGGAAAATGAAACAGTAGGGATTTAGAGAAAGCAGACAGACGAGCGAGGTTTTTCCCGTTGCGTAGAAAAAAACGCAACTGGTTCCATTTTCTTCGCGTATCGCCGGCGTTTTTGGCTAACCTTGAACTTTATCACGTGACCAAGTATATTATAGCACGTTTCACTAGCTTTGCCCAACTTCAAAATGCTATATATCAGCGAATATATAACGCATATAAGTGAAATTTTGTGTGTAAATTTGAAATGGTATAGACCCTATGAATTAAATTTTTCATTAAAATGCGGCCATTGGTTTCAATTTTTGTTTCTTTGCGATATAATATAAAATCCTACTTGCCAGCACACATCACACACACACATATTGAAATGTCTACAGTAAATTATACGACCTCATTTGCACATTTTTGGTTTATCAAGAAATTGGCATGATTTTTGCGTGAAATTGCGTGAAATTGCGTGAAATTGCACTTCTTGAACATAAAACAGTTTATTTCCGGTTTTACGCACACATTGTCAATCAGTGGCGTGTCTACAAAAAGTATTGTGTGGCTAAGTAGGAAAAATGAGTCTTCGAGTACATGTTATGACATTACAGCAAATCACAAATAGGATTTTAAAGTATTTCTTCAATGAAGCTACTCGAAGAAAACTATATCATTCCATTTCAAGCCCACAAAAGAGGACTATTCATGCCTTGGGGATAAACAAACGATCATTGCACCGCTGGATAGCGACATCTGAAATTTGTAATTCCAGTGTTTTACACACGAAAAATAGGCCAAGAGTGGTGAATAATTTTGACAGAGAATTGATCCGCAGAGAAATTTGCAATATGTTTCACAATAATGAGGCAGTGACTTTAAGGAAATTGAAAATTTGATTAAGAAAGAATAATGACATTGAAATTTCCAAATCTACGCTATGGAGGACTATTAGGAGTTTGGGATTCACTTTTAGAAAATATGTTGGTGGTAGAAACCTTATTTGTGAGAAGCCTCATATAGTTGCAATGAGAAGCAAATATTTACGCGAGGTCAGAGAAATGAGAAGAGATTGTTATGATTTTGTGTATTTAGATGAAACTTGGATCAATGCGCACCACAGTAATGAACGAGAATGGCAATCATCTGATGGGACAACTAAGAGACTAGTACCAAGCAGCAAAGGACAGCGCCTAATAATTGCACATGCAGAAAGCAGCCATCATGGGTTTCTAAATAATACTGAACTCACATTTGTTTCAAAATCTACAGATAATAGGGATTATCATACAGAGATGAATGGCAAGATATTTCAAGATTGGATTGTGAATCATGTACTTCCTTCCTTGGATAGACCGTCGTGTTTGATAATGGACAATGCTTCATATCACAACGTTGTGGCACTGTCGTGGAATATTCTAATCCACATATATAAATTATCAAGTAAATATAAAGCCTAATAAATACATATAATAAATAAAGGAAGAAGAATGGTAAAGAACAGTGCTGTCACAATGACTGTACTCGAAATCCCCTTGTTTTCTACTGCGTAAGCAAATTGTAATGTTTCACGTCGATATTAAAGGCTTTCTGCAACATACACGCGTTTCCCAAACACACAATAAAATGTGCTGCCTTTCTAAGAAAAACCTTGAAATATGCAAGTTGACCTACATTTTAAATTCCATTCATGTCTTTTTCTACACTGCGTTACCAAAACGAACGAACAGATGGTCAAAAGGATAAAGAGAGAGGGGAGGGCTGAAAATCAGGAACGCATGCAACACGCGTCGCGCGATACACAAATGCCGCCATCACGCGTGTAAGTCTACATGCACTAATTTTTTTTCAGACGGACAGTGATAAAATACACTACCCTTTCCCAGAGTTAGGTTTTAAAATCATAAAAAACGCTTATTAGAAAAGATAACATTAGATGGGTTTACGGTTGAAAACATAACAGTACCCAGACAGCACATCTTCGAAACAGGAGGTAGAAAATACATATTTTGAACGCAGCCACGTAGCTCTTTCAAATTGGTATATTTGGGTTCCTTAGGGCTTGCTGACAAATAATATGTAAAACGTTACGCAAATAGTCCAGGAATTAATAAATTATACCCAAAATAAAATAGTGAGGATGCCTGACAGCATGGAATCATTTCTGCTCATAAGATTTTTTTTTAACGTGTTTGAAAAAAATTCACGTTACAGAATTAGCCTACCATGTAAACTCCAAATTGATTGGAGCGCAACAAATGAAAGCCTAACCACGATTGGTCGGGCTATAAATACTATCTTTCGTTGTTAGGGGAGACGGGAAAAGGTAACATTTTTTCAAACACTTGTCGAAACGTGGCTCATTGGCCAGTCTCACTGATATACACACTTGGGAGCGTTAGTTCGAAACCACTTGTTTAAATAAGCTTGATAAAGCATCAGTGCGTTGAAGCCAGCTCACAATTTTGCTAAAATAAAAGCCTGGAACATAAGCAGATGGAAATTTGTGCCAGTAATTGTGCCAGAATTCATTGCTAATCAACGTATCTGTGTTTATTTCCATGAAATTGTGGTAAGCTTGAACCATTCAGTATCTTTTAATGAAAATTGAATGTAAATTGTTAATTTATGCCTGTATATATATATGTGTAGTTCAGTGGCAAACAAGAGATAAAGCCTATAATGCTCCAGCCTGAACAGAGGGTGTCGGAGGGAAGTAAAACGGCATGGAATGGCCAAATAGTACACTGACACCTAGATGATTGACTAGAAAGAAATAATGCTGGAATTGCAGAGGCGTAGTAACCATTAAGGAGGTTAATGCTGGTATAAAGTACTTCAGAATGAAGCTGATAGTTGGCCTAACGCTCTGAACTCAATGTTTGTGCTGTATTGTGATCAGTGTAAAAGAGAGTATAAGTTAGTTATGAAGTAGAAGGTACATCCTTCTTGATTTCAGGGACAGTGGTCTTGATGGTACTGAGCAGCACCTGGTCAGAGCTTTGCTGAATCCAGTGTCGGACAGCATACTCCTTGGTCCTTTTAGCTATCAGTGAGGTGTCTCCAGAGCCCAGAGGAGAATTCGAGCAGAGGAGTCCTTTCCTGCCGCCATCACGCCAGATAAGCTAACTTGGCCAGCTGAGCTCAACATTATGTCCCCTCATCTTGAAATGACTTTATAAAAATAACATTCAGAGGGGAATTTAATTGTCTTAATATCAGGAACTGAGAACATCTCCAATACTAGTCCCAAAAGACAAACTATTGAAGTCATGATGACAAATACCAACAGAGCTTGAACAAAACAAAACCAGTATTACCTCATTTTACTACTACACAACTGACACACATAGAATATTTGTAATAATATATGTCACTACAATATTCATATTAAATACATTCTGTACATAACTTGTAATTTAAATTGATTGTGATTCCTGGTTCCCTTGTAGTTGAATCAGGACACATATTCATTCATGCCAGTAATGAATACATATTGTTATTTGAAAAGTTACGAGTGACTTCTTTAAGATATTCTCATAGAGTGTTATATGTATGTGAGTGTCACAGTGTTGTTAAGAGTAGTGGATTAAATTAAATTGTTTATCTGTCTGTTGTTGTGACTTACACTTCATCATACACATACCCTAGACACATAACGTAGTCATCACACTATTCCAGAATAATTCTGACTGAGATATATAGATATGTGGTAGCAAGTAAGGTTATATATAATACACTACTCTTATTAGATATATATACCTTCACAGCTGATCTCAGTCAGTACACTAAGTCCCCTATAAATATTTATAACATCCCACTTCACCACATATATTGGGGTCTCGCTCTTGGGATTTTGAATCTTTCCCTATTAAAAATATTGGGGGTAATTCACTTCAGGGAATATAAGAATTAAAAGGTATCCTTGGGTGGAATTAAATAAGGTTGAGCTCACGGTGCCTGTGTTGTCCATTAGAGATTGAATTGTTGGTTAGACATTGTATAAATTTACATGATAGACAATGGCGGACCTGGCCAAATTTCGATCTGCTGCGGTTCAGACTGCAAAAGAGTTAGGATTAGATGGGCAAGTTATGGTTGCCTATGTCACGACGGAATGTGACAAATTTATTGAACGTGAAGAAAGAAGGTTTGAAACCGAAAGAAAGTTAGAGGCTGACAAGGAAATTAAGAGGTTGCAGATTGAGGCTGAGGCTAAGAAATTGGAGGCAGATAGAGAAGACAAACGATTGGCTGCAGAAAGGGAAGAGAAGAAATTGGCTGCAGAAAGGGAAGAGAAGAAATTGGCTGCAGAAAGGGAAGAGAAGAAATTAGCTGCAGAAAGGGAAGAGAAGAAATTAGCTGCAGAAAGGGAAGAGAAGAAATTAGCTGCAGAAAGGGAAGAGAGGAGATTAGCTGCAGAAAGGGAAGCAGAAGATAAAAGATTACAAAGGGAACATGAGTTACGACTAAGGGAGTTTGAGTTTCAAGGCCATGCTCCTGAAAATGGTGCCAGTCCCTTTGCCTCTGATGCTACGGTTACTCAAGGAGCCTCAACCTCAGCTATGAATTTTCATTTAGATCATTTTGTTGAGAAAGACGATGATATTGAGAGCTACCTAAATAGGTATGAACTATTAGCTACCACGTATGGGTTAGAGAGAGAAAGGTGGAGCTTAAAGTTATCTCAGGGACTTCGTGGGGCAGCTTATGAAGTTTTTGCAAAAATGAGCAGAGGTGATCAGGAAAATTATGACATGCTAAAGCAGGCTCTTTTGTTAAGGTATGAAAAGAATGCAGAATTCTATAGAAAAAAATTTAGGAATGCTAAACTACTGTCAGGTGAAACCTATCACCAGTTCTCTGCACGAATAGAGACATACTTGGAGAAATGGACTTCTCTGGGGAAAACCCAAGATCTTAAGGAAATGGTCCTTATAGAGCAATTAAGAGAGTCCATGGCTCCAGACCTGAGAAAGTTTCTCATGGAACAAGGTGCAGAGAGGCTGGATGAGTTGCTAAATGTTGCTGAAAGGTATCAAGCAGCTCAAGCAGAGGTAACAGGTAATAAAAAGAAACAGGTGGACAACTTTAGGGCACCACAGAACTTTAATAAATTTGATCCTAAGGATCAAAATAAAGGTAAGCACCAATTTGATAGGCCACGGTATGAAAATAAAAATAAATTCCCACAATTCGATGAAAGGAAATATGATGAAAGAAAATCTTTCAACCAAGGAAAAAGGTGGTGTAAAAATTGTAAGATGAACAATCATGACACTGACCATTGTAGAAGGAAACCTCCTCATTTTGCTGCTATGACATCGGGGGAAAAGAAGGGCCTTGAAGAATTACAGGAACCATACCACCCCCCAGTGTGTGAAGATGTCATCTGGATGGTGATATAAGATGTTTTAGATACCGGTTTAGAAGAGATGAGGAAGGCACAGGTGCAGGCCGATCAAAACACTCAAGCCTGGAGTTTCAAACTGCAAAATGTAGCTACCATGAACTTGTCGCCCGAATAAAAGTGAAAACGCGATTTACATCATAAAAGCAGCAGTGATAAATGAGCCAATCTACCCTCTAATATTGGGGTGTAGATAGATCCAATGGGGAATCCCAAGAGACAGCTGGTTCTTGGCAAAAAGATATAGGACCAGATCACAGTCAAAGAATAAGGAGGATAATCCTACATGTAAAACTCACCCAGATGAGGGAAGGCACAGGCTGAGGAAAATAGGTAGCCATCATTCAAAAAGTTGCTCAAATCTCATACATTGGCAAAGCAAGATGGAACAAACATTGAGAATCTTTGTAGAAAGGTCCTTAGCATATAGGACACATGAGGGAAACACCCACAAGTGGGAACATATGGATCAGGACTGGACAGCGCCATAGCTTGGGCAGGAATAAATGAAGGCCTCAAACGAATGTAAAATCCTGTCCAGAGTGCCAACGAGTAGCACCTAAACATTGGAAAGTGGCACCAGCAATGGGGGGAAAGCCCCTTTTCACGGACAAGCCTTCACTTAACTGTTCACCCGAACAAGACAATGGAACACTACATTCTGACTCTGGGAGACTTGTGCAATGTGGGGAGAGTCTTACCCCAGGATAAGCCGCAAATTCTCCTCACAAATCCCAATCAAACTTAAACAAACTGGAGGAAGAGGATGTAGAGAGGAAATCTCTCATCAAGAATTTTTTGTAGTGGGATCAGCCCCAAGGGAAGCCAAAAAATTGGTAGCGGCACGTTTTGTGATCCTGAGAAATTCTGGCACACGAAAAAAAATCATCACTATAAAGCCGCCCTCGAGTGGATCGGGAGTACCATAGTACCGGTGGCCCGGGACAAATATTGTTTCCAACAATTAAAAGGTCCACTTGTAGCTTTGTTAAGAACGTGGACTGATGAAAAGGCAGAGGAAAACATTACATCTTCATACCAATATGTGAATGAGCTGACCACTCGTTTAAAAACTGGCTGGAAACTTGCCAATGAAAATTTGAAACAAGCCAGGAAGAAACATGCTGCCTATTATAACAGGAAGGCGAAAGACAGAAATTTGGCTGTGGGAGAGAAAGTACTGCTTCTTTTGCCCGGGAGTCAGAATAAGTTACAAATTGGATGGCAGGGTCCATATACAGTTCTAGAGAAGGTGTCTAGAACAAATTATAAGATAGATAAGAAGGGGAAAGAAAAAATCTATCATGTGAATCTCCTGAAGAAATATTTGGAAAGAGAACATCAGGAAGAGACACACTTGTTGACCTTGTCCATCGCCATGGAGATGAAAAAGGAACCACTTTCATCATTTGAATATCCATTACACCCCTGTGAGACAGCAGCACAGGTGAAAATCAGTACACATTTAACGAAAACTCAGAAAGAGAGAGTGCAACAGGTTCTAAATAATCATGCAGAGGTGTTAACAGACCGACCAGGACATACAAACCTATTGGAATATGATATGAAACTGATAGACCCCACACCTGTCTGTATGAAACCATATTCGATTCCGTTTGCTAAGGAGAAAGCTTTGAAGGAAGAGATAGACTATCTGTTGAAGGAAGGAATTATTTCGCACAGTGAGTCTTCGTATAGCTCCGGTGTTGTACTTTTAAGGAAGCCCTCTGGAGAACATAGACTCTGTATAGATTACAGGAGACTGAATGCTATTACAGAAGGACAGGTGGATCCATTGCCGGATACAAATCAGCTGTTTGCCAGACTAAATAAAGCTAAATATTTCTCAAAAGTGGATCTGAGTAAAGGATACTATCAGATTCCAGTAAAGCCTGAGGTTAGACCATACTTAGCTTTTAGTACCTCAGAAGGACACTATGAGTTTAATAGATTGCCATTTGGATTGAAGAATGCGCCTAGTGTCTTCTCTAGAATGATGAGAAAATTATTGGATCCTCTGAATAATCCCTGTATAACAAATTTTATGGATGATATCCTTATAGCAACAGAAACATTTGAGGAACACATTGACTCTCTGAACATGCTGTTTAATCGACTTAGGGAGGCAAATTTAACAGCCCGACCAACCAAATGTTGCGTTGGATGTAAAGAATTGGAATTTTTGGGACACACAGTTTATCAGGGAAATATGACCCCTGACCCAAAGAATTTAGAAAAACTACAGAAAGCCCCGAGACCACAAACCAAGAAGGACGTGAGATCCTTTGTCTCATTATGTGGTTTCTACCAGAAGTATATCAAAAACTTTAATTCCATATGTGCACCTTTAACTGAATTGACACGTAAAGGACTTCCAGATCGCATTACATGGACACCACAATGTGAAATGACTTACCAAGAATTGAAGGAAAAGCTCACAAGTAAACCCATTTTGAAATTACCTGACTTAAGTCAAGAATTCATAGTAAGGACGGATGCAAGTAATATTGGGTTAGGTGCAACTCTACTACAGAAATCAGATGCATTGGATGGGGAATTGAGCCCAGTGGCATATGCTAGCAGAAAGTTGAATAAAGCTGAAATCAACTACTCAACTAGCGAAAAAGAATGTCTTGCAGTAATATGGGCAATAAAGAAATTCAATATTTATCTATATGGGAAGGCATTTAAGTTGCAAACCGACCACAAACCTTTATCGTTTCTGGCACAGGCTAAGCATGAGAACTCTAGGTTACTCCGATGGTCTTTACTTCTGGCTCCATATAATTTTAGCATTGAGTATATATCTGGAAAAACCAATTTGGGAGCGGATTTTTTAAGCCGCCATCCGTGTGATGAGAATCACCGTAAACACCAGAAATAATAATAAATTTCTCTATGTGAATATAGAATAAAGGACTGACATATAATGTCTGTTTTAAGAGGGGAGGTGTCGTGGAATATTCTAATCCACATATATAAATTATCAAGTAAATATAAAGCCTAATAAATACATATAATAAATAAAGGAAGAAGAATGGTAAAGAACAGTGCTGTCACAATGACTGTACTCGAAATCCCCTTGTTTTCTACTGCGTAAGCAAATTGTAACGTTTCACGTCGATATTAAAGGCTTTCTGCAACATACACGCGTTTCCCAAACACACAATAAAATGTGCTGCCTTTCTAAGAAAAACCTTGAAATATGCAAGTTGACCTACATTTTAAATTCCATTCATGTCTTTTTCTACACTGCGTTACCAAAACGAACGAACAGATGGTCAAAAGGATAAAGAGAGAGGGGAGGGCTGAAAATCAGGAACGCATGCAACACGCGTCGCGCGATACACAAATGCCGCCATCACGCGTGTAAGTCTACATGCACTAATTTTTTTTCAGACGGACAGTGATAAAATACACTACCCTTTCCCAGAGTTAGGTTTATAAATCAAAAAAAACTCTTATTAGAAAAGATAACATTAGATGGGTTTACGGTTGAAAACATAACAGTACCCAGACAGCACATCTTCGAAACAGGAGGTAGAAAATACATATTTTGAACGCAGCCACGTAGCTCTTTCAAATTGGTATATTTGGGTTCCTTAGGGCTTGCTGACAAATAATATGTAAAACGTTACGCAAATAGTCCAGGAATTAATAAATTATACCCAAAATAAAATAGTGAGGATGCCTGACAGCATGGAATCATTTCTGCTCATAAAATTTTTTTTTATAACGTGTTTGAAAAAACCTCACGTTACAGAATTAGCCTACCATGTAAACTCCAAATTGATTGGAGCGCAACAAATGAAAGCCTAACCACGATTGGTCGGGCTATAAATACTATCTTTCGTTGTTAGGGGAGACGGGAAAAGGTAACATTTTTTCAAACACTTGTCGAAACGTGGCTCATTGGCCAGTCTCACTGATATACACACTTGGGAGCGTTAGTTCGAAACCACTTGTTTAAATAAGCTTGATAAAGCATCAGTGCGTTGAAGCCAGCTCACAATTTTGCTAAAATAAAAGCCTGGAACATAAGCAGATGGAAATTTGTGCCAGTAATTGTGCCAGAATTCATTGCTAATCAACGTATCTGTGTTTATTTCCATGAAATTGTGGTAAGCTTGAACCATTCAGTATCTTTTAATGAAAATTGAATGTAAATTGTTAATTTATGCCTGTATATATATGTGTAGTTCAGTGGCAAACAAGAGATAAAGCCTATAATGCTCCAGCCTGAACAGAGGGTGTCGGAGGGAAGTAAAACGGCATGGAATGGCCAAATAGTACACTGACACCTAGATGATTGACTAGAAAGAAATAATGCTGGAATTGCAGAGGCGTAGTAACCATTAAGGAGGTTAATGCTGGTATAAAGTACTTCAGAATGAAGCTGATAGTTGGCCTAACGCTCTGAACTCAATGTTTGTGCTGTATTGTGATCAGTGTAAAAGAGAGTATAAGTTAGTTATGAAGTAGAAGGTACATCCTTCTTGATTTCAGGGACAGTGGTCTTGATGGTACTGAGCAGCACCTGGTCAGAGCTTTGCTGAATCCAGTGTCGGACAGCATACTCCTTGGTCCATTTAGCTATCAGTGAGGTGTCTCCAGAGCCCAGAGGAGAATTCGAGCAGAGGAGTCCTTTCCTGCCGCCATCACGCCAGATAAGCTAACTTGGCCAGCTGAGCTCAACATTATGTCCCCTCATCTTGAAATGACTTTATAAAAATAACATTCAGAGGGGAATTTAATTGTCTTAATATCAGGAACTGAGAACATCTCCAATACTAGTCCCAAAAGACAAACTATTGAAGTCATGATGACAAATACCAACAGAGCTTGAACAAAACAAAACCAGTATTACCTCATTTTACTACTACACAACTGACACACATAGAATATTTGTAATAATATATGTCACTACAATATTCATATTAAATACATTATGTACATAACTTGTAATTTAAATTGATTGTGATTCCTGGTTCCCTTGTAGTTGAATCAGGACACATATTCATTCATGCCAGTAATGAATACATATTGTTATTTGAAAAGTTACGAGTGACTTCTTTAAGATATTCTCATAGAGTGTTATATGTATGTGAGTGTCACAGTGTTGTTAAGAGTAGTGGATTAAATTAAATTGTTTATCTGTCTGTTGTTGTGACTTACACTTCATCATACACTACCCTAGACACATAACAATAAAGATTTGGCCGACCAAAAACAACATTCCATTCAACGAAATGTCCCCGAAGCCTGAATTACTTGGAATTGTAAAAAAGACACAGCATACAAAGATATTTCCCATAGACAAGGCAATCCCAATCCATGAACATGGTCACAGATGTTTAAAATTGCCTCCTTACCATTCTCACTTAAACCCAATAGAACTAGTATGGGCTAAAATTAAGGAACAGGTAGAAACAGAAAATAGAACGTTCAAATTAAAAGATGTTGAAATACTTATAAAAGCCGCCATGTCCAATATAGCCAGGGATTATTGGAAGAAATGTGAGAACCATGTGTTACAAGAGGAAGAGGAATATTGGAAGAATGATGGTTTGTCCTTCATTCAGCCGAGATTGATTATCAATTTCTCAGAGACATCTGATTATGATTCGGATGAAGTTTAATTTCTTTAAAGATGACCTTACCGTTATTTACAAGCACATTAGAGGAGCAACGTTCCATTATGATATTTATGAACCGCAAAGAGGTGATACCTATTGAAATAATTAGATCAAGGAAGGACCAGTTTAGTAGCGCATTAAATGTCAATTACAAACAATGTCACGAGTATCTCGCATGCAGATCATTTAAGAAATCAGCTTCAACAGGTATTCATATGCAAACGTGATGGCCACATTATTGTAATAGTAGACACGCCTATGCCTATTCAATTCACAGAATCTGTGCATGAAGTGGTAAAATTTCTTTTCTCGATACACAATAATTAGTATGCCGACAAAGATCAAAGGATTTCATCCGTTTATGGGAACTAGACAAGATGCACAGATATAAAGTATATATTTGTTGGGTCTAACCCAATATAACATCGTATGCAAAAAATGGCATTAATACGTTGGACGGTTAATCAGATAATTACATTTGTTTGAGGGCAAAGCTAGTGAAACGTGCTATAGCGACGAACTTGCGTTGTACATTGTCGTGGCATTTCTATTCTGAATTTGGATTTATCAAGAACATTTGCGTGAAAATGAGTTATTTCGAATCCGTTACTTACTTTAGGCGGATCGTGATTACGCAGTAACATTAGTGGTGCTCGAGTTTTTAACATTTAATTGTGTGATGGGGTTCCGTTTGGTTCCATTCGTCTTCTCCTTCTTTTTCTTCTTCTTCTGCTCCTCGCCTCTTCTTCATTGGTCTTCTTCTTCTTGTGAATCATCTTCTTCTTCTCCTTCTTCTCCTTCCTCTTCTTTTCCTCCTTCTTTATCTACTTCTTCTCCTTCTTCTTCTTCTTCTCCTCTTTCTCGTATTTGTCCTTCTACTTCTTTTATACTTCTCTCTCTCTCCTTATTCCAACTTATTCTCCTATTCCTCTTTTTTGTTCTTTTTCATTTTCATCTCCTACTTCTTCTGCTTCTCCTCATCCTTCTTCTATATTTTCTTCTTCTTATATTTTTTCTTCTGTTGGTGCGGATTTCTGGCAATTGGGTTTTTGGACTTCTACTGTATTGTTCAATTTCTAGTCAACGAGAAAGTGAAACAGACAGAAAGTCTGCAGAGATGAAATTGCACAGTGTGATGAAGAAACCCTGTCAATATTAGGTAGATACGATTGGTGTAGAAAGTTTTCCGGAGGTCAAGAGAGTATCTTTAATGCTCAGCTTGATCATTTTCAACCACCAGCTTCTGCGTTCAGAACTTTGTTCATGCTAGATGTGTACGCCTGTCGCCAAGACAAAGTCCACAAGTTTCTCCAGGTTCAGGCGGCAGCCCCCATAGCTTCTGCCTCAGCTCTGCCTCTTCTGGCCAGGTATGACATCGTGGGTCATTACTGGCTGGGCAGTCTTGAAGAATGTGTTCCATATGGACATTCATTCGTGTAAAATACCTTGAGGCGATGGAGGTTACCTAGCAATTTGCAGTGGTCAGTTCTCAGGCGGAAAAGGATGGTGTCGTGAGACATTCTAAATCCACATATATAAATTAAAAAGGAAATGTAAAGCCTAACGAATTAATTCAATACAAGGAAAGAAGAATGGTAAAAGAACAGTGCGGTCACAATAGCGTACGCCTGTGTTATAGAACGTCATACTAGTTAAACAAGAAATCCCCTTTTTCTACTTCGTCTGCAAAATTGTAACGCTTTCACGTTTGCTAGTAAAGCCTACTGCATCAAATACACGCGTTTACTATATTTTTTGTACGAAAAAAAATAAAACGGGTACTGTGTTACTCTACGTAGAAAACCTTGAGATAGACACACTGCGTAAGGAGGACGCTAGATTAATATTCCATTAATGCTACCCCACGCGAAAGGCATGCAGACTTGCTTTTTTTCAAATAAACAGGGACAAAAAACACTACCAATACGAGGTTAGGTTTTAAAAAACATGGTTAATGCTTATTAGGAAACATGACACAATACTGTTTTACGTCTGAAATCCTGACATTAGCCTGACAGTACAGAAGACACCCCATCGTATAGAAGTGAACAGGTGGTAGAAGAAAATACATATTTTGAACGAAGCCACTTAGCTCCATTAAACTTATATATTTGGGTGCCTTAGGACTTGCTGACAAAGAATATGTTAGGTGTTAAGCAAATAGTCTAATAATTAACAAATTATAAGCCAAAAAATACTATAGTGGTTGTTGTCTGACAACACAGGATCATATTTGCTCATAAATGGCGTGTTTGGACACTGCTTTAGAGGAAATGAGGCCACCAACGTTAAATCCGATTTGATTGGCTAGAATAATATGTAAGGCGAAACATGATTAGTCGATGGCTAAATACTCATTTTTGGTTGTTATGGAAACGATAGGAAGGGTACTTTTTTTCAAAAGCTTTTGTAAACATGGTCTCATTGGGCTAGGCCATTTTATATAGTCAATTAGGAGCGTCAGTTCAGTGCCAACTTTTTGAAAATGACAACTTTGTAAAAGCAAAGTGCGTTGAGATTCCAGCCTCATGATTGCAGAGGCGTTTTAACTGTTTCGTCTAGTTTTGACTAGTGAATTTTCCCTGAATATTATGGATGATTTAAAGGGACCTTTAGCTTTTCATAACATTAGAACCCCTGAACATTTGTTGTAACTTTTCGTTTGCCAGAACGCATTCCACCGGGACTCATGTAGGATACAGCGACGAGATCAAAGAGACAGACCGAGGGATCTTAGGGGAGACTATCGGCGCTATCAAAGACAGTAGTTTTCCCTGATACGAGACGCAGTTGCTTGCCGCTAATTTCGCGTCTCGGTGTCAATCGAGGAACCGAGCGAACGGGGGAAAGCGAAACGGGCAGCAGCGAGCGGATACGAAGACCAGGGGGCGGCTTCTTCTCTTGATTTGGCGGTCAGATCCCCAAAAGTTCGTGAGATCAAATAAGTTGTCAAGTTTATCATGTCCCACTCAACTTACATTTCATTTTAGCTAAATAGACCATGAAGAACTAGACACGTTATCACTCGCTGGCCAGACCTTTACAGAAGCACTAGCTTTATTGAAATCTTGTTATAGATTTTCCCCTGGATTTTATATATATTTGCAGTGATTTCTATTTCTGTGCAAAGCGGTAATATATATTGTGTAAAGTGATCAGTGGTCTAGTCATTCTATTTCAAGGGATTTTGTGTTAATTTAAATCTATTTAATTAAACCATCTCAAGAGTTCCAGTTTTAAATATAATGATCTATCTATTATATTATTTCAAAAGATAATAGATGCTTAAATTAACTTTTAAAGTCGCGAAGGAATTTATAATTAATAAATTCAGTTAAGTCCTAGTTTTATAGATGTGGGTTTTTAACCACTAGAATTCGCGTAGTGTTTATTAAATACATAATTAAATACTCGAGTGTATTATAGGCTTAACGGGAAATTCATCGCGCTTTAGAAGGTTATTTGTTTTCGGTATATTACATGTCTTTTTTTTTCTTTCATACAGAGTGATCGTAACCTGTGCGATCCCAGCATTAAGAAAGCAATAAAGAAATCAATCTAAGCAAAGCAAAGCATAAACAGTGTGTGTAGAGTTCCCCTGACGCAGAACTTGTTGAGACTGTGTAAATTTTTAATCTTTGAGGCGATTCTATGTTTGGAATTCCGCTATCTAACTTATAGCAAAGAAAGCACACCCAAAGACAAATTTAACGCACCATCAAACAACTTAAGTCGTAACGGGAAGAAGAACACTGGCCCGAGCTTTGTTAGTTTACTGACACAGAGAGATAATTCATAATTTCCTGAACAGTGATGTGACTAGTTTTCTCACTGGACTTAAACCATACCTCACGGATAAAGTGTACCAGCACGCGTAAGAATTTTATTATCCGCGGCATAGTCAAAATAGACCACACCATCCTCACCCCGGTATCAGAGACCGTGCCCTCCCATAGAAACTGTTATTAAGAAAAGAGACACAACTACAGATTCATTTTCCAGCGATTACGGGACCCTTTTATGTGCTGACCGCCTACCCGATAATCTGGGGCTAGAACTTGAACAAACACTCATACATTTAGTTGAGGTGTAACTGCTGTTGTGTTATTCTATGGAGTGCAAGATTTTTTCACAATCGGTAAGTGAGAGCAAGATGAGTGAAGGCCTTTGCTAGCGCGTGTATGAATGACAGGAAATTAATTCTTTTGTGTGACCATTTTGTTAACTTGCTTACCTGGTAACATATGTCTTTTCTGTATACCCTACATTGTTCCTTTAAGTGGGATAGTTGATAATTTGTTAACTCTGTTTAAAACCACCTCCTTTCCATTTGCTTAGTAAAGGGAAGAACAGCTGGGAAGAACAGGTTTTTTTTTCTATCACTTATACCTAACTTGGTAACACCTCTTTCAGAGTAATTAACTTTACTGTTAGGTTAACGTACCCGTGTTCCTGATATTATCTATCTCTGGACTGGGTTTGTCTTTGTCTAATGAGCGGGAAGGGCTTAGTCGATACAAATCTTCTTCACCCCCTCCCAAACTTGTTAGTTGCATTTGTGTACTTATGATAATTTATGTAATATCTGATATTTTTAGTGATTGATGTTTAAAGTGAATAAAATCACCTAAACTCATTTAGTTCTGTGTGTTGGATATACCCAAAGCCCAACATTTCCCCTATTCGTTTAATATAGTTTGTATCAACGTCGTGTGTGTGTTTGAAAACACCAAATCGGTGAGCGCGCAGATGCGAGTCTGGAAAACTGGCAAATAATTGTTTGACCAGGAGAGTGAAAGAGAAGATTGAGAGACACGATTTGTCGTAAATAAGTCTGTCTTTACTCTCCTCCAGCACGCTGTGAAGTAACTATTAAATCTCTACATTTCTATCACTGAGCTTTCCATCATCATTTTCCACTCTAAACCGGACCACTATTTCTACGACTCTTTTCTCTCAAAATAAATTTACGACAGTAACCATTAGGGAGAGGAATACTGGTGTATATTGTTCATGAGAAGCTAACAGTTGGCCTACCGCGCTGAACTCGGTGTTTGTTATGTATTGTGCTTCAGTGTGGAAATAGATTATAAATTAGTTCTGAAGTAGGAGGTACAACCTTCTTGTTTCAGGGACCGTGGTACTAAAGTATTAAAGCAGCACCTGGTCTGAGTTTTGCTGAATCCAGAGGCTGATAGCATACTCCTTGGTCAAGATATCGACCAGTGTTGTTTCTCAAGAAAACTGTGAAGCAAGCGAGCATAGGAGACTGTTTCCTGCCGCCCACACAGAAGTTAAGATTACGTTGGCAAGAGCAGCTCAATCTTGTGTATACCCCCTCTAAAAGTGACTTTACATTAAATCAAGAGGGACATTTATTTGTTTCAATTAAAAAGAAACTGTGAACCTTTCCAATATTATTTCCACCAGAAACAAACACTTGAAGTCATGACGACAAACAACAACCTAGCTTGAATAGCCAGTATTACCTCATAGTACCACATCACTACTTACACACATATTGTAATAATAATATATGTCAATACAAAGATCCTATCTATAAATTGTGTACATACAACTTGTGATTTCATTTGATTGTGATTCCTGGTTCACTTTGTAGTTGAATCAGGATATCTATTATTGAAAGGAATTAATACATATTTTAAAAGTTACACTTGACTTATTAAGATAGTCTTATAGAGTGTTCTATGTATGTGAGTGTCACAGTGTTGTAAAGTATTGTGGATTAAATTAAATTGTTTATCTGTCTGTTGGTTGTTGTAAACATACACTTCATCACTATCATAACCCTAGACATTCAACGTAGTCATCACAATATTCCAGAATAAGTCTGACTGAGGTCGAAATGTGGTAGCAAAGTAAGGTCATCTGTAATACACCACACTTATTAGATACAGATACCTTCACAGCTGATCTCAGTCAGTACACTAAGTCCCCTATAAATATTTATATCATCCCACTTTACCACAGATGGTCTGCTGATGCCTATGTAGCTGGTGGATTGGGCTTGATCTGTTGCCCATTCCCATTTCTTTCTTCTATTGGCAGTTGTACTGGTTGTGGAAGATGGTTTTGGCCTCTTCATAGAACAGTAAGAGACTGAATTGCTCCATTCTGCCACCAGCCCCACACAAAGGATCATCTCTCACGTTACCGGCGATCCCACAATTGGAAGGGTAACCAAGGCAACACATGACATGACTATTGGACGAGGTGATGAACTGATTTCGAGAAACAGGCAGCTAGCTGTGAATGATATTGTACCAATATCTGGAGTAAGGTGCTGTCTGTGTAGAAACTATTATTCGTAAACACGTAATATTCAAGTCGTGAGTGCTAGGTAAGTACCTCAGATATTAAACGTTTGATTCAGAAAGCGGACCCTGTTGTGTGCACTCTAACCACCAAGAACAGATCAGTTAGAAGGCCAACGCTTTCCTGAATCAAACAGTGACTTATGATGAAACTGGTGTGCACTATTATACCCTATTGTGTGCAATATTATACCCTAAAACAATTGCTATTTCACTACTTAGCAATGAATGGCGTCGCACGAGATCTTTATAGATTACTGGGGAAATAGAAACACAATTGTATAGAAATGTTACACGCAGGCAAGACAGAGCAAAGTGATTCAGAATATGACAGACAAAGAAATAACTCTGACTATGACAGTCCGGTTGTTAAAGCTTTCTCTTACCCTGTTCTTCTCCAGAATTTCTTTGGCTTCATCACATTTTTCTGTATTTGTGGGTTCTAGTCAAGAATACAAGGTATGTCTGGTTATACCGGTCAGATATTTCATGAAAGTGTTACGTATTCATCCATATTTTCCCTCTTTATTCTCCACATATATTGGTTGTTGTCTAGCTTTATTCCATACGTCTGTGTTTGTTAGCACATAAAACCATTTTTTACAGAAGATGGGACAGAGGTTCTGATGTTTAAGTTGACGATTCTAGCACATAAAACAATTATTCATAGAAGATGGGACAGAAATTTCAAAGTTTGAGTTGACGATTCTAGCTCATAAAGCCATTATTTATAGAAGATGGGACAGAAGTTTCGACATTTGAGTTGACGATTCTTGTTTTCCAGACCCGATTGCTGTGAGGTTTCATCACGTAGTCTCGTTTATAAGCTTACTGTCATGTGATAGAAGAGCCAAGTCATTGACAACATATATATCGTCAAGCTGTATTTTTTTCAGTTTCCAGAATTGCAATTCTATTGGTTGATGTCGTTTACATAATCCAATCTATGGCCAGTAAGAAGAGAAATGACGCAAGATGCATTTCTGCCACACACCAGTGCTTATCTCAAAGGGTTATGCAATTTGTAATTCATGGAGAATTATACGTTTTATGTCTTCACATGCTTTCTTCTTTTAGTTAATGAACTTAAGGAGGACTTTATAATGCTTCGTCAGTTTCCAAGTTTAATCTAATGCATTTTCATAGTCAACTGATCCAATATAATGTGATGAGATAAATTCGAAGCTCCCTGCATATAGTCAAGTTGCCTGTTTTGGATAGTTTCAGTGTCCATCCTTTCGGCTCATGTGGATGGCCTCTTGTTCCCAGAGTTTATTGAACACGTAGTACAACCTATTCGTGGTAGATGGAACATCAACTGTCATTGCTTCTATGAGAGTTCAATATGACCCTGATGTCTTTCCATTTTATTCTTGGGGCTTATGTGATATCTTGTTTCGTAGGTGGTTTTGTGTTTACTTTTAGATGTTCCTATGCTGGTTCTATGATGGTCTGTTGTGTATCTGATGGTAGCTGTTGGGAATTGCCTTAACATTTGCCACCCAACTGGATTATTATTTCTCTTCAACACTGATGCTATGTCCGTCTTGTCCTTCATTGACATATCGTGGTTTTGTTGCTTCTTTGATAGAGTTCCAGTAACATTGTAAAGTGTCTTCTAGTCTCCATTTATTAACTTTCTCGATCATGTTTGCAAAATATTTTCTTTTACCTTGCCTGCCGCTCGTTTTGATTATTATTCTCTTTCTGGTATAATGTGTGAACTGAAGCAGAGAAGGGTGGATTTCCACAGGCATGGTTGTACTTCAAAGCCTAGCATAACGGACTTTATATAGCAGAACAGCTATGCAAGAAAAAGGAGGGTAGCACAAAAAGCTAGGGAGCGATTCTTTATGGAACAATTCAGGTCTGCTAACTAGCTGCACGAATACCCACGACAGGTACACTGAGCATTGGAAATGAACTGAAAGAATATCTAATGAAATCTTTCTTAGATGATCATAAAGATAAACCTTTTATAAACAGGACAGACTTTATTTGGCCTAGCAAACCAGAAAATTAATTCAGCATCAAGACACCAGCAATGTAAGAAAGAGCAAGCATTGTTCAGAACACGAGATACACACAAGATAAAAATAGTGTGCCATACACTGTGCGTAAGAGATGTCCCGAGGTTATCAAATGACGTTCCACTTTTAAAAATTGCGTAGAAAAACCAGCACACAAAAATAGACTGAAAAAGGCGAATGAGTACACATCCAAAAGAACAAATGTCCACAAACACAAGTCAATTCAAGTCAAAGTCATTTCTCGGTGTGGAAGAAAATATATTTTTCTCAGTGATGGCAAAAATACTCATTACATACCGACTTAAGAATGGGTGCACTGACGCCATCATCCAGAAAAGAGGCAACCCGGATATCCCAGGGCACCTGGGGCATGCCACACTGATATGGGAAGCAGTACAAAGTGCAAAATCTGAGAGAATGAATCTCCATGTAATCTGGTTGGACCTACCTAATGCATACGAACCAGTCCCACATTAAATGGCGTGACAAGCCCTTGAAATCAATAAATCAATACCCTTTAGCTCCCCAAGGAGCATAGGCCTTCAACAAACACATGCCAAATCTTCCTGTCCTGTGCCATCCGCTCAAGTTCTTTTCATGTTTTCCTCATCATTTTCACCTCTGTTTGCAGCTCTCTTCTCCATGAGTTTTTTGGTCTACCTCTGCCTCTCTTCTTGAAATTGATATGTAACATGCATATGAGAATAAATGAATTCAGTATGAAAGGTGAGCGAAAGGAAGGGCAGAATGTTAGACGGGCCTGCGTGCCCAATTCTCAACCTTTTGAAAATAAAGTTCGTTCGTTCTCTTTCCCTGTGGATTCCAGAACAAGGACTGCCTTGTAATGCTATCAACAGGTTTCCTCAATGTGTGTCCTATCCATCACCAGCGTCTTCTTCTCAACTCTTGTTCCACTGGCACGTGTCTGGTTCTCGTCATCAATTCCCCATTTGTGACTTTGTCATACCATTTCAGTCCTTCTACTCTACGCAAGCACCCGTTTATAAAAGTCTGTAGCTTTTTGGTTGTTGTTTTTGTTGTTCTCCATGTCTCAGAGCCATACAATAGGACTGAATTCACATTTGAGTTGAAGATTCTTATTTTCGTGTTGGACTTGATTTCTCTTGTTCTCCATATGTTTCCCAATGCAATGAAAGCTCCTCTTGCTTTTTGTATTCTTATTTTGATATCACTGTCTGTCCCTCCAACTTTGTCTATATTACTTCCAAGATATGTGTATGATTCTACATCTTTTAGTGGTGTTTCTTCAAGTTCAACCTTGTTATCATTTCTTGCATTTATTCTCATAATCTTTGTCTTTTCCCTGTGTATTTTCAGGCCCACTTGTTGTGACCTCTCATCGAGGATTTTCATTTTCTCTTGCATCTGATTATGGTTATGGGACAGAAGAGCCAAGTCATCTGCAAAATCCAGATCATCAAGCTGTTTAGTCAGATTCCACTGGATTCCATTCCTGTTGTGTGATGTCGATGTTTTCATAACCCAATCTATTGCTAGTAAGAAAAGAAATGGAGACAAGAGACATCCTTGTCTCACTCCCGTTCTAATCCTAAACGGTTCTGTAAGTTGTCCTTCATGTAGAACTCTGCATGTCATGTCTTCATAGGTCTTCTTTATTAAGTTAATGTTCTTCATGGGAACTCCATAATGCCTCATCAATTTCCAAAGCGATTCTCTTTCTACACTGTCAAATGCCTTTTCATAGTCCGATGTATAGCTGTGAATTCCATTCCAGACTTTGTTCAACTATTATTATTAATGTGGCTATCTGGTCTGTACAGGATCTATTTTGTCGAAAACCTGCTTGTTCATCTCTCAGTTGCTTGTCTATGGACTCTTTTAATCTCTCCAGGATGATTCTGTTTAATACTTTTGCTGGCACTGATAGTAACATTATTCCTCTATAATTTGTGCACTCTTGTAAATTTCCCTTCTTAGGCAACTTGACTAGATAACCGTCCTGCCATTCTGTTGGTATTTCCTCTCTCTCCCAGACTTTGCCTAGTAGTTTGTATAATATCTCTGTAGAGGTATCAATATCTGTTTTGATGGCCTCTGCTGGAATGCAATCTGGACCAGCTGCTTTTCCATCTTTCAGAAGCTTTATGGCTTTCTTTATTTCTTCTCTACGTGGTCGTTCACAGCTGATTTGTAGCTCCTCTTCTGCTGGCTGGATGTCTGGGGGATTAGTTGGAGATGATCTATTGAGAAGTTCCTCAAAATGTTCTGTCCATCTCTTCATTTGTTCTTGTATATTACTAAGCAATTTTCCATTCTTATCTTTTATGAGGCCATGTGCTTGCTTATATTTCCCTGTTAGCTTCTTTGTGTTGTTGTACAGGTCCCTCATATTTCCTTTGGCTGGAGCTTCCTCTGCTTCCCTTGCCAAATCATCAATATATTTCATCTTGTCTCTTTTGATGTTTCTTCTTACTTCTTTGTTTGCTTCTATGTACACTTCATGAGCCTTGGCTTTGGAGCTTCTGGTTTTGCTTCTGTTTAAATCTGCTTTCTTGTTTTTCCTGTCTTCTATCTTACTAATGGTTTCTGTTGTTATCCGTGCTTTGTGCTGATGTTCTCTTTTTCTCAGTACTTCTTCGCATGTCTCGTTCCATATATTTTTTACTTGTTGCCGGTGGTCTTCCGTATCTGTTTCATCTTCCAGCTGTTCAAGTACTTGGTATTTGTTGGATACTGTGATTGAAAATGTTTCTCTTATTTCCTGATTTCTTAGATATCCCACATTATACTGTTGTCTATAGCTATATGCTGTTGTAAATTTCTTGAGTTCTAATTTTGTTTTAGCCAACAGAAGATGGTGGTCTGATACAACATCTGCTCCTCTACATACTTTCACATCATGCAATGATGACCTAAACTTCTTGCTTATGCATATGTGATCAATCTGATTCTCAGTTCTGTGGTCTGGTGATATCCATGTTGCTTTATGTATTCTTTTACGTGGAAATATGCTTCCTCATATAGCTAGTTGATTTGAAGCACAGAAGTTTGCTAATAGTTCCCCATTCTCGTTCATCATACCTAATCCATGCTTTCCCTTGATTTCTTCAAAGCCAGTGTTGTCTGTTACTACGTATTTTCGTATTTAGGTCCCCCATCAAAATTGTGATGTCCTTTCTTTTCTTATTGTCCAAGACACTTTGTAGTCTGGTGTAAAAGTCTTCTTTTACAGATTCTTCTTTATCGTTTGTTGGTGCATAACACTGAACGATGTTTATATTTACTTTCTTTTTGGCTGATTTAAACCTTGCTGTTATAATTCGGGTTCCCATTCCTTTCCATTATATAAGTGCCTTCTGTGCTTCCCTGGACAGCATTAGAGCCACCCCTTCACTGTGGTGGGCTCTTTCCTCCTCATGTCCTGAGGACAACACCATTTCTCCTGTGATCAATCTCCTCTTCTCTATGCCTTTCCACCGTGTCTTGAAGAGACCCAGGATATCAATCCTGTAATTTGTTATTTCTGCTGCTACCTGTGCAGTTTTCCCTTGTTCACACAGAGTGCGAACATTCCGGGTGCCAATCCTGGAGATTTTCCTAGACGAAAAATGGTTAGTCGGCAACACAGTCTCCTTTCAAGCCCTTGAAATACAAACAAGAAATGGCAGCAATGCTGCAACTGTATTTCGAGGGACTCTCAGTTGGGTTAGCAACCAAAGAGCACACGACAAGTTGGACTGACCTGTAAGTTGGAACGGCAATGGAATTTCCACTACACCGAAATTGTTCATGGTGGCCATGCATGCAAGTCGCAATGCAGCGTAAGGATTTGAAAGAGATCAAAAGCTCGACGGAGCGTATCCCCTGCCACCATTTAAAGCATTCATGGATGGCACAACAATTCTGACATAAGATGAATACTAGGCCCGGAGGATGTTTTCACTCTTGCAATGAACTAATCAGAAATTGCCTAGTGCAGTACAAGTTTCAAACTGAAGAAATTTAGAAGACTATCAGTCAGGAAAGGAAAGGCATCCAAGGTTACATTCATGGAATCAAACCAAGGAATCCACACCGTCATTGAGGAACCTGTAGTCATTAAAAGACCAAAAAAAGCAGTGCAACAAGTAATACAAATGGCAGAAATAGGACTGCAGATCATAGATCAAAGCAGACGTATAGGAAGGTTCAAAACATGGTGCCCCCAATTCACGTTGATCCCTAAACTACTGTAGCCACTGCCTGTGTACGAAATAAGCATAAGTGTACAGTGGTAGCTTTTGAAAGAAAGATCAACAAAATCTTGAGGACAATGTTAGGAGTGCCAACGAAGCTTTTATTTCCTTTCAAGAGTGTGTGGAAGAATACATAACTGGGGAGGCAAGACTAGCAACGGTATTGTTCGAACCAGCAGATGAATTAGTTAAGACCGTACAGCCCGCACTGACGTCTGGAAGTAAGTGGGAAATGAACGAAGGTGTAAGAGCTATCCAGAAAAAAACTCAAGCTAAAGGAGATAATTGGAAACACCTAGACAAATAGACGGGAATTTGGCACTTTTTGGACACCCAATGGTGGCGCAAAACACCAAGCAAGGAACGCAGAGATACGGTAATTTGGGAGATCCAAGAAGCAGAGAATGATAATAAGATGCAAAAAGCAGTGCAGCAAGCTAAAAAAGGCCAATGTACTACATGATAAGGAGCTCCGCTTTTTGGAGATTCTTTCGTTTATAGACTTCTGTGGTATCTTTCATTAAAATTGTTGTTTGTAGAGTGTGCTATTGTGCATCTCCAGAGTTTAATCTATGTTTTGGGTAACAGAATATTATGATTTTATGCCACATCAGCTCTATACATTTTTAGGTCGTGTAATGATGATCTAAAATTCTTGGTAATATAAATAAGATTAATCTGATTTTTTTTTTTTTTTGCCCAGTGGCCTGGTGATATTCATGTTGCTTTGATGTTTTCTTATATATGGGATGGAAACATGTTTTCTACTATAGCATGTTGATTTAAAGCACAGAGGCTTATTAATATTTATTCATTTTCACTCATTGTCAAAATCCGTGTTTTCCCATAATCTCTTCAAAACAGTGATTGTCTGTTCCCATCTGGCCACTCATCAAGATTGTATTTTTAAAAAATCTTTTTATCTATGATATTTTTAGTCTGATCTAAAAATCTCCTGTCACAGATTATTCTGTTAATAGTTAGTACATAACACTAGATGATGTTAATCTTTATTTGTATTTTGGCAGTTTTTAATGTTGCTGCTATCAGTCTGGGCATTCTTCTTCCCCAGTCTTTGAGTGCCTTCTGCGCTTTCTTTGTCAGTATTAAATTCACACTTCACTATGACGTGCACTTCTATCATCGTGTTCTAAGACCAACACATTTCTCACTTGTTCAGTTGATTCCTTTTTATTTTCTCCTATCTCGTTTCGCACAGCCCCATAATTCTAAATTTGTAGTTTACATTTCTGCTGCTACCTATGCGATTCTCCTTCTTTGTTTTGTGTTCGAAAATTCCAGATTAATAATTTTTTTTACAAGAATAAAGATGAATCAGCAGCCTAGACTCCTTTTAGTTTTCTCGCGGCTGTGTCATAAACGTCCTTTATAGAGTGCCTTTTTCCGTCTTAGACGGCTGAGTTGAATTTTTGAGTTCTTGCTTTGAACAATTGTTCTCCGTGTTGACTTAAAAAAAAAAATAATAATAAAGTTTCAACAGGGTGTATAGTAGGTCCATTTCCAACCGTCTTTAGTTGTCTTCTAATCAAGCTTGGCGGGATATAGTGAAACTATTCTTTGCCTACCTTTCAGGTCCAGTTAACACACATGAGAAAGTGTACTTACCGGCAAAGATTACAAATATTCATTCGTAGGTAAGTCGTGCACCTAAATAACTTGACATAAAAACGAAAACAGTAGTTGCATCAACTGTGTCTGAATGTTCCACGAATTTAATCTACCTTTAATCTTACCTTTGTTGTTGCTGTTAAACCGATCTGCAGGACACAGCAAAAAAGAGATTTTTGCTTCTTCAGAGATGTTCAAACTGTCCTGTCAGACGTAAATCGTGCTTCTCTTTAGACTTTCTTATGCGTCGTCAAACAAATGTCAGACATGGATACTGAAAGGAAAACATTAGATGCAGAACTTACTAAACAATTTGACAGAAGACCAGCAACATAAGAAAGGGGAAAAAACATTATAAACTCCAACAAGTATGTGGTTTGAGCCGTAGTCACACAACGGGCTTAGAATATTTAGAAACACATAGAATTAAAATTGTATTTAATAGTACGGCTACGTTGTCACAAATGTAATTCATCAACTGAATTACGTGTCCTACACTCATAAAAATCATCATCGTAGTCGTCGTCATCATCATCATAACTTATAACACTTGCTGACTAGGACACACAAAAAACGTCTACTTTTGATGATGTCGACCCATCTCCTTTTCTGTCTGCCCTGTCTTCTTTTGCCTGAGACTGTGCACTAAAGGAACGAAAGGCAGATTTTTATTCTTTCACGCCAACACTAGAAAACAATATTTATATGTGAGGAAGACAATGGCTGGGGTATAACGAATAATGGATCGACTCAGATCATCAAGGCATATTCTTTTTCTCATCGACTCTAAGACGCCAGCGATTGTAAGATGCACAATTATTTGTACTTCTACTGAAAAGGAAAACACGAAACGTTAGAATAAATTGACAACAAAAATTTTTCAACAGAATAAAATTTACTGACATTTTATCGTTTATTATACATCACTTGCTTATGTAATACTGGAGTGTAAAACTTCTTCACATTCAGACTGATTCTTCTCAACCACTGTTCGCCACATTGCACATTTTCCTGCACACTTTCGCTCTCTATTTATTTAAATGCCCTCTAAAGCGTTGATGATAGCAAGTTTTGATGCCGGCGCTTTCTTTATCATACATCAACGGAAGGTTTTCAGAAAACAATCAAGACTCACATTCATTCCTCAAAAAATCTTTAAATGGTGTATCGACCGTATAGTCGAGGGATTGCAGCTGGCTAGTCCTGCCACCAAAAATAACAACAAAGTCACTACACTTTCCAACCAGCTTAATCTTTAACTGTTTAGATAAATGTCCACGAAACGCATAACGCACTACAAACATACTAGGTGGGTTGCGTAGAGCACCTGAACGTCTATTCTCGACGAATCTTAGCCAGTCGTCCATAAGCTCCGCGTCACCCATCAATTTTTTTTTTGCGCACCCACATTAAAATCGTTGGAGGATAATCTCAATTTTGGGTATTTGTTGTTGTTGTTCATTAACTCGGGTTGCTTACCCTGTCGAGTCTTTCGCAGCCAATGCCAAGTTGTTCTGTGACTGAGCTTTTGCTGTGGCTGTGCCACGTCCTGCAACACTTATGGAGAAAGATATACCCACTGCACTCTTTTGGAGGGAGATGCCTGCAGCAAATACCCAATACCAATACAAAGTTGAAGAATTTGCGCGCGCTCTGTAGCTGCTGAGTGGTTCTGTATAAAGTATTTGTGATTGTTGGGGAGCTCGGCTACAGCTTTCTTCTTTTTGTGGAGAGTCCTTGTCAAATGGAGCAGCACATGCTGAACTGTCTAATATGGATGGGTACAGTTTCGGCAATTAGGCTCTTGTATGGGGTTTAATTCGTGTATGTGCTTGTTGAGTCTGGTGTACTTAGTTCGTAGCTGAAAGATTGTGCTCTGCCTCGCATGTCGTAGGTTATTAATGCCATTTTTTTGGGTGATGGGCCATTTCATTATTCAAAGCACATACAGTAGACCCATTTGCCCATCGGTTCAGCCATTCCTCTTTGAAGTTGTTTTGAAGTATTCGTTTAGCTGTTTGCATGTTGGCTGGTGTGTTTGTGTTCCGGGTTGCCTCCCATTTGCTCTGCAGTAGAGGTCCAACAGTGACCAAAACCTAGAGTATCTAATGTGGGTCTTTGTAGCATGATGAAACACTTGCCTAACATTCATCGTATAGTAAAATATCGTCCAATCAAATCCACGCACCCTCTTGTGGGTGTCGCGCAGTTTTGCAAATGGTTCGTAATGGCGTGTAAACAAATGGAGAGATTTGTGCATAGGAGTACGTAGACTTAGATGAATTAAAAGAAAATTGATTGACGGAAGGACATGATATTGGTCTCGTTTGTCGAAGAAGAAGGCCAACTATATGCATGTCAAAGGAAAAGTTGCTACGTTATTTAGTTTTGGAAAAAATTGAAGGTAAAGGTGCCAGCATGTTAGAAGATAGTGTGAAATTGGTCTTTCAAAAATCGCTACAATTCGTAGACAAAACGAATTAAGGAAAACTATAGATGTCAAGGAAGCCAAGGATTGCCCCTGTAAAAGGATATATAGATGAAGGTAGTAGATGCCGGGGTTGAGCAGAACGACTGTGTTTTCTGGACCAACCTAACACAAACTTGCTCGAGTCTGCAAATATAACACAGTCTGAAAACGGTGACACAGATTGCTCTCGACACGTCCGCTTCCCCTGTATAAAAAGGCACGCAGCGGAAATTTCAAACTACACACACACACAGCAGAAGCCAGATAGACGGAGGGAAAGAGACGCTCGTCAAGGCTATAATTTTACTATCCGTTTGCCGAGCAGTTCTATTGCAGTTTATTTAAATAGAATTGTATCAGGATCAGGCCAGAGGACTGAACTGTAGAACTGTATTTGAGTTGTGGATATAAAGGAATTCGATGCTTACCAACGTTTAGCAGAAATGTCAGTAGGAGTGTTCAATTAAAATTATTATACTGGAATAATGGACTTGGCACTCCAGAATGTAAAAGGCGACGGTAACATCATAATAATGTATAAAAATATATTATATTTATTCATGTATTATATTAGAATGATTTATGCAGTTGGAACCTGTCTTGTCTCGCTATTCCTAATCAGAACTGATCCATGTATCATTCATACACATGCAAACATCTGAACACACTCATTCATGAACACATAGGCTTATGGAACCTATGAACAAAGGCTAGCCACTTGTCCCATATTGTCCCCAGGTTGATCTGTATCATACATAGTGGTCTAGAATCCTAGATCGATAGTTGCCTTCCTGAGCAACCACAGGATCATCAGATATTGCCATCTGGATTTCAGCTTTAGGCCCTATCAGTGCTTGGTGGTCTAGAGCAAGACCTTCAACTGATACTGCTGTACATACTCATAGAGGACAGTCACAGAACTTTAATATAAGTATTCTGTGTGACCAGAATCCTACAATCGTGAGAAATCAAACCAAAGCTTATTTACTATAGTGTAGGGATGAGAAAACAGTTCTGACACACTAGCTCAGACAAGAAATACTTAAATGATAAAGGAACATTTGGATTAACATTTTTATGTTATTTGAAGATTCCAGAAAGGACTTCTTATTTAGTATTGAGTGAAACTCAACTATAAAGTAATTTTGTAATTAAATTGTATTCATTCAAATTTTCATAATTTTTCATCATCTCACATTTGCACAAGAAAAAAAGATAGACGTACATAAATAAATTGATTCAGTAATTGTAATCAGCTGACTTATTAATTTTATATTGTTGATTTTGAAATTATACTGAATTGTGGATTATCATAGGCTAGTTACATAGCAAGGTGGCATCTTAGGCTCTATCTTTAATCTGAATACTATGTGAAGTAGAGACCTTCACAGCCGTAACTATCTTGTGATACCAGTGCTCTTCTCTAACACTGGGACTACATTCTTGTCAGACTGAATTCTTCTTCAGTTCCTTCAGTAACTACTACTGAGAACTATTATTACAGTCTTCCAAGGTGTCTATCTTCGCACAAGATTACTCTTGGCTGTGCTGTAGATAGAAGGATAATGAAAATTTGTATATATACAAATAACTAACTTAATAATCAATTATGTTTAACAGTTTAAAATGGATAATTCTTTTTAAAAAGTACTCATCACAGGGTGATGTTATTTTTTTCGAAAATGGGCAGCTCACTTGGCAGCTTTTAAATCTGTACTTAGCTGCCAACAGTTTGATGGTTTCTGCTCCGGGTGATGTTTGTTTCTTTGCAGATAGACGACTGGTTCAATCGTCTCTGGTCAAGTCTGAAAGTTGTGACACGTTCCAAGAAGTTTCAGGGAGTAATAACAAAGCTGGTCCAGCGTCTTTAAGACCCGTCTAATGATGGTGTCTAGCGTCGACTTCAGGCCACTTATACTCTCATTTGTTCCAGAGATAGTACCCTCATTTGGTACCACCGACTAGTGTCACAAAAGAAGAGAACAAATACCTTCTTGAGAATTGAGTTTACCCGACAAACACTCATGTGCCCCCCTCTTTTCATTCCACCATCTCATCTACCTCAGAACTTTACCCGCTCTTAGAATTAATCTTAAACACAGCGAGCGGAAAACTTTAATTACATTTAGACTGAATAAGGTTACATTTACGGCTACATTGGTTGAAAAGGTTAACAATATAAAAAGTATCTACATAATTTCTCTCATCATTCACTCCCTGCTCCGTATGGAACTTGGGAGTACCTCTGCTTTTGGTTCTCTATAAGAAACTTGCATAAAGCAGTCACCAGCCCTCGCAGTGGGGGTTCATGAAATCATAATTCTATGTGCTGAGGTTGCCAGCCTCGTATGACTTAGACATCCATGTGGTAAGTTGGGATTATATATATTTATAGTGACTTAGTGTACTGACTGAGATCAGCTGTGAAGGTATCTGTATCTAATAGGTGTAGTGTGTTACAGATAACCTTACTTTGCTACCACATTTAGACCTCAATCAGACTTATTCTGGGCTATTGTGATGACTACGTTGAATGTCTAGGGTTATGATAATGATGAAGTGTAAGTTCACAACAACAACAGACAGATAAATACTTTATTTAAGATTCACAACACTTTACAACACAATGACAAGCACATACATATAACACTCTAGAAGACTAGCTTAAGTAAGTCAAGTGTTAACTTTTAAATTATGTATTAGTTTCTTTCAAGAATAGATATCCTGATCCAACTACAGAGTGAATCAGGAATCACAATCAAATGTAAACACAATGTCTATGTACAAAAATTATACAAAGGATCTTTGTCCTGCCATAGAATATTATTACAATATGTGTGTAGTGTGTGCTCTGGTATTAAGAGGTAACACTGGCTTTTGAAGCTATGTTGTTGTTTGTCATCACGACTTCATGTGTTTGTTAATGGTGGAAATAATCTTGAAGGGATCACAGTTCTTTTATTTGTAAAACACTAACTGTCCCTCTTGCTTTATTATTACAGTCAATTTTAAGGAGGGTTATACAAGGGTGAGCTGCTCTGGCTGACGAATTCTTAACTTATGAGTCGGCGGCAGGAAAACTGTCTCCTCTGCTCGCTTGCTTCTCAGTTATCTGGAAATACACCACTGGTCAATATCTTGGACAAGGAGTCTGCTGCCAGCCCTCTGGATCCAGCAAAACTCAGACCAGGTGCTGCTCTAATACTTCAGTACCACGGTCCCTGAAATAAGAAGGTTGTACCTCCTTCTTCAGAACTAATATATAATATCTATTTCCACACTGAAGTACAGGACATTACAAACACAGAGTTCAGCGCTGTATGCCAACTACTAGCTTCTCATGTGACAATATACCAGTATTCCTCTCCCTAATGGTTACAACGCCTCTGCAATTCCAGCGTTAATTCCTTCTATACAACAGGATAGGTGTCATGGTACTATGTGGCAATCCCATATATGCCTATGCAGTTATACTCCTCTCTGGCAAGCTTTTACATGGTGGAGCAATATCTAGGCTTTGCCTTCTGTTTGCTACTGAACCACACACATACAGACACAATTTATCATTTCATATTCAATTTTCATATAATATACATATATATATATATATATATATATATATATATATATATCTATTTATCTATATATATATATATATATATATATATATATATATATATATATATATATATATAGGAAATATGTCTAGCTTACCACAATTCAAGGAAATGTACACAAGTACGTTGACTGGCGATGAATTCTGGCACAATTTTGATCTGCCTTATCCCAGGCTTTTATTAGAAAAATATTAGCTTGTACTCAACGCACTTGCTTCTTACAAATTGGATTTTCAAAACTGGCCCTGAACTGACGCTTCTATTTGACTATATCGAACGCTCTAACCAATGAGACCATGTTTACAAGAGCCTTTGAAAAAAACTTTACCCATCCTACCGTAACCATTAACAACCAACTAGTATTTGCAGTCCGACTAATCAGGTTTTGCCTTACATATTTCTACAGCCAATCAAATCGTATCTAACTTGTTGGCCTCATTCCCCTAAAGCAGTGTTGTTCAAACAGCCATTATGAGCAAATATGATCTTGTGCTGTCAGACAACCTCACTATAGTATTTTGGCTATAATTCGTTAAATACCAGACTATTTGCGTAACACATAACATATCCTAAGGCACGCAAATATATAAGGTTAAAGGGGTTAAGTGGCTTCGTTCAAATATGTATTATTCTAGGATAGTCGTGTATTTGTTTTTTTTTTATTCCTCAAACCGCCACCTGTCCTGCCTTTTCTTCTGTTCTGTCAGTATAAAGTCAGGATTTCAGACGTAAAACAGTATTGTGTCAGGTTTCCTAATAAGCATTAAACATGTTTTTTAAAACCTTACCTCGTATCGTTAGTGTTTTTTATCACTGTTTATTTGAAAAAAAATCAAGCCTGCATGCCTTTCGCGTTCACTTTTTAATCGCGAGATGACGTGGGATTGGCATTCCTCCGTGCATCTCTCTCTCTCTCTTCTAAGCCCGTCTGTCTTTTAGGTTAACGTAGTGTGTATAATGACATTAATGCTAGAATTATATCTAGGTCATTAAGCAGTGTGCCTATCAAGGTCGTATAAGAAATACAGTACCAATTTTATTGTTAGAAACGCGTGTAATTTATGCAGTAGGCTTTTACTATTGAACGTGGAAGCGTTACATTTATGCGACGAAATAGAAAAAGGGGATCTCGGGTTCAGCCCTTATGGCGTTCTACAACGTAGGTGTACGCTATTAAATTACTTCGTTAGGCTTTACATTTCTTTTCTCATTTATATATGTGGATTAGAATTTTTCACGACAATCCACTAGCAGTTTTCACATATTAATATTCACAGGAAAGGTCATCAAATGTGTCACATTTGGTGGCACTTTGGAAAAGTATCCTACTGCCATAATACATATTGCTACTCCTTTCTTTACGGGAGAGGTCCACGAGTGTCTTCTTCCAAACCCTATTGCGGACCTTATTATTGGTCGTATTCACGGAGTTAGGGAATGTACCCCACAGCAAATTGCTGTTTGGGAAGAGCAAAACATGGAAGCTACCAATGCGGTGGTCACAAGAGCACATGCCCTGGATCCACCTCAAACTTCATTAACTGATAATGATGAAGTAGATAGCCAAGATAGTCACTTGATTATTTCACGTGACTCATTTATAAAATTGCAAGAAGAAGATCCTTCTTTACAAAAATTCTTCATTCTAGCAAAAAAAGGTGATCCAAATCAGAATACTAATAGAAAGTCTTGGATTTCTATGAAGAACGGCGTACTTGTGCGTATGGTACAAGACTCGTCTACGTCCACTCATTCACAAATTCTTGTGCCTAAGAGTATGAGATTGCAGATATTGCAACATGCTCATGACTCGCAATATGCTGAACATATGGGTTTTTCCCGTACAAAGTCGAGGGTTCTTGCGGCTTTCTTTTGGCCATTTGTGAGCAAGGACATACGAATTTACTGTCGTTCTTGCAAAGTATGTCAGGAGGTCAAATCTAAAGGACCACGACATGCTGCGCCTATCCAGGCTGCTGACATTCCTATTCGCCCTTTTCAAAAAATGGCAATAGATATTATCGGTCCTTTTAGAATTAAGTCGGCCAGAGGACATCAATTTATCCTTACATGTGTCGATATGTGCACACGTTGGCCAGAGGCTATACCTCTCAAGAGCATCTCAACTGCTGATATCGTAGACGCTCTTTGGCTGATATTTTCTCGCTTGGGTTTCCCCGGAGAAATATTGTCAGACCATGGCACTCAACTTATATCAGACACTATGTCACAGGTAATGTCTATGCTACATATTAAAAGGTCTCTCAGCAGTATCTATCACCCAATGTCTAATGGGTTAGTTGAGCGTTTGAATAGGACTCTAAAAACTTTACTTGGGAAGATAACTGAGGATCATCCTCAGGATTGGGACAGGGTTTTACCCGCGGCTCTCTTTGCTTATAGAGAGGTCCCCAATGAACACACAGGGTTTTCTCCTTTTGAACTTGTCTTTGGCGCGCAACCACGCGGCCCTATGTCTTTACTTCACGATCTAATCACTGCCGATAATATTAGCAATGAGACTCAATCTTCTTACGAGTATGTCATTGCTCTTAGGCAAAAGATCATCGAGGCATGCAAACTAGCAACTTCTTCATCCGAATTTGCTAAAGAAAAGGCAAGGCAGTTTGCAAATAAAAATAGATGTCTACGACAACTTTGTCCAGGTGACAAAGCTCTCGTTCTACTTCCTTCAAGGGAGAACAGACTTCTTATTGCATGGAAAGGTCCATATGCAATAGTCTCCAAAATTTCCGATGTCGACTATGTTGTCGATATTGATGGAAAGCATAAAACTTTCCACATAAATATGCTCACGGAATTTCATGAAAGACCTGACTATTTGCAGCCTATTTTCCAGGCAACGGACAATTCTAAAGTACCTCATGGTCATTACTTATCCCTGTCAGTTATACAGGATGAGGAAACTGCTTTTTCTGATGCCAATCTTCCACTTCCTATGGTCCCACTTTATTCTACGGAATCTTGGAAAAACGTTACCGTTTCTCCTAATCTTTCCGCTGAGGAACATCGACAAGTTTCTTCGATGTTGCAAACATTTCAGGATGTCCTTACAGACATCCCGGGACACACAAATGTCATCGAACATGACATTATACTAACTGACTATAATCATATCAGAGTCAGACCCTATCCAATACCTATCCATTTTCAGTCACAAGTCGAAAAAGAATTGGATGAAATGATATGATTGGAAATCATTGAACCATCCACTTCAGCATACTCTTCGTCTATGGTTATTGTTCGAAAGAAGGATAATAACATTCGCATTTGCGTAGATTATCGCAAATTGAACCAAGTTACGAAGTTCGATGCTGAACCTATGCCTTCATTGGAAGAGCTACTAAATAAACTTTCTAATTCTAGATTCTTTACCAAACTACACTTGTCTAAAGGTTATTGGCAAGTTCCTTTAACTGAACGTGCCAAACCTTTTACAGCGTTTTCTACACCTAGAGGTTTATTCCAATGGAATTTCATGCCTTTCGGTCTTATGAACGCCCCTGCTACATTCGTACGCATGATGCGGCGAATTCTCGCATATCGTACAGATGTCATAGCATATTTAGACGATATCTGTCTGTTCAGTGATTCCTGGGAAGATCACTATTTGGGTTTATACGAATTGCTGTCTACTCTTCGTGAGTATAACTTGACTGCAAAACCCTCTAAAGCCTTTATAGGATTTAGTGAGATTTCTTTCCTGGGTCATCGTGTTGGTCATGGTCTTTTAAAGACAGAGGACTACAATGTTTCAAAAATACTTAACATTTCTGTCCCTAAGACGAAGAAACAAGTACGGAGTCTCTTGGGTTTGATCCAATTTTACGGACTATTCATTCCGAATCTGTCCTCCATTATGGCACCGCTTTCTACTTTATTGAAGAAAGGATCGCCTAATCTGATCCGCTGGTCTCAAGAATGTCAATCCTCATTGGACCAGGTTAAAACTCTTTTTCATCTCCACCTATCCTTAGGTTACCTACTATTGAGAAGACTTTTGTTCTTCGAAGTGACGCCTCGTCAACTGGGATTGGGGAAGCACTTATGCAGGAGTATTCTGATACTCTGCATCCGGTGATGTATATCTCTAGGAAATTAAATGCTGCAGAAAGGAATTACTCGGTTTTAGAACGTGAATTATTGGCTATGGTATGGTCTATTCTGAAGTTGCAAAGATTTCTTCTAGGCGCACATTTCACTGTGGAAACCGACCTGAAAGCTCTTACTGCTATTCAAAGCAAGAACTTGAAGAGCTCGAGGTCCACTCGATATGCCATAGCTCTTCAACCATTTCATTTCACGGTGCGAGCTATCCGTGGTTCGGATAATGTGATGGCAGACATTCTGTCCAGGTGCCCACACGATTCCACATAATTCTTCTGTCATATATATTTCCTGATATACAGTTCAATACTATAATGACATATTATCACATGTTTTCTCACTTTTTGGGAATTTATAACATTGTACCATGTAATTTCCTTTTTTCTGTTACCGATTTGATCATAACAGAAGAAGGCTTAGTTAGCGATATACGGGCCAAAAGATCACATGGCCACATTTAGATATTATATTTTAATGATTGTATTAAGAGATTTAACAGTTGTCTCAAAGATTTGTGTATTTGATATTTTCGCAGCACATCATTGAAGCCTGCGAGATTATGTACAGTGTGGAACTTTGAAGTTATCAAGTCCTGTCCTAGGTTGGAGCGGATGATGTCCACATCTTCTTGTATCGATTATATTTATGTCTACGAGGAACAGCACATGTATTAGTAATGATTGATAATGCATTATATAATGTACTCTCTGTTTGAATATGTGTAATATTATAGTGTGGTATATTGTTATATTACACCGCTGTTTGCACAACACTTCATTGTATAATACTATGATAATATATTTAATTTCATAGATTTGTATGAGTATAATTTGACTTTCATTATGATATTGCCATCACTATGGCGTGTGTTGGTGGCACCTTCCTGGAATATATACGTGTATACTTAGGTAAATTTTTTTCTCTAAGGATCTGAGATATAATCTCAGTTGCGGCGAGCTAGCCTCATTTTTAGGCAATATATCCGCGCATCATACGTGCGTTAGGAGCCTAGGGTTTTTCCCGGCTCCAGGATTAAAAAAAAAATGTTTCTTTTTTTTTCCCGGGAGGGTGCGGTAATGTTACGCACAGATCATTTTTTCTAAAGTCATTGTATGATCATTTTTTTCTCAAGACATTGTATGATCATTTTTTTTGCTAAAGACATTGTGTAATTAGATTGACTGAAATATACACTTTAATTTTTTTCGGTCAAAGCTACATAACTCTGGATAATTGAGATTATCATTTAATATGATGTTACCTCCTCTTGTGTCGAGACACGGTCAGTCCATATTTTTTGAACGAAGTGTGACCATTCTCCTTATTTGGTAGTATCGGTCAACTGTTGTTGGAATGTCTGAAACCAGTGTTGAGGTTCTCTGTTCATGTCCATATAAGGCTCGATCTAATATAAATCTTATCTGGAATGTTCCTAGATCGTCTTGTTTGATTGACTATTCAAGTAGATACGTTCTGCGCATGTCCGGACGCGAGGCGTCTGGGAAGTTTCTTTATCTTTGAAGTCGATGAAAGGTTGTGAAGCAGAGAAGACGCGTTTCGGCGTCTCTGTGATTTTGTTAGGGAATTAGGAGCCTTTTTGTGAGTTAGTTAGCTTACAAGGTCCTTCCCTTGAGTATTCAAATCGCCTGGAGGCGTATGTTTTCTGTGGTGTGGATTTTCGAACGAAGGTAATGCCTCATTTACATCCAATCTGTAACTTAACTTTATGTTTGACAATGGTCGATCTCTGCTCACGTATGTTTTACAGAAAGGAAGGTTCTTCTATTAGAAGTCACGCCCCAGGTATCTTCATACCTGAGATCTATATGTACACGGGTCATACTCAGCCCGTAGGACAGTTCTATGTTCTATGAACGTCGCTGTGTGTCAGCGATCACGCCTACGTCAAGGTTAGACTTAGGAATGCCTGTAAAGGTCAGTTCGACCTGCACTCCTGGAATGTCATCCTCGTGCGACTTATGATTTGATTCATTTAGCACATCTGAAAGGTGGGAGGATTTTTTGATGTACGTTTGTATTTGGAGCCAACAATATAATCACTTGGCGCCATATCATCATTTTGAGAATATGCCAAATGCATTGATGAACTATGTATGCTGATATTCGTGAATGTCATGACTTTGCTCTATTGTGAACTGGATGTAACGTACCTGTGCTTGTGGCGTCAAAAATAAATGACGAAAAACGTCAACAGCAGTTTGCCCATTTATGACTTCACATGTCGTACCCTATGTGCTGTAACTCTATGAACTACATCACTATTATACACAGTAACAACAACAACACAAAAACCAGATAAGACACCTTACATCTTGAACTATAATACCTGGTGTCGATAGGGGTGGTACTGTGACGGGGCTAAAGATTTTTCCAGCGAAATTGGACTTATACCTATAACGTCCATGGTGTCAGTGCTGCCATTATCATTTATGAAGCAACACGATAGCGGCCTTATCACCAAAGAGGAGCAAGCCCTAAATCCACCCTTATCAGCGAGTTTATTTTATCAGTGCTTTCAACCGACTAAAGCGTCAGGTTATATTGCCACTTTCGTCCCACGCACGTTGTTGTTTACTATTAGACCTGGCTCCAATCAGAAATGTTGTTATGTTTACATCTCGAATGCCGGCCAATAGTTACAATCATGAGTGGTTTGATGGGGTCTATTTAAAAAATGTACTCATAGGAAACTTCTGCGTGTTATTTAAAAGGTCACTTTCCAAATATGGAATTGTTATATCCATCGATTCGCGGTAATCGTTGCACTACAACTCCCTACATTATCACAAATAATGTTTTCGTAAACTTCTGTCTGGAAGCTATTACAACATTCCGTCTTTCAGGAGCATGTCTGTAATATGTCCGCAGGCGGATAATTTATCTCCCCGTCATTGTGCAAACACCGACCCTCGTTTAACCATCTGGGCTGTGACTCTTCACGACAGTAATTAGGGAATCACAATAGCCAATCAAAGCTAAATAAACTTGCTGGGCGTACGTTGTGTTAATCCGTTGCGCTCAATGTACACGAGAATTTTAAAACCATGACTGTCGGTCAATATTGCATCACCTGTCTACTCTCTCAGCAGGGATGGTCAGGTAAACAGACAAGACGAATTATTACGGAGAAGAAATGCAAACAATGACTCTAAAATAACAATACTGCAGGAGAGGAAAAGAGAGCAAACTCACGTATGTGACAGTTTGTTTGAACATTGCTTGCTCATAATTTTGATTATCTACCTGCTTTATCGTGCATGGTATGTCTGTATGTCCCAGTATCCACTGGAGCAGCCTTTCTCAACTTTTTCACCCTGGAGGAACCCTTGAAATAATTTTCAGATCTCAGGGAACCCTTATATAAAAATTATTATATCTACAGCTCATGGTACCTTAGCGTGATCAGTAAGTTGTAAATAAAATAATCCAATAAAAAATTGTAAATGCTCTTTCGAGTACAGAATGATTTTTTCTGTGGATCTGTATATTTTTGTCAACTTATTAGCCTACTCTTTTTGTATGTATCCTCATCCCTGTCACAGATGGAAATAGTGCAGCAGTAATCATTCACTTTTGCCCCTCCCCATCTAGTTTATATTTTTTGCTACATGAACGAAGGATTCACCAGTGCAATTAACACGTGAGCCATCTGGCAATTAAGCCCTATGTGAAACAGAGAGCGAAGCGCGGAGCATGGCGTAATAGATTCTTTGATCAGGGGAACACACGATATTCAGTCTGAGACGGACCTTGGATTGTAAAACTTTCAAGGGAAGTAATTGCGTAGCTGATATTCGGCAAGGCGGAGATGATGAAAGTCAAGCCAGAGAGGCAGAGGCGGAAGAGGTGGTAAAATTACCTTTGATTCAAGAATCGAACGGCAAATTGGCTCGGGTCTGGCAGTAGGTGTGACTTTCGCATTTAAGAAAGATAGAACGGAACTTATCAATATATACCATGTCTCTCCGATAGCCATGATCAGTTGCCCAGAAATCTATCTGAATTCACTAGCTCGTTATCTTAAGATTTCTCGTACAGAGTGAAAATTATTAGATTTTCGTGGAGTGTTTCATTTTTCTGATTGCGGTAATTTATATACTAGCTTTAAAGTGATTTAGTGTGTTTAAAGTTTTCATTATATTTCACTGAGATTTTCTGTGCTAATTAAATAACTTATAGCTAAATTTTCCAGCCGTAAAGTAAATTTAATTACTCGCTATTTCCCAGTAAGAGATGTTTTAAATTGACTAGTACATACATTAAATAACTGTCTACTGACGGCATATATTATTTACTTCTATCCATTTTATGTAATTTTATAAATGACTAGTGTTCATATCACGCGTTAAAAGAACGATAGGATAAGCTAGACACGTGTGTTTTAAATCTAATTTATAACAGAGTGGTGAAGAGGTCCTATTTTAACACGTGTTAGATATGATATTGATAATTTGGTTAAATGTTTATATTTTCTTTTCCTAAAATATAGGCTGATCAAACCTGAGTACTAGCGGCTTTTCTTATGGCCATATGAACTTATGATCATACGAACTTATAATATTATAAGCATCCAAGAATATTTAATATTGATGAGCTTCTTGCTGTGACCTGTGCGGTCCAATTTTCCTCATTTCCATGAGAGAAAGCAGAATAGAAACATTAAATTATAATATTAACTGGACCAGAACTATTACCAGATTTATTTATATCAATCTCATCAGCCAGCTGTGGCGAACTATAGTGTCAGCAACATTTGTGTAATTTAACCTAGCGTTTCAGCCACCTGAGGCTAAACAACCTAGGAACTGTATATATTCTATTCATCCTACATCGGCGATCAACACGCATGAACCCTACTCCAACCAACTGAAGGCATAGATAACTTATTGTATCCATGCCAAATTAAAACACCGACTCTAGCGACTCCTGTGAAATTTGCAGTCAGCAACTACGGAGAGTCTGGGGCTGGATTTGGCAAAACTAAAATTTGACACTTAATAGTATTATTACTTATTAGTGTATTTCCTTGGAATGCCTGCGACAACTACTGGGGTAAGCATAGTCTGAAAGTGGCCACTGCGTGTATGTGAATTGAATGAACAGAGAAAGAAACTTATGTCTTTTGTTAACATCATATACTTATATGGTTTCTTCTTTCTTTTTTTTTTATCTCAATAATCTGATTAGTCACGGGATAGATTACATTAGGAACCTATTCTTTTCCCATACTGACTATTTCATAACTTATTGTTACCTTTTGATCTTTTGGGTAAATTAACCTCTGTTGGGATCGTCCTTTCTTTTCCTTTACCAGAGGGGAGAACCTATTTGATTAATTTTCATTTTTGTCTGTAAACCATGATCTCTTGATGCATATGATTTATGTTGTGATTTTCTATTGATAATAAACTTTATTAAACCTTTAGTTATCGTGTCGGTCAACCCATATCCATTATATGTTATCCATAGTTTGTTTTCACGTTCGTGCGTATTTGTCACAGAATTGTGTGCATGTGAGTGCAGTGTAACTTGTATTTTCGTACAAGGAGAGAAAGTGCGTCTGATTTAAATATCGTCGTCCAGATAGGCTGGATTAGATAAATTATTCTATCCAGAGACTGTCCTTTCTCTTACACGATCACCCTCGTGATAAAAACTATATCTTACCCCTTACTTTCACATTGTCATCACTATCACCTCTGCTCAGACAGGGCTATAAACATCTATTACCTATCTGATAATTCATCCACGACATTAATGTGGGCACGTCCGTAGGATTTGAATCTAGTTCAGGAGACTCTACGACCTAATCGTCGCTCATCGCGGGACTGAACTCTAGTCTGAGTCTAGATAAATGTCTAAGTCTTATATGTAATCTGAATTTTCATCTAGATAGAGTGTGTTTGTGAGTTTGTCTTGTGAGTTAGGGTATAAAAATAATTACCCCCTAGACAACGATCTTAGTATCTGGGTGTTTGACCACACACATATAGGACTGTTTTTCTTTCCACAGCATCATAGAGTTACGTGCAAATTGTTCTGAGTATAATCTTTGTCAGATATATGAGATATATGGTAATTTTGTTTAAAGCCGCTAGTACGTGTGATTGTTTAACAATCACTAGGTTTTTAAAAAAAAAAGAAGCAGCAGAGTTTGAGCTAAGCTAAGGACCTATTTCTGACTTTACGTCTAGTTAATAACGTCCCTTACTCTAAACTGACTTCTAGAGTGGGTGAGTTTTGGTGGATTTATAAAATAAGGGTACATTTTTTTTTCTCCTTCATTTTTGTAATAAAATTTTTTTTTATCCACCGATAGTAAAAGTAGTTTTTCCACCGTTAGACTGATCTACCATTTATTTGGCTTAGTCGTCTGTATTAGGAGCTTAGGCCAGATAATAACAGCGATAGATTAGATAACGGATAACGGGACAGGAGGTATCTCAGTGAAATAATATTATTTTTGGGGGGTTTGTTTTTCTCATAAGTTGGTTTAGGATAGAGTTTTTTTCTCTCCTGCTTTTCTTCTTTCTCTCTCGGGTTAACGGCATTTAGTTATTAGCCATGGCTGAGCGAGCTAAACTTACAGCCATGCTGAGAGAAGAAGCAAAAGAAACAGGATTGCAAGGAGAAGAAGTGACCGCGTTTGTCAATGTAGAACTTGACCGGTATGGCGCGGAGAAGAAAATTGAGGCAGAGAAGGAAGCACAAGATAGAGCGGAGAGGAAAGAAGCGGAAGAGCGTCAATCTCAAATGGAACAGAGGAAAATTGAGGCTGAGATGGAAGCTCGCAGGGCAAGACATGAGGAAAGAGAGAAGGAGAGACAGCATGAGGAAAGAGAGAAGGAGAGACAGCATGAATTGGCGCTTAAGGCCATGGAGGTCCAAAGCCGTGGTGCTATGTCTTCCTCCAGCAATGGAGAGTCTCCACCTCAGTCACAGGTAACTGATCAATCCAGTACCCAATCTCCTCAACTCGTAGCTATGTCTTTTGCCCTAGAATCCTTCCCTAGCCCTAATGAGAAAATTGACTCGTTTCTCGAGAAATTTGAGAGGATGGCGACACTATATGGGTTAGAGAGTTCCCGATGGTATCTAAAACTTTCACAGGCTCTGAAAGGTAGTGCTTATGACGTCTACGTAAAACTGGGAAGCAGCCATCAAGACAATTACGACATGCTAAAGAAGGCTTTACTGGAGCGGTTCGAGATGAACGCTCGCAAATTTTTGCACCTGTTCAGAAACAGCAGAAAAGAAAGCACGGAGACATTTCATCAATTCTCTTCACGCCTGACGGGATATTTGGCAAAGAGCATGGAACTATCCGAGCTCCCTCTCACTTTTGAAGGACTCCAGGAATTTGTTCTTACAGAACAAATAAAATCCACGTTGTCAAACGAAACCCGTAGATTTCTGGCTGAACAGGGCGCAGTGAAGTTGGAGGACATTCTTAGTAAGTCTGAACGTTACGTGAATGCTTTGGCCGAGCTTCCCAGCACTAAACGCAAGCCGACAGATGAGTATTTTCGGAAAAATAATCCTGAGCCGTCTTCCCATTCTTCCCATCACCATTGTCGTGAGTTTTAGATAGGCTTTATTTTTATGGTCCCAATAGAGCAGGGGTGAGATAGTGAAAGCTATGTGAGAGAAAGGTGTGAGAAATAGTCTTGTTTACGAGGAATACAGAGTGTAAGAAAAATACTGTCTTGGGTTGAGTGATTGCTCAACTCACCTATATAGCACGACACACTTACATGAAGAAGTATTATTTCACTAGATAATGATTCTAATATACTATCCTCTCGTACGCACCCACAAACAATTTTGTGACATAAATACGTACATACATAGAAACGAACAGGTAAACTATGGGCACATATAATATATATATCAGGGAAGGGTTTTGACCGACACCAATAGTTTTAAGGGTTTTGTGTAGGTTTATTATATCTTTAGAAGAAAAAAAATAGGTTACAACAGTTAATACATCGTTATCATGTCATCAGGTGAAATTATAGTTACATAAAGGGAAAATAAATAAACAATATATATTCTCATAGACCCTCCCTCTGGAACATGGAAAAACTAGGAAAATGATCCCACCCGAGGTCTGTTTACCCAACAGATCAAACAATTGATTGACAAATGGGAGTGGGGTAGACGGGACGGGTATATAGGATATGTCCTTAATTTAACTTTCCCGTGGGTCTTCAGACTTAGTGAGAGAATAGATAAAAAAAATGAAGGTGTTATATTAGTAGTAAACTTAAGCAAACTAAATTCTTTCGTTCATTTTCCACACTCTACATTCATGCAGTGAGCGCTCACATCCATTCAGACTTACCCATCAGTCGGCTGCATACGTCCATAGAATTAAATCGCACACAGTTCTTAAACAAAGACTATTAGATGTCCTGTTATTTTGTCCAGTCCAGCCCCAGAAAACTCCGTATAGCCACTGCTAATATCGCTCGGAGAGTTCGCTGAAATGGTGTGTTGATTATAATTTTTCCTGGCAAGGATTCTCCGTCAGACTGCAGGTATTTAATTGGGAATAAGTTTGTTTTTTCTAGGATTCTGTCGTAATGACTGGGAAATATCTCCAACAGCAGAATGTTACCACCCGGCTGTTCTCTGAATGAATAGCTGAAACTGTTCTCTGTATAGTTGGTGTTAGGAACACTGTTTACTGTCATATGGGTTTTGATTAAATAGATTAGTGCTGTCAGTTCTGCCTCATCAGGCCAGGGAACTTTATAGAATTAAATATAGGAAATCTTCTGGCATTGTCCGTTCCAGTTAACATTTAACACAAGTGAACAATTGACCGTTCTGGTTATTTAACCGCTGTCATGGGTTTAGAAGGTGGACTTATAAGGGTCTCCAACAATCAGATTTTGGTATAGTCAATGTTATTATGTTTGGAACATATACTGGGATGCCATAAGCCATCTGAACATGACTCTCTATATAATAAAACCGTTGGATCGCAAGGTCTGATCACCTGTATAAAGAGAATATATAAAACAGGTAATTCTACTATAATTATTTCTAACACCCGCGGTATTCGGTAAGATCTGTAAAATCACTCCGGTATTAAATTATTTATATTTAAAGACTACACGAGTGACTAGCTAATGTATCGTTTGTTTTTAACACTAGCTATGAACAGTTAATTACTCAAAATTTACGCAAGATGAAATAGAATTATGGTTCTTAAACAATTTCGCTCGCCTAGCGTTAAAAAAAATTATGTTGCACATCTATTATCTCGGGAAATAACGGATAGTTATATTAGTTAATTTGCGACTGGAAAACTTTGCGATGGGGTTATTTAATAGGTTTAAATTAACACAAAAATCCAGTGAAATAAATGAAGGAACTAAACTACTGAATCTCAAGACTAATATATTTTACCGTAGCATCAGAATGAATTCACTCCAATATAAAAGAACTCCAAAGAAATCTTGTAAGATTCTAATATAAGCTAGTACTCCTTCCAATCTCTGGGCAACGAATGATAAACTGCATTTTCGGCGATGCCAATATATAGTTAATGAAATGAAAAGTAACAGCTACATGCTAAGAATCACGCCTTATTTGATATTAGGGAACTTTTCTGTTTCGCCGCTAGACTTTCCCCGTCTCTCCTTCGTTCGATTTCCCCCTGTATCTCTCGGTCCGGCAGACATTTGAACGTGTAAACCGTAGGTGTGAAAAACTGCTTCGTTCTTCTGGGACCACCACCGTCTTTGATACTGACCGCTTACGTCTCCTCTTGGCAACGCCCTTCTAGACGGGATGACAGAAAAGGTAGGGAAATGCTTGATTTTCAAGGATCGCGAGATAGGCAGAAGGCGTGGCTAACTAAACCTAAGACAAAACGAAACTCCTGGATCCTCGCACGATAACTGTTTACATATTAATTTGCGCACGTGGTGAACATCCACGTGGAAATGTGCATACTAATTTGCACGCGTGGTAGGATTCCACGTTGATGATAAAATTACAAAAATATTCAGGGGTACTGATGCTATTCGAGGGTACTACCATTATCATCCATCAATTCAGGGACTTCAATTTTCATCCTATCCGTCACAACCATAATCAACGAGAAACTTTACCTCTAAACCCTCCCCAGGAAAAATCGAAATTCTTTAAAAACAAGTACCCCATGCAACATTCTGATCAACCCAACCGGCCTACATGGCACAGCCGCCAGAAAGGTCAAGACAAGGGAAAGACCCCTGCACAAGGGACATCGGATCAAAGCAAGCACACCGGGACGAATAGAATCGGTTGCTTGTTAACAGACTCGCAACGGAGAATGAGTGTCAGTGATTTCAACCTGAGGGTAAGAGGCCCTCAACGCGAGGAAGTGTTATTTTGAACGGGACTTCAACATCTTGTCTTTTTGACTCAGGATTATCTTGTGATTGTATTGTCGCAAGACATTTGGTCAAACCTGGTCAAGAGACAGAAGACACCGTCAAATTATGTGGAGTTTTCAAGAGTGATGCACCCATGACGCTTCCCATCGCATTAGTGGAGATACACTCTGATTTTGTCAGAGGTGTTATCCAAGCGGCTATTATGGATGATCCTATCTACCCAGTAATACTTGGATGTAGATATGTGTTTGTTGGGAGACCGAAAGAGCCTATTGTGGCAGCAGTAACCACAAGAAGGCAAACCAAGAAGGAACGGGAGCCTGCGCCAAATTTGTTACCTAAGAAAATAAAAAAGAGGCGCAACAAAAGACCCTACATTGGAACCCTGCTTTAGGAAACTGCCCATGGCCAAGGACCCCAGATACAACGTAGACATCTTTAGTAAGGATGGCGTACTATATCGTAGAACGGGCAACCTTGATCAAGGGCATAACCAGCTCCTAGTACCGACGCAGTACAGAGCCCAAATCTTAGAAATGGGACACTCTCTTCCCTTTAGCGGACATATGGGGCAAAACGCCACTATTCAGCAAATATCGACTCACTATTGGTGGCCAGGAATGAACACTGATATTATCTTACTTACTTACTTGGTCGTTCCCCTTCTACCGTGAGGTGTAGAGGTTTGGAAGAGAGAGCGCCAGACTATCCTATCGGCTGTCTTCCTCCTGGCCTGGTTCCATTCTAGTCCTCGGTCCTTCAAAGATTGTCTAATGTTGTCCTCCCAGCGGACTCTGGGTCGTCCTCTGGGTCTGGATCCTTGGCTCCTTGTTTCCCACGCCTGTCGTGGTATCTGATCTTCTCCCATTCTGCAGACAAGGCCAAACCATCCCAATTGGGACTGTTCTACTTGGGTCTGCAGGGGGTAGGATTTAAGGCCTTGACGTATCGTCTGGTTGCGTACCATGTCTCTTCTTGTTACTTCAACCACCTTCCTCAGATACCTCATTTCTGAGGTTTGGATCTGACTTTTATGGGTTGTAGTCATTGCCCATGACTCACATCCATATGTCAAGACTGGGACATAGGTGGAGCGGTATACAGCCATCTTCGTTTTCTTACCAACCTCTCTCTTGCTGAGGAATCCTCGATTTATGGCCTGTATTTATTAATACAGTGACTATTAATAATTCGGTCACATTTCACAATGTTAGGTCGAACATTTATAGAATGTGTGATTCCTATATACACACATTGGGATTCTCGCCGGTGCTACGGAGTTCGTGCACTGTGCTGAGAGCCTCCTTGTGTGATCTAAGAGAGGAGATCGGAGCACTGATGGAGTTGTCCGTGTGCAGTGAAGAAAGTCCTTAAAACCCAAACAAACCAAACCAAAGGTCGACCAAATGAGCATTGATACTTACTTACTTACTTAGTCGTTCCCCTTCTACCGTGAGGTGTAGAGGTAGCATTGATACACACTAGTGATAATTTGTTTTGTTTGCGAGAGCAGTCCGTTAGAGTGAGGATGCGTGCAGAAAGGAAAGTTTAACGACAGTTTTGAACAAGCAGCGTGTCTTGATATCGGGACGAATTGTAGCGCTAAAGGTAAATTTACCATTTCCATTTCGGGGGAACTCTATATTGTTGGTTTCCTCACTTCAGATGTGTGGGTTTATGGCCGCTGGGGATATCTGTTGACACTGGTCGCAATACTGTAAGAATTTACATATGTTTGTGCGCACACCTGGCCAGACGTAATGTTTACTGGGTTGCGCATCGCTGCTCCCATTTTAGCATGTTGACCTGAAGGTAATACAAGTCCAGCTTTCATTATGTGAGATAACACCCGAGTAACATCTGTTTCCTATTTCTCGCTCGACGATACAACACGCGCTTCTCTTTACAAAAGGCTCCCGAAAAGGTAGGCGGTGTGATGCATGAGCTTCTCAGAGCACGGCGCAAGAATGTTGCATCAACATGATCGCCGCATCATGTCACTTGAAAGAGGAGACACAAGATGATAACTGTAGTAGTAGGTTTTACATCTGATGTATTCGGCAGACGACATTCAGCGCTTAGCAGTGACAAAGATGGCAAAACAATAGCCTTGGATGAAGCAGCGTTTATGAATAAAAGAAATTCAACTCAGCATAAAAAAGTATTGTTTTATTAATAATGAGAATGGATTTAGCAAGACTACAAGTATCAGGGAACAAATCTACATATTCACCGTTGGCAGAGATATTAATAAACGTGTGCTGATTGCCAGATTTTTATCAGGTAAACGCCAAGATAGATAGTATACGGTAACTGGGACAATATACTTTACTTTATACTTGTAACGTAATAATTATAACTTTAGGCGGTACTTCTTGCGCGTATATTCATTCTTCGTCACTCAGGCAGATAACAGACGGTTATTATGGACATGTAGATTTATTAATTTGTCTTTCGTTAAGAAATATGCACTTTATGTCGTCACACTATTCTTCTTTAGGTTAATGAATTTAAGGAGGACTCCATAAAGCTTTATCCAGTCTCCAAGTTTAATCTAATGCTTCTTCATAGTCAATAGATCCAATAAAACGTGATGAGATAAATTCGAACCTCCCTGCATATAGACAAAGAGATAGATAAATAGGCAGACGACAGATAGATGTGTAGGCACGTCGATAGAACGAACGAACGAACTTTATTTTCAAAGGGTTTAAATTTGGGCACGCAGGCCCGTCTAACACTCTGCCCTTCCTTTCTCTCGTCTTCCATACTGAATCAATTTATTCTCACATATATCTTAAATATTACTTAAATAATAAAATAACAAAATAAAATACAATAAAATAAAATCCCAACATTGTAACAGTACAATAACAGTTACACACCTTTACAGTACCTGATAGATAGATAGATAGATAGATAGATAGATAGATAGATAGATAGATAGATAGATAGATAGATAGATAGATAGATAGATAGATAGATAGATAGATAGATAGATAGATAGATAGATAGCCGGACAGTAGGACGGACGAACGAGCGAACAGGTAGATAGAAAGATAGGCAGACAGACAGGTATACCGAAAGAAAGGCAGACAGAAAGACAGTCAGACCGATAGATAGATAGATAGATAGATAGATAGATAGATAGATAGATAGATAGATAGATAGATAGATAGATAGATAGATAGATAGATAGATAGATAGATAGATAGATCGATAGATCGATAGATAGATAAGAAGGTAGGTAGGTAGATAGAATGCATGGATGGACGGACACATAGAAATACACACTCAAGCATTATGACAGATGCGTGTACAATGCAACAACACAAAGATAGAATGTGAGGTTACGGCATATTATTGCGATTCTACATACCTTGCAATCATGAATTATCACCGTTCACATGCACAAACGCTAAAACGCACTCGATATTAGCATGAGCTCTTTAACATCAGCTGCCGAGGAATAAGTTTGTAAACGATGGTCTGGATAAAGTACGGCCGCACTGGCTGTGCTGAATCCACAGTTAACCGATTTGGCTGAGCGGGGATAAAAATTGTCGAACAAAACTGCGAACAGTCACCGCTTCCGGGAATATCCGAAATTCTAGGAATAACGAGCTAAAAATAGAAACGACCTACCTAGGTTTATAGACGACCAGCTGGGAGCCGCGCTGGTGTAATGGTTACAGCGTTGCGCTGGCGAGCAGGTTTTCAAGGTTCAAGCCCGGGCGTCAGCATTTGAAGATGTGTCAACGACCGGGATTTTGACTGAATAACCTGAACGGCTCCTGAGATAAACCCTCTGTGGATGGGAAGGAGCAAAGCTCCTGACCGGGTGGGAAGGAAAGTCCTCAGGTTCCCCAGCCTCGCAATGACATGTCATTGGGCCGAAGGGTTGAAAGCCCAAGTGCCGCTGGTTAAGAAAAAAAAAAAAAAAAAAAAGACTTCCGGTCAATTCCCATGCAGTTTTCTCGATTTCAGTAGTCTTCTTATTTTTATGTTACAAAACTCTCGGCTGCCAAGTTGCAAGGCTAAATTTTCTACCATAAAAGTTGCAATATCGGAGATGGAGGAAGCTGTCAAAACTAGATTTGCAGCCAGAACGAAAAACAGCGAGAACCTAAACCTTCTCTAAAAGGACAGAAGAAGCAAAACACATTCACACGCTCTTGCAGCGGTGGTGTCAGTGGCAATTTGCTGGACATGATGATGTTGCCAACTCTATGCGCCTGCTCGTATTAGTTCGCCTTGTCTGATGGTCATCATCATGTGACGTATTCTTTCCAGAACGTTGTCTCCATTACAGCTGCTCTGAACGCATCACGATTCTGGGCAAGTCGACCTGCATCAGCCAAAGACAAGTTCAGACTCTCTGTGATGTCCTGGGTCCACCGTCGTCTAGGTCGACCCCTTCCCCTTTTTCCAGGGACCATGCCTTCCATCACTGTTTTTTTCCAGGCTATTATGTCTTTTTTATATGACCGAAAAATTTCAGCTTCCTTATTGCGATGGTATTTAGGAGCCAATGTTCCTGTACGTTTAGTGAGTGCAGTACTTCTCTGTTGGTCTTTTTTTCTGTCCAGGGTATTCTCAACATCCTTCTGTAGCATTTCATTTCAAATGATGTAATCTTTTTTGCAACTGTTTTATTGAGTGTCCAAGTCTCGCAGCCGTATGTTGCCACTGGGAATATACATCACGGCTGTTTGTGCCCTATACGAGAGCGCTCTTTTAGTTTCGGTGACCGGAATTCTGACACCGGGTATAAAATTTTGTGTGCACCGTAAAAGACTATTTAAGTTTTTAGCGGGGAAAATCAGCTGATGTGTGAGTAAAATCAGTAAAATATAAATCTTTACACACTCGTTCTGGATAAACACAGCGCTAAAATTCTTTTGTGTACTATAACTTTGTTCTGTGTTCTATTTTTGATTGCATTTTTATTTGTTTGAAATTAGTTTTGACGGAGTTACAGACTTTTGAAAACAGCGTCATCATTTAAGGAAATTCATAAAATAAGTAATCTTTTTATTAATTTAATATCTAAAAATCGGCCCATTCGTTTGAGTTTATAATTATAAAGACTTCTCGAAGGGAAGCTAAAGATTATTTCCACATACTTTTTTTTTTGGTTTTATATCTTGAGAATGTGTGGTAGTCAGTTTTGTGAGTGTGGCATTACAAGAACAAGCATATTGTCACCAGATTTTATAGCATTTAAATCCCTTTAAACGCATTCCTGATACCCACAAATCTTAAATAAGGTAGTAAAAAAATAACTTTTTGTAAAGCACCATCTGTTTTTGCATTTTCATTCATTTATAATGATATTTAGCTACGTATATAAGCGTCAGAAAACATGTAAAGCTATAGATAGATTACTTCCACATAATTTGATCTATCTTTCAAGTCTTGTTAATCTTCTATTTATAATATGAATTTTTTTTTAAAATTGTGTGTGAGATAAGGACTGTTCCATTGGTGTTCTTTGGTAGACAATCCTGTGCACACGACGGCTGCCAGCGAATTCTAAGTAACTGTTTGTATATCTTCTTTCATTCAAAGTTACAATGCAGGTAGTAAATTTAGAGAAACCAAATTCTAAATCTAATACCATCCTTTTATCAATGGCTAGAGTCAGAGATACATATGATAATTTAGAAATATTTATGAATGGCATGAAAGCTCAGATAGAGTCACTAAAATATTTAGAGTGGGATGGTAAACAAGTTGTTGTTTTCTTATTCGGGGATTATTTCCTTGTTTTGCTGGAGACACCACAGACATGGGTATATTCCTTGAGCTCCAGACAAACCAAACATTTTCATCAAAAACATCCAGAGAGCATACAACTTGCAAACCAAGAAGTTTGGCCATGTTGATAAGAGATTACAATAGATATATGAAATATGGGAAAGGGAATAAAAGGCAAGTGGCACATTACCATAATTGTTTACACAAACCAATGTTAGAGATTGAAATTGAAAATGTAGCTCCTCCTTACCTTCATATTTTATTAGGCATTGTTTTGAAACACCACAGACTTCTAGAACAGGTAGCTGATACAATAGACGCAAAGATATTTGAGAATTCGCAAGAGATACATGCAAACATTAGTACTTTTAAGAACTTGAAGAGATTTAGTAGGAACTGGAAATAGGCAGAAGAATTAGGAGCTAAAATTGAATTTTTCAGGTAGGTATTGAACTTTGTGAGGATAAGGAGGAGACAGATAATTTTAAAGTTAGACTTGAAAATGCACAAGATGCGCTGGCCAAACTTCAGTTTCAAGATCTGTGTACTAGGTCTGGTCCAGTTTGCTCACACATGGACAAGGTACTAGCCAAACACAAAATCATACAACAGGCTTATAATAGCAGAGCATTTATAGGGAATCACTGCCACAGATATCTCACACAAAAAGTTTATAAAGATCTTACAAGAGCAATCATTACACAAACACTGAAAATTACAGACAAACAAGATATAACTAACATAGCTTTTATTGCCCAAGAACAATTCAACTCACTGAAAGAAGCATTTGAGAAAGTACACAACAAAATATCACACAGTAAACCAATTAGTAAAGAATCAATAACAGCATCGATAGAGACTTATATGTCTTTGTTCAGAAAGCTATTCCCTAGTAAGACAATTCATAAACAGCACATATTAGAAAAACATTGCGCAGACTGGATCAGAACTCATGATGTATGATTGAGATAATTGTTAGCTCTCATGTTCTGGGGACAATTGGGTGTGTTATTTTAAGGTTATAAATGTGGACATGCAATTTAAACTTTCAATAATTAATGTTTGACGCATGAAACCAAAACAAAACTTTGATATCCATTTTCTGCAGGTTTTCTACTTTTGATTTCTGTAATTTGTTATGCATGTTGATTGTGACCGTTTTAGTGTAAATTGAATTAGAAACAAACCATAACAAAATGAAAAAAAAAAAACGTAAATTTTACACTATTTCAGACTATTATATCTTCTGTTCTAATTGTGATAAAATGTTTGTTCTTGTTCTAAAATTTACTCTAACATTTCTAGTCTAGCTTTACGCAAAATTAAAGCCGGTATTTATAATAATAAAGTAGCATAAAAGCAATTCAAACATGTTTTGGGGACAATTGGGTGTGTTATTTTAAGGTAATAAATGTGGACTTGCAATTTAAACTTTCAATAATTAATGTTTGACGCATGAAACCAAAACAAAACTTTGATATCCATTTTCTGCAGGTTTTCTACTTTTGATTTCTGTAATTTGTTATGCATGTTGATTGTGACCGTTTTAGTGTAAATTGAATTAGAAACAAACCATAACAAAATGTAAAAAAAAAAACGTAAATTTTACACTATTTCAGACTATTATATCTTCTGTTCTAATTGTGATAAAATGTTTGTTCTTGTTCTAAAATTTACTCTAACGTTTCTAGTCTAGCTTTACGCAAAATTAAAGCCGGTATTTATAATAATAAAGTAGCATAAAAGCAATTCAAACATGTTTTGGGGACAATTGGGTGTGTTATTTTAAGGTAATAAATGTGGACTTGCAATTTAAACTTTCAATAATTAATGTTTGACGCATGAAACCAAAACAAATCTTTGATATCCATTTTCTGCAGGTTTTCTACTTTTGATTTCTGTAATTTGTTATGCATGTTGATTGTGACCGATTTAGTGAAAATTGCATTATAAACAAACCATAACAAAATATAAAAAAAAACGTAAATTTTACACTATTTCAGACTATTATATCTTCTGTTCTAATTGTGATAAAATGTTTGTTCTTGTTCTAAAATTTACTCTAACATTTCTAGTCTAGCTTTACGCAAAATTAAAGCCGGTATTTATAATAAAAAAGTAGCCTAAAAGCATTAATTAAGCCCTATCAAAAGTAAACATCGCCACATGTTTTTCCCATTAGGAAGCTGACCACGTGACCTCTGTCAAGTGGGCTATAAATAGCGCGGTCGGGGAAAAAGGGGAAATAACTAAAAGATCGCTCGCAAACAGCCGTGACATGCTCTGATCAGCTGTAACTTTGTTTCTTTGCTTGTGCCTTGCCATAGGTTTTTCATCTGTATTAGTTTATGTGAAGCAATTGCAAGTCTTCTTTTAATTTCTACTGCACAGTCGCCAGAGCTGTTGATGATTGATCCTAAGTATTCGAATTCAACATGTCTGATGGTACTGTAGTTTTATTCTTTATTGGTCTCTTCAGAGACGGACTATATCTTGACGCAGCTGAAACAAAGTCGTGAATAGTAAGCTCGCGAAGGATATTTATTGGCGGGGGTTTTTTTTGGCGACTTTTTCCATTAGCTTTCTTCAGTATAATGTCCTGGTTTTCTTCTTCCAGCTGTTTTTTTTTTAAGCCTCCATACTTTTCTCATCTGTGTCATGCAACAACCCTTTGTCAGTGGATTAGTAAACAAGTAAGTCAAGCACTAGAGACCATAGATATTTGGTTTTACAGAAGAATGTTAAAAATACAACGGAAGGATAAATTGAGTAATGAGGATGTCCAGAAAGAGGCCAATGTTCAAAAGAAGCTTCGTCCTTCGTAGAAGGAAACAATTCACTTTCTTTGGACATGTTATGAGAAGAAGACAGCTTGGGGTGTATCGTGACAACAGGAAAGATAGAAGGGAAAAGGAACTCGAACAGAGACTTGGAGGATGACAGCCTTTGAAAGATAGAAGAATATTCTGAACAGGTTTAAAAATTAATGGCCCATTCAGCAGTGGCTTAATTTTACGAGAGAAGTCAACAACAGATTTGATGAATAGTACTGTAGACAGGAAGTTGTGGAAAGACATGATCACCTAAGCCCCCAGGCATGGTACTTGAAGAAGAAGAAGAAGACTTTTCTCATCCTATTTTTAAAACAGTCTCTCCCTATTTCACTCTCACCGCCCACTTGCAGTCCCACGGGGAAACCTTATCTAACCCTTAGATAAAAATAAGTCACATTTTTTTACTCGTTATTGGAGCACATGCCACTACTAACGCCATAGAAACACACACAAGCCCGCGCCGCGACCACCACACACACGTACATATGCAATATATGGAAGTTATAGTTATAATATAAAATTATATATTTATATATATGAGGCCACCCCAACAGCACAAGCATTAACTATCCTCCCAAGTAGATGACTATTAGAACATTTTAATAAAACTAACTAGTCTAGTACTTATATATGTACACTCTTGCATTTATTTATATGCATTTCATGCATTTATTTTTAATAGTTTGATAAAAAGATCCAGAACAAATAAATGTCTATCAAAAATACACTCGAATTGGTATTAACGAGTTAAATAAAAATAAAGCACATAACAACACTGGTGGAACATGGCGTTGGCAGTGGCCTTCCTGTCACAACTAAGTGAGGCCTTGCTGGCATTACATTTAGTAATATCACCACTTTCCGCCCCGGCTGACAGCCTACCGGAGGGGGATGGTACTGTAGACAGGGGGGGGGGGGTTGCCCTATTTTTAAAACAGACATTATTATCTACAATACTTTACTGTTTACATTTTTTTACTCGTTTAAATCTATTTGCAAGCATAATATATGGAACGAGAAAAATAAAGCACATAACAACACTGGTGGAACATGGCGTTGGCAGTGGGTGTTAGCCTGGGGGGGGGGGGGGGGGGGGGGGGGGGGGGGGGGGTTGCCCTTAGACATTATTATTACAATACTTTACTGTTTACAAATCTATTTGCAAGCATAATATATTGTTATGGGGTCTGCCGAAGGACGGAACCACCCCGGGTGCCAACTATTTTTAAGTACGCTTCTGAGATGACAGAAGATGTAACGAATGATTGCAAATTAAGATCCGAGAAGAAAATGAACGAGATCAAACTTCAATAGCAGTAAAAGCGCCCTGACGGCAAAGAGATTTATGACACCGAATAAGAACTAAACCACCAACGTTGTCTTGTCTTCGTTAAAATAAAATACCTGTAGATCGATGACTAGATCAATAGAAACAAAAACTAAATCAATAAAATGTTATGACGCTTTCAAACATGTTAAAAATTAGATTAATAATATAAACAACAAAAATTAACCAGGACAATGTTTTTTTGTCCTTGAGGGGTTTTGCCTTCTGTGGCGGAGTACGGTTCTTTCAATTTAGACTTAAGTCCGTCGGTTATATTAGAGCGCAATTTCCCATTCAAACATAAGTGAACTCTGTTAACTGAAGTAAAAAATGTAAATGTCAAAATAGCAGCAAGAAAGCAGATATTGCTGTAGGGGAGTAAAGTGTTAAAGACAGCACCCTACTAGGTTCAGCTTTTTGTACGAAGTGGGGTAACCAGTTCCCTTTCTCGCTGCGGTTTGACGTCCCTAACTCAGTAGCAGAGTCAGATACCATTTTACAGCCGGGTAGACTGGAGCGTGGCGCCACAGCCGGCTCTTGGGCGATGCGAAAGAAAGAAAAAACTTCGACTTAGAAGTACCAAAATTTATAATTAAAAAAAAAAAACAAACACAAAACTCCTCCTAGGCCGGTCCCAACCCGGCTGAAAAAGCAAGGAGGGCGGCATGCAAGGAGGCCGTAAGGAGGCAGCCTTGCAAAGGCACAACAGGCGACTAAGTTAGTAAGAAAAAAAAAATTAAACTTTAAAAGAATAGAGAAAATGAAACAGAAAATTTCAAAGTAAACAAGTTATTTCCTTATATGAAACTGATAGTTTTGGTACATGTCTATATTATCCCGTTATCAAGTACAGCTCAGTGTTCACCTGTAATTCCACACAAATAACGAAAAAACATACGTACAATAAGATTTTCAAAATATAACAGAATTATATTTTCGTTAAAATTCCACAGTGAAGAACATCAATTGTAGAAATTACAGTGGGATACAGTCCAACTGCATTAAACTGAGCCTGGTAAGAGAACATACAATACTGGACACAAAAAAGAGGGGGGGGGGGGGCGATCATGGGACTTCAAAACTAGGTTAAACGCTTTGATTATTAGCATCGTGACACGACACTAATTAGTTTAGACATCAAGTAATCATCACTGCCACGACACTAATTAGTTTAGACACCAAGTCATCATCTCTACCACAACATTCATTAGTTTAGACACCAAGTCATCATCTCTACCACAACATTCATTAGTTTAGACACCAAGTCATCATCTCTACCACAACATTCATTAGTTTAGACACCAAGTCATCATCTCTACTACAACATTCATTAGTTTAGACACCAAGTCATCATCTCTACTACAACATTCATTAGTTTAGACACCAAGTAATCATCACTACAACGACACTAATTAGCCTAGACACCAAGTCATCATCACTACCACGACACTAATTAGCCTAGACACCAAGTCATCATCACTACAACGACACTAATTAGTTTAGACACCAAGTCATCATCACTCCCACAACATTTATTAGTTTAGACACCAAGTCATCATCACTGCCACGACACTAATTAGCCTAGACACCAAGTAATCATCACTACCACGACACTAATTAATTTACGACAACGACATTAATTGGTTTGGCAATAAAGAAAACTGAAAAAACCATTACGACATCAGATTATAAAAAGGTAGTCCCATGGCAGATACTGCTGCAGGGGAGTGAAGTGTTAGAGCTTTCAATATATTAAATCCAACTTCGAGAGGTGGGGGGGGGGGTGGGGGGGGGGGGGGGTGGGGGCGGGGGGGGGGGGGGGGGGGCTCGAGGGGGGGGGAAACCGGTTCGAAGATTTCTTATAGGAAGAAAACGTAGTTAAAAACCAAGTTAATTAAACCTCCAGGACAATCCAGAGTCCGCTGGAAGGACAACTTTAGACAAGCTTTGAAGGACCGAGGACTAGAATGGAACCAGGCCAGGAGGAAGACAGCCGATAGGATAGTATGGCGCTCTCTCTTCCAAACCTCTACACCTCACGGTAGGCGAGGAACGACTAAGTAAGAAAACAAAGATAATGAAACTATACAGCTCTGCTTGCGTGATAATACACTTGGTTGCAAGGAGCAACATTAACTACATAAATTCCAGCGCTAAACTAACGTGTCGTCACGTGAGACAGATGTCACCTATGAGAACATTAGACGAGCACCGGTTATGTGACAAAGGGAGTAGGAACAAAAATCACACACAATTTGGACACCAAGTTATCTGCACTGACATGGGGAATGCAGAAGAAAATTAGAAGGGCAAGTAAGGAGTCGTCCACATATGACGTCATGAAATGTTTGCTACTTTTAACCTTTCCTCCCCCGCTTGTCACATGTTGTCACAAAATCCCAGACACCCTCTCAATGACGTCAAAATCTCTTTACCCTCTTCACTCGTCATTCAATTTTTTGGGTTTTGTTTTGTTTGTAATATTGAAAAGAGTGTAATCGAAAGTATATGAGTTAACTTGCGCAGATAAAATAACAATCAATTTAAAAAAAAGAAAAGTATTATTGTATAATTAAAAAAACAATTTAAACCAGTTAATGGTTAAAAAAATTATCCGATATATCAGCTGAAATTATAATATTAATGTAGGTCGTCCATGTGGGAGTTGTTAACTATTGCGGATAAAAGCACCGTATACTGTGAGGAATGGTTACAAAATATATTTTATTCCGACACCATTTACGAAAGGAGCGAGATCTTTCCTCTTATTTTCTGTGTCACGTCACATTTATTAAACCCCCCCCCCCCCCCCCATATCGTCACACTTAATCATAAAACGTTGACCCTCTCCCCCCTCTAACTGCGTGACGTTATTTGTGATAGAAGGAATGTAAGCAGAATGTTGATGAGACCAGCTTGTTTAAACATATCTGTCACCGTTCAACAGGCAGCTGCATTCAAAAAACTTATGTGCCGTCTATATTCACTCGATTATGACTCATACTTGACCTATTTTTTTTTTCTTTCTTTTAATTTATACAAGTGCAGACTCTTTAGGAAAAGACAGTTATTTCACGGTGTTGATCTTTGAACGTATGCCATTAAAATATTTCATATTCAAAGAGAGCTTTAGGTGTATTTTAAAAAATCGATTGACGTGATTACTTAACGATTACACGCCTTTAAAGATTACACAGCCTCGCCGAGTTAGCATGCGTCAATGCTAACCTAATAAATGATTTCTCAGAACAAGACCAATTCTGAGCGCTGTACGGAATCTGCTAAGCTCTCACGTTCTAAGAAAGCTTGCAAGTTGCTATCACAGTCTTGCTCACGTGACCGTGCGGAAATGCGAAGTGTATGCTTATGTGCAGCTGAAAGATGCGTGCAAAAATGTAAATCAACGTTGGCGCAAATCAGCTGATTATGACCGGCAGGTTCAAGCATACATCGGTAAATTTAATAGTACGTTTTTAGATTTTATGATGCGGACTAATGGACTGACAGACGCAAATGAAAATAAGGATGAGAGGAAGAAAATAATTTAAACACTAATACGATCTATCTATCTATCTATCTATCTATCTATCTATCTATCTATCTATCTATCTATCTATCTATCTATCTATCTATCTATCTATCTATCTATCTATCTATCTATCTATCTATCTATCTGTGCAGATAGGCATAGCTAGTACAATACGGAAAGAATTTCTCTTCAGTTATTAAGATGCTTCAAATTAACTCTCCCCCCTCCCTCCACCCATTTCTTACAGGCTACTTCTCTATACACATATGCAGGAAATCCGAGAGCTCAGGTGAGGCTCTGGCCACGTCACACTGTGAGGCACGTGGAAGAGGGTTAAAAGTACATTAAACACGCGTCATTTGTCTGAGGCGAGGAGAGGATCAAATAGCCCAGTTTGTTCCACCCCCTTTCCCAATAGAGATTGTACATATGGGAACATTCTAATATTTGTTCATTATCGGCAATACGTTTGTATTTATATAAGCTAATATAATTGTTCAGTTATGTACGCAAACGACAAACATATAAAGTGGAGTACGGATCGGACACATGTGACTGAATTTCTGCAAAGGCACGGCAACACGTAGGCTATACAACATACGGGTGAAGCATTTTAATTTGATACTACTAGTCTACTTCATCACCGGAATTAATGAGGCGGCCGGTCCTGTTCCCAACACCGGACACTTTGTTATTGTTTATTTTGGTAAGAGAGAAGGGAACTCGGGCGGCTGCTGGCGAACTGAGGGCGTCAAATCGGCTACATCGAAGATGCTACCAGATTTAGCAGTACTTAAAATTACCCAGACCTACCTAAAGGTCTTTTATATTTGGACATGCGCCCTAATATAACCGACTAGGTTGAACGGGACGTGCTTTGTTAAAACGGGGCAACATTTTATTTTTTAAAAAAAGATTTAGCAGTTATTCATGGTGACTGGCGTAAAAATAAACGTAAAAATACCCTGCGATAAACTGGCTTCTCAAGATCTATGACAAATGTGAATAGGCTGCCATCATCATGTGACGTATTCTCTCCAGAACGTCGTCTCCATTACAGCTGCTCTGAACGCATCACGATTCTGGGCAAGTCGACCTGCATCAACCAAAGACAAGTTCAGACTCTCTGTGATGTCCTGGATCCACCGTCGTCTGGGTCGACCCCTTCCACTTTCCCCAGGGACCATGCCTTCCATTACTAATTTTTTAATAGACTGCCAGATAGCAGAATATGTTGCCAGATTGCACTCTAATAACACACTTACAATGTGTATGTATGCCTATAGTGTACGAGACGCCCGATGGAGCAGTAGCGCTCCTCGTTCTTTGTTTCATAAAAAGAACATGCAAATATAGAAATCTCTGTACACGTTATATCTATATATATATACCCTGGTTATACAAATCTCTGTACACGTTATATCTATATATATATATACCCTGGTTATACAAATATCTGTACACGTTATATATATATATATATATATATATATATATATATATATATATATATATATATATATATATATATATATATATATATATATATATATATATATATATATATATATATATATATATATATATATATATATACCCTGGTTATACAAATACAAGGGCCCTTTGAACGTACTGTATGTTTTGCCACACTGAAGAAAACAAACAAACAAACATGCAAATACACCAATCCCAACACACGTCACAGGCGAGCGCTTCTCGGATATCAGTCAGCTCTCCGTATTTTCTGATTTTCAAGAACCCACGCGAACCCAGGTATCTCTCCTTTTTCTTGGAAACAGTCTCCCAGACAGCAGCGGACCAGCCTGACCGTGAGGCTGTACGGCTCAACTTTGGACGAGCTGGTCAGCTGACAGTTCTGTTTCCTAAGCCTGGTGTTGGAAGACTCATTTGGTAACGAAAACTTCTACTGTGTAACTTGTTCGGGTGTGGTGGGGTGCGGGGAGGTGAATGAAAAAAAATGTGAAGCAAAAACATGATGAGAGGGGTGGAAAACGAAGACTGAAAATGGAGGTGTAGAAAATGGAAAAAACGTGAAATGGGAGGTATTGAGAAGATAAGGGAAGGGTGGGGGGTACGAGAGAAAGATGTGTTACAGAAACTAACAGGGCGGGGGTTAATAAGGACAGTGTGAATGTGTATGTGCAGAAAACAAGTTAGAGATGTGAGAGGGAAACCAAAAAAAAAAAAAACAGGAGACCATAGATATGTAGAACACCCCCCCCCCCCGAGGTAATTTGGGGGGGGGGCGGGGCGGCATGAGGGGTTCAAGAAAATGAGGTAAGAGGAGTGAAGAAAAAAAGGAGATATGTATAAAACAATGAGAGAAATGTATAAAACAATGAGAGAAATATATAAAACAATGAGAGAAAGAGGAGAGATATGTATAAAACAATGAGAGAAGAGAAGAGATATGTATAAAACAATGAGAGAAATATATAAAACAATGAGAGAAGAGAAATGTATAAAACAATAAGAGAAGTGAGAAATGTATAAAACAATGAGAGAAGAGAAGAGATATGTATAAAACAATGAGAGAAGAGAAGAGATATGTATAAAACAATGAGAGAAATGTATAAAACAATGAGAGAAGAGATATGTATAAAACAATGAGAGAAGAGAAGAGATATGTATAAAACAATGAGAGAAGAAATATGTATAAAACAATGAGAGAAGAGAGAAATGTATAAAACAATGAGAGAAATGTATAAAACAATGAGAGAAATATATAAAACAATGAGAGAAGAGAAATGTATAAAACAATAAGAGAAGTGAGAAATGTATAAAACAATGAGAGAAGAGAAGAGATATGTATAAAACAATGAGAGAAGAGAAGAGATATGTATAAAACAATGAGAGAAATGTATAAAACAATGAGAGAAGAGATATGTATAAAACAATGAGAGAAGAGAAGAGATATGTATAAAACAATGAGAGAAGAAATATGTATAAAACAATGAGAGAAGAGAGAAATGTATAAAACAATGAGAGAAGAGATATGTATAAAACAAAGAGAGAAGAGAGAAATGTATAAAACAATGAGAGAAGAGATATGTATAAAACAATGAGAGAAGAGAGAAATGTATAAAACAATGAGAGAAGAGAAGAGATATGTATAAAACAATGAGAGAAGAGAAGAGATATGTATAAAACAATGAGAGAAGACACCCGTGTGTTACCGGGGCCCGAAAGGGGAGCAAAGAATAGTAACACTGTCCCCTGCCAAGCATGTCGTAGAAGGCGACTAAGGAGGGTTGGGCATGGGGCCGGTTACCCCATCCTGTAAAAAAAAATTTAAACCACAAAAAACTTCAACAAATATGGACAAGTCAAATAAAGAAAATAAAACACAGCCATCCAAGACAGGGGAAGGTCCTCTCGCGGGGAGGCGTATGATGCAACACAGAGAAAGCCGAAAGGAATCTGTGTTGCTGACTAACCTTCTTTCTTCTAGGAGAACTTCCAGATTTGGCACCTGGAATGTTCGGACATTGAACGAACAAGGGAAAGTGGCACAAGTAGCAGCAGAAATGAGGGAATACAAAATCGAGGTTCTGGGAATGTGTGAAACAAAGTGGAAGGGGGTAGACAGGAAGAAACTCATCACAGGTGAATTGGTGCTGTCCTCAGGACACGAAGACGAAAGTTCACACCACAGTGAAGGGGTAGCTCTTATGTTATCTAAAGAAGCACAGAAAGCACTCATTGAATGGGAAGCTGTGGAACCCAGAATAATAACAGCTATTTTCAAAACAGCTAAAAAGAAAATTCATGTCAATGTCATCCAATGTTATGCACCAACTAATGACAAAGAAGAGTCTGTGAAAGAAGCATTTTATACTAAACTACAGGAAATTATGGATAAAGTAAAAAGAAGAGACATCATAATTTTGATGGGTGACATGAATGCAAAGATAGGTACAGTCAATACCGGATTTGAAGAAGTCATGGGAAAACATGGGCTAGGAGTAATGAATGAAAATGGAGAACTATTCGCAAACTTCTGTGCTTCAAATCAACTGGCTATAGGAGGAAGCATGTTTCCACATAAGAGAATACACAAGGCAACATGGATATCACCAGACCATAGAACAGAAAATCAGATCGATCATATATGCATAAAGAAGAAGTTTAGATCATCATTGCAGGATGTAAAGGTATATAGAGGAGCAGATGTGGCATCAGATCACCATCTTCTGATAGCCAAAGTAAAAATGAAACTCAAGAGATATGCAACAATGCAAAATTATAGACAACAGTTTAATGTAGGACAGCTAAGAAATCAAGAAACAAGAGACAAATTTGCGGTCACAGTATCCAACAAATTCCAAGTGCTCCAACAGTTGGAAGATGTAGAGAATACAGAAGACTATTGGCAGCAGGTCAAAACGGTATGGAAGGAGACATGTGAAGAAATACTGGGGAAAAGGGAAAGACAACAAAAAGCATGGATAACAACAGAAACCATCAATAAGATAAAAGATAGAAAAAAACAAGAAAGCAGAGTTAAACACAAGCAAAACCAGAAGTTCCAAAGCCAAGGTTCAAGAAGTGTACACAGAAGCAAACAAAGAAGTAAAAAGAAGTATCAAAAGAGACAAGAGAAAGTATATTGAGGAGTTGGCAAGAGAGGCAGAAGATGCTGCAGCCAAAGGAAATATGAGAGAACTGTATAGCAGCACAAAGAAGCTAACAGGGAAATACAAGCAAACAAGTTGCCTCATAAAAGATAAGAATGGGAAACTGCTCAGCAATATACAAGAGCAAATGAAGAGGTGGACGGAATATTTTGGGGACCTTCTCAATAGACCAGCTCCACAAAACCCGCCGGACATCCAGCCAGCAGAAGAAGAGCTACAAATTAACGGTGAAAGACCAACGAAGGAAGAAATAAAGAAAGCCATAAAGCTTCTAAGAGATGGAAAAGCGTCTGGACCTGATGGCATTCCAGCAGAGGCCATCAAAGCAGATATCGACACGGCTACAGAGATGTTATATAAATTACTTGGTAAAGTCTGGGAAAAAGAAGAGATACCAGCAGAATGGAAGGAAGGATATCTGGTTAAGTTGCCTAAGAAGGGAAATCTACAAGAGTGCACAAATTATAGAGGAATAATGTTACTATCAGTGCCAGGAAAGGTATTGAACAGGATTATCCTTGAGAGATTAAAGGAGTCCATAGACAAGAAATTGAGAGATGAACAAGCAGGTTTTCGACAAAACAGATCATGTACAGACCAGATAGCCACTTTGAGAATAATAGTTGAACAAAGTCTGGAATGGAATTCACCACTATACATCGGATTTGTGGACTACGAAAAAGCATTTGACAGTGTGGACAGAGAATCACTTTGGAAATTGATGAGGCATTATGGAGTTCCCCTGAAGATCATTAATTTAATAAAGAAAACCTATGAAGACATGACGTGCAGAGTGCGACAGGGATGCCTCTTGTCTCCATTTCTTTTCTGCTGGCAATAGATTGGGTTATGAGATCATCGACAACACACAACAGAAATGGAATCCAGTGGACTCTGACTAAGCAGTTGGATGATCTGGATTTTGCTGATGACTTGGCTCTTCTGTCCCATAACCGTAATCAGATGCAGGACAAATTGAAAACACTCGATGAGAGGTCACAGCAATTTGGTCTGAAAATACACAGGGAAAAGACAAAAATAATGAGAATAAATGCAGGTAATGATAACAGGGTTGAACTTGAAGAAAACACCACAAAGATGTAGAATATATAGTAATTAGTTGGCGGGGACAGACAGCGTCAAAATAAGAATACAAAAGGCAAGAGGAGCTTTCATTGCATTGGGAAATATATGGAGATCAAGAGAAATAGGATCCAAACGAAAATAAGAATTCAACTCAAATGTTGAAGTCAGAATGGCTCGAGACTGTCATGCAATTAGGTAAATATGAAGCCTAACAAATAAAATTAATAAAGAGAAGAGCAATGGTAAAATAACAGTGCTGTCACAAAGAATGTACTCGAAATCCCCCTTGTTTTCTGCTTCGTCTGCAAATTGTAACGCTTTCACGTTGATATAAAAGCTTACTGTATTATTACCCGCCTTCTTCAATGAAACGTGTGCTGCATTTCTAAGAAAAACATTGAGACGTACTGCGTAATGACCTAAATTAATCCTAACATTAATTATACTGCGTTACCAAAACGAACGAACAGATGGACAAAAGGATAAAGAGAGAGGGGAGGGCTGAAAATCAGGAACGCATGCATCACGCGTGTAAGTCTACATGCACTAATTTTTTTTCAGACGGACAGTGATAAAATACACTACCCTTTCCCAGAGTTAGGTTTATAAATCATAAAAAACTCTTATTAGAAAAGATAACATTAGATGGGTTTACGGTTGAGAACATAACAGTACCCAGACAGCACATCTTCGAAACAGGAGGTAGAAGAAATTGCATATTTTGAACGCAGCCACGTAGCTCCTTTAAATTTGTATTTTTGGGTTCCTTAGGGCTTGCTGACAAATAATATGTAAAACGTTACGCAAATAGTCCAGGAATTAATAAATTATACCCAAAATAAAATATTGGGGGTGCCTGACAGCATAAAATCATTTCTGCTCATAAGATTTTTTTTTAACGTGTTTGAAAAAAATTTACGTTACAGAAATAGCCTACCATGTAAACTCCAAATTGATTGGAGCGCAACAAATGAAAGCCTAACCACGATTGGTCGGGCTATAAATACTATCTTGGTTGTTAGGGGAAACGGGGAAAGGTAACATTTTTTCAAACACTTGTCGAAACGGGGCTCATTGGTCAGACTCGCTGATATACACACTTGGGAGCGTTAGTTCGAAACCACTTGTTTAAAATAGCTTGATAAAGCATCAGTGCGTTGAAGCCAGCATATATTTTGCTAAATAAAAGCCTGGAAGATAAGCAGATGGGAATTTGTGCCAGTTTGTGCCAGAATTCATTGCTAATCAACGTATCTGTGTTTATTCGTATGAATTGTGGTAAGCTTGAACCATTCAATATCTTTTAATGAAAATTGAATGTGAATTGTTGATTTATGCCTGTATATATATGTGTAGTTCAGTGGCCAACGTGAGGTAAAGCCTGTAATGCTCCAGCCTGAACAGAGGGTGTCGGAGAGAAGTAAAACGGCATGGAATGGCCAAACAGTACACTGACACCTGGATGATTGACTAGAAAGAAATAATGCTGGAAGTGCAGAGGCGTAGTAACCATTAAGAAGGGTAATACTGGAATAAAGTATTTCAAATGAAGCTGACAGTTGGCCTAATGCTCTGAACTCAATGTTTGTGCTGTGTTGTGATCAATGTAACAAGAGAGTTTAAGTTAGTTATGAAGTAGAAGGTACATCCTTCTTGATTTCAGGGACAGTGGTCTTGATGGTACTGAGCAGCACCTGGTCAGAGCTTTGCTGAATCCAGTGTCGGACAGCATACTCCTTGGTCCTTTTAGCTATCAGTGAGGTGTCTCCAGAGCCCAGAGGAGAATTCGAGCAGAGGAGTCCTTTCCTGCCGCCATCACGCCAGATAAGCTAACTTGGCCAGCTGAGCTCAACATTATGTCCCCTCATCTTGAACTGACTTTGTAAAATTAACATTAAGAGGGGAATTTACTTGTCTTAAAATCAGGAACTGTGAACATCTCCAATACTAGTCCCTAAAGACAAACTATTGAAGTCATGATGACAAATACCAACAGAGCTTGAACAAAACAAAACCAGTATTACCTCATTTTACTACTACACAACTGACACACATAGAACATTTGTAATAATATATGTCACTACAATATTCATATTAAATACATTCTGTACATAACTTGTAATTTAAATTGATTGTGATTCCTGGTTCCCTTGTAGTTGAATCAGGACACATATTCATTCATGCCAGTAATGAATACATATTGTTATTTGAAAGTTTATCAGTGACTCTTTTAAGATATCTTTGTAGAGTGTTATATGTATGTGAGTGTCACAGTGTTGTCAAGAGTAGTGGATTAAATTAAATTGTTTATCTGTCTGTTGTTGTGACTTACACTTCATCATACACATACCCTAGACACATAACGTAGCATCACACTATTCCAGAATAATTCTGACTGAGATATATAGATATGTGGTAGCAAGTAAGGTTATCTATAATACACTACTCTTAATAGATATAGATACCTTCACAGCTGATCTCAGTCAGTACACTAAGTTCCCTATAAGTATTTATAACATCCCACTTCACCACATATATTGGGGTCTCGCTCGTCCGGGATTTTGAATCTTTAACTATTAAAAATATTGGGGGTAATTCACTTCAGGGAATATAAGAATTAAAAGGTATCCTTGGGTGGAATTAAATAAGGTTGAGCTCACGGTGCCTGTGTTGTCCATTAGATATATAGTTAGAAATTGAATTGTTGGGTAGACATTATAAAAATTTACCTGATAGACAATGGCGGACCTGGCCAAATTTCGATCTGCTGCGGTTCAGACTGCAAAAGAGTTAGGATTAGATGGGCAAGTTATGGTTGCCTATGTCACAACGGAATGTGACAAATTTATTGAACGCGAAGAAAGAAGATTAGAAAAAGAAGCCGAAAGAAGGTTAGAGGCTGAAAGGGAAATTAAGAAGTTACAATTTGAAGCTGAGGCTGAGACTAAGAGGTTGCAAGCTGAGGCTGAGACTAAGAGGTTGCAGATTGAGGCTGAGGCTAAGAAATTGGAAGCAGAAAGAGAAGACAAAAGATTAGCTGCAGAAAGAGAAGAGAAGAAATTAGCTGCAGAAAGAGAAGAGAAGAGATTAGCTGCAGAGAGGGAAGCAGAAAAGGAGGAGAAGAGATTACAAAGGGAACATGAGTTACGACTAAGGGAGTTTGAGTTTCAAGGCCATGCTCCTGAAAATGGTGCCAGTCCCTTTGCCTCTGATGCTACGGTTACTCAGGGAGCCTCGACCTCAGCTATGAACTTTCATTTAGATCATTTTGTTGAGAAAGACGATGATATTGAGAGCTATATAAATAGGTACGAACTATTAGCTACCACGTATGGGTTAGAGAGAGAAAGGTGGAGCTTAAAGTTATCTCAGGGACTTCGTGGGGCAGCTTATGAAGTTTTTGCAAAAATGAGCAGAGGTGATCAGGAAAATTATGACATGCTAAAGCAGGCTCTTTTGTTAAGGTATGAAAAGAATGCAGAGTTTTACAGGAAAAAAATTTAGGAATGCTAAACTACTGTCAGGTGAAACCTATCACCAGTTCTCTGCACGAATCGAGACATACTTGGAGAAATGGACTTCTCTGGGGAAAACCCAAGATCTTAAGGAAATGGTCCTTATAGAGCAACTAAGAGAGTCCATGGCTCCAGACCTGAGAAAGTTTCTCATGGAACAAGGTGCAGAGAGGCTGGGTGAGTTGCTAAATGTTGCTGAAAGGTATCAAGCAGCTCAAGCAGAGGTAACAGGTAATAAAAAGAAACAGGTGGATAACTTTAGGGCACCACAGAACTTTAATAAATTTGATCCTAGGGATCAAAATAAAGGTAAGCACCAATTTGATAGGCCACGGTATGACAATAAAAATAAATTCCCACAATTCGATGAAAGGAAATATGATGAAAGAAAATCTTTCAACCAAGGAAAAAGGTGGTGTAAAAATTGTAAGATGAACAATCATGACACTGACCATTGTAGAAGGAAACCTCCTCATTTTGCTGCTATGACATCGGGGAAAAAGGAAAAGAAGGGCAAACCTGAAGAATTACAGGAACCATACCACCCCCCAGTGTGTGAAGATGTCATTTGTAATGGTGTCACTATAAGATGTTTATATGATACCGGTTTAGATTACGATTCCGTTGTGAGTTCTCACCTGGTGCAGGCCGATCAATACACCACAGAAACAGTGGAGATTCAAACTGCAACCAAGGATGTAGCTACCATGACACTTCCCGTCGCCCGAATAAAAGTGAAAACGCGATATGTGGAAGGAATCATAAAAGCAGCAGTGATAAATGAGCCAATCTACCCTCTAATATTGGGGTGTAGATATGTCTTCTTGGGGAATCCCAAGAGACCTGTGATATTGGCAACAGTGCAGACCAGATCACAGACAAAGAAGGAGGAGGATAATCCCATAAATACTCACCCAGATGAGATGAGGAAGGCACAGGCTGAGGACAAAACACTCAAGCCATGTTTCAAGAAGTTGCCCAAATCTCATACACCTCCAGGCAAGGGAGAGTTTTATATGAAGAACAAATTGATATATAGGAAGGCTGGATCTGAATCCAATGGTCACGGACAGCTGGTCCTTCCCACTTCATATAGGACTAAAGTGTTGGAACTAGGGCATGCGATTCCCTTCAGTGGTCATATGGGAATCAGCGCAACAGGACAGCGAATAGCTTGTCACTATTTCTGGCCAGGAATAACTGAAGATATCAAACGATATGTAAAATCCTGTCCAGAGTGCCAACGAGTAGCACCTAAACATTGGACTGCACCAGCAACTCTGGGGGAAATGCCCATAGTGGGAACACCCTTTGAGAGAGTTGCCGTGGATCTTGTGGGACCTCTCACCCGAACCAAGAGAAGGAACAGCTACATTCTGACTCTGGTGGACACTTGTTCTATGTGGGGAGAGGCAGTAGCCCTGTCATCGATTGATTCAAAACATGTGGCAGAGGCATTGCTCACAATTTTCACAAGGTTAGGCTTTCCCAATCAAATCTTGACTGATAATGGCTCTCAGTTCAAGGGGAAACTAACTGAAGAAGTTTTCAGGATCTTCCAGGCCAAACACTTCCATTGTAGTGTGTATCATCCCCAAGGGAACGGCCAAGTGGAAAGATTTAACGGCACATTAATGTCGATCCTGAGAAAGTTGGCACACGAAAAACCAGATACATGGGACCAGTACCTGCACGCCGCCCTCTTTGCTTATCGGGAGGTACCCCATAGTTCAACCGGTATGGCCCCGGCAACATTATTGTTTGGAAGGCCAATAAAAGGTCCACTCGAAGCTATGTTAAGAACGTGGACTGATGAAAAGGCAGAGGAAAACATTACATCTTCATACCAGTATGTGAATGAGCTGACCACTCGGTTAAAAACTGGCTGGAAACTTGCCAATGAAAATTTGAAACAAGCCAGGAAGAAACATGCTGCCTATTATAACAGGAAGGCGAAAGACAGAAATTTGGCTGTGGGAGAGAAAGTACTGCTTCTTTTGCCCGGGAGTCAGAATAAGTTACAAATTGGATGGCAGGGTCCATATACAGTTCTAGAGAAGGTGTCTAGAACAAATTATAAGATAGATAAGAAGGGGAAAGAAAAAATCTATCATGTGAATCTCCTGAAGAAATATTTGGAAAGAGAACATCAGGAAGAGACACACTTGTTGACCTTGTCCATCGCCATGGAGATGAAAAAGGAACCACTTTCATCATTTGAATATCCATTACACCCCTGTGAGACAGCAGCACAGGTGAAAATCAGTACACATTTAACGAAAACTCAGAAAGAGAGAGTGCAACAGGTTCTAAATAATCATGCAGAGGTGTTAACAGACCGACCAGGGCATACAAACCTATTGGAATATGATATGAAACTCATAGACTCCACACCTGTCTGTATGAAACCATATTCGATTCCGTTTGCTAAGGAAAAAGCTTTGAAGGAAGAGATAGACTATCTGTTGAAGGAAGGAATTATTTCGCACAGTGAGTCTTCGTATAGTTCCGGGGTGGTACTCTTAAGGAAGCCCTCTGGAGAACATAGACTCTGTATAGATTACAGGAGACTGAATGCTATTACAGAAGGACAGGTGGATCCATTGCCGGATACAAATCAGCTGTTTGCCAGACTAAATAAAGCTAAATATTTCTCAAAAGTGGATCTGAGTAAAGGATACTATCAGATTCCAGTAAAGCCTGAGGTTAGACCATACCTAGCTTTTAGTACCTCAGAAGGACACTATGAGTTTAATAGATTGCCATTTGGATTGAAGAATGCGCCTAGTGTCTTCTCTAGAATGATGAGAAAATTATTGGATCCTCTGAATAATCCCTGTATAACAAATTTTATGGATGATATCCTTATAGCAACAGAAACATTTGAGGAACACATTGACTCTCTGAACGTGCTGTTTGATCGACTTAGGGAGGCAAATTTAACAGCCCGACCAACCAAATGTTGCGTTGGATGTAAAGAATTGGAATTTTTGGGACACACAGTTTATCAGGGAAACATGACCCCTGACCCAAAGAACTTAGAGAAACTACAGAAAGCCCCGAGACCACAAACCAAGAAGGACGTGAGATCCTTTGTCTCATTATGTGGTTTCTACCAGAAGTATATCAAAAACTTTAATTCCATATGTGCACCGTTAACTGAATTGACACGTAAAGGACATCCAGATCGCATTACATGGACACCACAATGTGAAATGACTTACCAAGAATTGAAGGAAAAGCTCACAAGTAAACCCATTTTGAAATTACCTGACTTAAGTCAAGAATTCATAGTAAGGACGGATGCAAGTAATATTGGGCTAGGTGCAACTCTACTACAGAAATCAGATGCATTGGATGGGGAATTAAGCCCAGTGGCATATGCTAGCAGAAAGTTGAATAAAGCTGAAATCAACTACTCAACTAGCGAAAAAGAATGTCTTGCAGTAATATGGGCAATAAAGAAATTCAATATTTATCTATATGGGAAGGCATTTAAGTTGCAAACAGATCACAAACCTTTATCGTTTTTAGCACAGGCTAAGCATGAGAACTCTAGGTTACTCCGATGGTCTTTGCTTCTGGCTCCATATAATTTTAGCATTGAGTATATATCTGGAAAAACCAATTTGGGAGCTGATTTTTTAAGCCGCCATCCGTGTGATGAGAATCACCGTAAACCCCAGAAATAATAATAAATTTCTCTATGTGTATATAGAATAAAGGACTGACATATAATGTCTGTTTTAAGAGGGGAGGTGTCATGAAATATTCTAATCCACATATATAAATTATTAGGTAAATATGAAGCCTAACAAATAAAATTAATAAAGAGAAGAGCAATGGTAAAATAACAGTGCTGTCACAAAGAATGTACTCGAAATCCCCCTTGTTTTCTGCTTCGTCTGCAAATTGTAACGCTTTCACGTTGATATAAAAGCTTACTGTATTATTACCCGCCTTCTTCAATGAAACGTGTGCTGCATTTCTAAGAAAAACATTGAGACGTACTGCGTAATGACCTAAATTAATCCTAACATTAATTATACTGCGTTACCAAAACGAACGAACAGATGGACAAAAGGATAAAGAGAGAGGGGAGGGCTGAAAATCAGGAACGCATGCATCACGCGTGTAAGTCTACATGCACTAATTTTTTTTCAGACGGACAGTGATAAAATACACTACCCTTTCCCAGAGTTAGGTTTATAAATCATAAAAAAACTCTTATTAGAAAAGATAACATTAGATGGGTTTACGGTTGAGAACATAACAGTACCCAGACAGCACATCTTCGAAACAGGAGGTAGAAGAAATTGCATATTTTGAACGCAGCCACGTAGCTCCTTTAAATTTGTATTTTTGGGTTCCTTAGGGCTTGCTGACAAATAATATGTAAAACGTTACGCAAATAGTCCAGGAATTAATAAATTATACCCAAAATAAAATATTGGGGGTGCCTGACAGCATAAAATCATTTCTGCTCATAAGATTTTTTTTTAACGTGTTTGAAAAAAATTTACGTTACAGAAATAGCCTACCATGTAAACTCCAAATTGATTGGAGCGCAACAAATGAAAGCCTAACCACGATTGGTCGGGCTATAAATACTATCTTGGTTGTTAGGGGAAACGGGGAAAGGTAACATTTTTTCAAACACTTGTCGAAACGGGGCTCATTGGTCAGACTCGCTGATATACACACTTGGGAGCGTTAGTTCGAAACCACTTGTTTAAAATAGCTTGATAAAGCATCAGTGCGTTGAAGCCAGCATATATTTTGCTAAATAAAAGCCTGGAAGATAAGCAGATGGGAATTTGTGCCAGTTTGTGCCAGAATTCATTGCTAATCAACGTATCTGTGTTTATTCGTATGAATTGTGGTAAGCTTGAACCATTCAATATCTTTTAATGAAAATTGAATGTGAATTGTTGATTTATGCCTGTATATATATGTGTAGTTCAGTGGCCAACGTGAGGTAAAGCCTGTAATGCTCCAGCCTGAACAGAGGGTGTCGGAGAGAAGTAAAACGGCATGGAATGGCCAAACAGTACACTGACACCTGGATGATTGACTAGAAAGAAATAATGCTGGAAGTGCAGAGGCGTAGTAACCATTAAGAAGGGTAATACTGGAATAAAGTATTTCAAATGAAGCTGACAGTTGGCCTAATGCTCTGAACTCAATGTTTGTGCTGTGTTGTGATCAATGTAACAAGAGAGTTTAAGTTAGTTATGAAGTAGAAGGTACATCCTTCTTGATTTCAGGGACAGTGGTCTTGATGGTACTGAGCAGCACCTGGTCAGAGCTTTGCTGAATCCAGTGTCGGACAGCATACTCCTTGGTCCTTTTAGCTATCAGTGAGGTGTCTCCAGAGCCCAGAGGAGAATTCGAGCAGAGGAGTCCTTTCCTGCCGCCATCACGCCAGATAAGCTAACTTGGCCAGCTGAGCTCAACATTATGTCCCCTCATCTTGAACTGACTTTGTAAAATTAACATTAAGAGGGGAATTTACTTGTCTTAAAATCAGGAACTGTGAACATCTCCAATACTAGTCCCTAAAGACAAACTATTGAAGTCATGATGACAAATACCAACAGAGCTTGAACAAAACAAAACCAGTATTACCTCATTTACTACTACACAACTGACACACATAGAACATTTGTAATAATATATGTCACTACAATATTCATATTAAATACATTCTGTACATAACTTGTAATTTAAATTGATTGTGATTCCTGGTTCCCTTGTAGTTGAATCAGGACACATATTCATTCATGCCAGTAATGAATACATATTGTTATTTGAAAGTTTATCAGTGACTCTTTTAAGATATCTTTGTAGAGTGTTATATTTATGTGAGTGTCACAGTGTTGTCAAGAGTAGTGGATTAAATTAAATTGTTTATCTGTCTGTTGTTGTGACTTACACTTCATCATACACATACCCTAGACACATAACGTAGCATCACACTATTCCAGAATAATTCTGACTGAGATATATAGATATGTGGTAGCAAGTAAGGTTATCTATAATACACTACTCTAATAGATATAGATACCTTCACAGCTGATCTCAGTCAGTACACTAAGTTCCCTATAAGTATTTATAACATCCCACTTCACCACAGAGACATGGAGAACAACAAAGACAACAACCAAAAAGCTACAGACTTTCATAAATGGGTGCTTGCGTAGAATAGAGGGATTAAAATGGTATGACAAGGTTACCAATGTGGAACTGATGACAAGAACTGGACAAGTGCCAGTGGAACAAGAGATGAGAAGAAGACGATGGCGATGGATAGGACACACACTGAGGAAACCTGTTGATAGCATTACAAGGCAGTCCTTGTTCTGGAACCCCCATGGCAAGAGAGGCAGAGGAAGACCAAGAAGTACGTGGAGAAGAGAGTTGGAAACAGAGGTGAAAATGATGAGGAGAACATGGAAAGAACTTGAGATGATGGCACGTGACAGGAGGACTTGGCATGTGTTTGTTGAAGGCCTATGCTCCTTTGGGAGTGGAGGGTTATGAATGAATATGAATGAGAGAAGAGAAGAGATATGTATAAAACAATGAGAGAGAAGAGAGAAATGTATAAAACAATGAGAGATGAGAAGAGATATGTATAAAACAATGAGAGAAGAGAAGAGATATGTATAAACCAATGAGAGAAGAGAAGAGATATGTATAAAACAATGAGAGAAGAGAAGAGATATGTATAAAACAATGAAAGAGAAGAGAAGAGATATGTATAAAACAATGAGAGAAGAGAGAAATGTATAAAACAATGAGAGAAGAGAGAAATGTATAAAACAATGAGAGAAGAGAAGAGATATGTATAAAACAATGAGAGAAGAGAAGAGATATGTAAAAAACAATGAGAGAAGAGAGAAATGTATAAAACAATGAGAGAACAGAAGAGATATGTATAAAACAATGCGAGAAGAGAGAAATGTATAAAACAATGAGAGAAGAGATATGTATACTGAAGCACATTAAAAACGCACCACTATTATATATACTGATGCCGAGAAGCTGAAAAAAAAAATGTGGGAATGAATTTTCCCCGTGTTTGTCATGAGGTAGAGAGCGAATGGCTGCTGGAATGGAAAGTGCATGATTCAACCCACGGGTTTGTGTACAGACTACATGAAAACAATGAAAGTTACACGTGCAACACGATTCCCAACAGCTATGACCCTGAAAATGTGAACGCGTTGTGGCAGTATACTCGGTATAAAAAGGCCGTTGAGACAAAACACCAGTGCATGTGCTTGAAATGCCACGACTATCTGAAAACGACCGCCAACGAGCCATTGGTATGTTGGAGACCGGAATGAGCTCGCGGGCCATTGCCAGAAGGATGAATTGCCACCACAGTGTCACAGTGACTATTAATTTAATTTTTATCATCACGTCCGATTCTTTTTAATACTCTTAATGTTCTGGTTTCCTTGTCATTTTATATTTTCTTTCCTACCTTCGTGGCCTTATTTTTTCACCTTTTCAAACCCCACCCGCGGTTTGTTTACGTTCTGGCCTTCAACGGTCAGCGTAGCGGTAACGTAATGTTATCTAAACGCACCTGTGGTTCGTTTGACCAGAGAAACATTCCTCTGGCCGCTTTAAGTCTTTGATCGCGTTGAACGAGCGAGACCGGCTTCTGTGTAGAACCGGCTCGCTAACGGCAGTGGAATCTTTTACGGTCGGTAAAATAGTTTGATCTTCGAAACAAGGGGGAGATAACAATCGCGGTCAGTCTCTGGGTTTTGCCCCTTAGACGAGTTAGAGCTCATAATATTATGCATGTCTCTACCTGAAGGAATTTTCTTGCGGTTGTTGACTTCTGATGTCTCTAGAATAAACCTTGTCTTACTCCTCATTACGCATTACGCCGATACATCTGTAGAATCAGGCTATGAAGGTGTCCCAGGGTAGCGTAAGCTATAAATCTGGTTAGTCTTAATAGACTAACACACTCGTGAATATTTTCCTGGCCCGAGATGGACCATCATGAGATAAGGCAGACTTTAACACAGAACTAAATGTTAAGGCCTATCTCTAGTCATTTTTCGGGGTGAGTTGACATGTCTTATTAATATACGAATATTCATGTTAGCTTTTTATGTATCTGATAGGAATGTGACTTACTTCATTTTTTGAGGATTTCTTACTTACTTACTTACTTAGTCGTTCCCCTTCTACCGTGAGGTGTAGAGGTTTGGAAGAGAGAGCGCCAGACCATTCTATCAGCTGTCTTCTTCCTGGCCTGGTTCCATTCTAGTCCTCGGTCTTTCAAAGATTGTCTAATGTTGTCCTCCCAGCGGACTCTGGGTCGTCCTGGAGGTCTGGATCCCTGGCTCTTTGTTTCCCATGCTTGTCGTGGTAGCCGATCTTCTCCCATTCTGCAGACATGGCCGAACCATCTTAGTTGGGACTGTTCTATTTGGGTCTGCAGCGGATGGGATTTTAGGCCTTGACGGATCGTCTGGTTGCGGACCGTGTCTCTTCTTGTTACTTCAACCACTTTCCTCAGATACCTCATTTCTGAGGTTTGGATCTGGCTTTTGTGGGTTGTAGTCATTGCCCACGACTCGCATCCATATGTCAAGACTGGGACATAGGTGGAGCGGTATACAGCCATCTTCGTTTTCTTACCAACCTCTTTCTTGCTGAGGAATCCACGATTTATGGCCTGGAAAAGTCTCCCAGCCGCTGCTTTTCGAGTGGCCAACTCTTCTTTGATGCCTCCCTTTCGGTCTATAATAGCTCCGAGATATTTAAGTGGTCGACCTGCTCCAGGACCTGTTCTCCCAACTTAATCTGATGTTTTCTTTCTTCTCGTGATATCACCATGGATTTTGTTTTAGAGCTGCTTATGACCATCCCTCTCTTCTCCAGCTCTTCCTTCCAGACTTGCAGGTTGGACTGGAGATGTGCCTCTGATTTATTTTTTTGAGGATTTCTCCCGGTAAATTTAATTCAGTGATAATGTAGCGCTGTCTACGGCCTTAGTTAAGTGGTGCTTAAACTGTTACGGTTTATAATGGGAAATGATAAACTTACAATAACAGCATACTAGGCGTAGAATCAGTTCATACAATGCTTACCATTGGGTTAAGAGTCAGCAAAATTAACTGTCATTTCTGCAAGATAAGGTCAGAGGTGTGGATCATTCACTTAACACTGAATTATAGGAGAAAGTCACATTCCTTTTTTGATAGATCGTTCTAGTGGCAAGGGAGAATCATTTTATGCTTACTTGTGTGGCTAGGCACTAGTCTATAACTTTCACAGAAAGCAGTCACCAGGCATAGATATAATTATATCTTATGATTCAGCCACAGCTGTATTATTATAGCAGGAACATTGCAATTTTCTATGTACTCATTTTGTGGAATGTTAATATATTTCCCCAAGGGGACGTATGATTTATTTGTGTAATGTCACATGCTGTAATCTGTTTATGTAATTCATTTAATGTTGTAAGATGAATAAGCATATTCATTCAACTGTAACTACAAGGTTAGGTTTCCTGTATGTTTAGTTGGAAGAAGAGGAGTAGATTGTTGCTGTCAGAACGATTACTGACAGGTACATGGGTGTACAAAAGATATTAAGCCTATGCGGGCACATGCTATAATTGATAGAGTGGAAGGAGCGGAGCATAACTGGTTAAAAAACATTAGTGATTTTGTTGTTGCTTGATGTAAAGGGTGTCTTTTTTGGGTCTCAGTTTCAGGGATACCGAATTGCTAGAGTCAAGTCTCCAGTCAGGCGAAGAATGTCTTATACTCTTCGTTCTAGAGGGATGCTGAATACAGCTAGCAATCACGAGTCGTCATCCCCATTCCTGAACCTAAACCCTTTGTCAACGCCAAGTTAAGCTCACGCAGTGCAACAAGCCAACGCTAAATCTGAAATCATCTAAGGCAGTAGTAGTTCTCTACTCGCCTATTGGATTACCAGTCAGAGCATTGCGGCTTCCAGAATATCAAAACCGCCCAGCATGTCTATAGCAGAATCTGATATCACCCGCCTTTGTGTGCCTAAACGGGGCACTCAGCCAAACCAGTTTAAACCGGATTTAATGCCAAGCAAGCAATAGCGCCTGGTTCTCTTCGTCCCCAAATAACTTCGTCTGGTGTAGTTCTGGGTTATGAAAACCTCGCACTTATGAGCGTCTTCCAGCCCCTCGCGCAATTAGGGGTCACCAACGTTTAGCACCAACAAGGAAAGTTTTGTAGGCTTATTCCCTCACCTTGAAGGATCTACATGTAAGACACTTTTCTGGAGCTAGCACCTTTGGTCCCACGAAAGCGGACAGGCTGTCGCTCAGTTTATTCATTTCTCTGTGTTCTACAGGTTTTATGATCGGTTGTGTGTGTGTGTGCTGTTGGTGTATTTGGCATATTTTGATTATTGATGAGTATTATGCTGTGTATGATGAGATGCATTATTTTCCATGCTTTTCTTCTTTAACAAAGTTTACACTTTTATTAATGCGCTGTTCACAACCCTTTCATCCATAATTAACTTGTTTCAAGCTCTTTACTATAATCTCTATGTTTGATAAGAGAAAAGAGTGAGAGCAGGAGGTGCTTAGACAGTAAAAGTGAGTTGAGGCTTGGAGAGAGAGATCATTTTGATAAATCTTCTTCCAGGTTGTCTCAAGTCCATCTCCTATTTACACCTTTCTGTGTGTGTAATCTATAACTCTGTCAGTCCACTATTCCTTGTCGATTTCGCTACTATTGTCCAACTCGACAAATACTCTACACTCTAACTCAACCACGACACACAGCACTATTGTACGTCTCAATGAACGTTACGAAACCACTGGCAGTGCCCGGGATAGACTTCGGAGTGGCCAACCACGAGTTACTACCCCTGCGCAAGATCGTCATATTGTGCTGAGTCACCTAAGGAATCGTTCTCTCCCGGCAAGTCAAACAGCAAGAGCAATAGTGGGTAGACGTGGGCAAGTCTCTCGAATGAGTCATACGACGACTCAGAGATACAGGCCTTACTGCAAGACGACCTTATGTTGGGCCAAACTTGACTCACAGACATCGTCAGCAGCGCCTGCAATGGGCAGAGCAACATGTCAGATGGACTAGACTGCAGTGGAATGCTGTCCTATTCACAGACGAGAGCAGATTCAACATATCCTTTGCTGATGGACGAATGCGGATTTGGCGACGGTGTGGAGAGCGCTTTGCAGATTGCTGTGTTCGTCAGCACAACCGATTTGGAGGTGGCAGTATTCACATTTGGGGAGGATTCAGTTTTCACCATCGCTTGCCTCTTCACGTCTTCCGTGGAAATGTTAATGCTGTGACATATCGAGATGAGGTTCTGGATGCATTGGTTGCTCCTGCGCTCACAAATTATCCAGACTTGCAGCTTCTCCAGCAGGATAACGCACGTGCGCACACCGCATGCATTACGCAGCAATATCTACAGCAGCAGAACATTGTGACGATTGATTGGCCTGCCCTATCACCAGACATGTCCCCTATAGAACATCTGTGGGACGAGCTTGGACTGAGTCTACAGGCAAGGTTCTCCAGCTAATCTGCAACAGCTCGAAGCAGCTCTTCCACATGAAAGGGACTTGATTCCCTGGAATTTCCTTCAGAGACTTGTGCGTTCCCTGCGGAGCCGCTGCCAAGCTTGTTTGCAAGCACACGGTGGACATACCAGATACTGAGGATAGTGATGAATAGTGTGAATGAATTTTTTTTATTGGTTGCATTTTTGGTTTTCTCCCTTGCCTGCACAGAATGCAATGAATTTCATAACAATCAAATGACAACAATGAGAGAAGAGAGAAATGTATAAAACAATGAGAGAAGAGATATGTATAAAACAATGAGAGAAGAGAAGAGATATGTATAAAACAATGAGAGAAGAGAGAAATGTATAAAACAATGAGAGAAGAGATATGTATAAAACAATGAGAGAAATGAATAAAACAATGAGAGAAGAGATATGTATAAAACAATGAGAGAAGAGAAGAGATCTGTATAAAACAATGAGAGAAGAGAAGAGATAAGTATAAAACAATGAGAGAAGAGAGAAATGTATAAAACAATGAGAGAAGAGATATGTATAAAACAATGAGAGAAGAGATCTGTATAAAACAATGAGAGAAGAGAAGAGATATGTATAAAACAATGAGAGAAGAGAGAAATGTATAAAACAATGAGAGAAGAGATATGTATAAAACAATGAGAGAAGAGATCTGTATAAAACAATGAGAGAAGAGAAAAGTATAAAACAATGAGAGAAGAGAGAAATGTTTAAAAAAATGAGAGAAGAGAAGAGATATGTATAAAACAATGAGAGAAGAGAGAAATGTATAAAACAATGAGAGAAGAGATATGTATAAAACAATGAAAGAGAAGAGAAGAGATATGTATAAAACAATGAACGAGAAGAGATATGTATAAAACAATGAGAGAAGAGAAGAGATATGTATAAAACAATGAGAGAAGAGAGAAATGTATAAAACAATGAGAGAAGAGATATGTATAAAACAATTAGAGAAGAGAAATGTATAAAACAATGAGAGAAGAGATATGTATAAAACAATGAGAGAAGAGAAATGTATAAAACAATGAGAGAAGAGATATGTATAAAACAATGAGAGAAGAGAGAAATGTATAAAACAATGAGAGAAGAGACATGTATAAAACAATGAGAGAAGAGAAGAGATATGTAAAAAACAATGAGAGAAGACATATGTATAAAACAATTAGAGAAGAGAAATGTATAAAACAATGAGAGAAGAGATATGTATAAAACAATGAGAGAAGAGAAATGTATAAAACAATGAGAGAAGAGATATGTATAAAACAATGACAGAGAAGAGAAATGTATAAAACAATAAGAAGAGATATGTATAAAACAATGAGAGAAGAGAAGAGATATGTATAAAACAATGAGAGAAGAGAGAAATGTATAAAACAATGAGAGAAGAGAAGAGATATGTATAAAACAATGAGAGAAGAGAGAAATGTATAAAACAATGAGAGAAGAGATATGTATAAAACAATGAGAGAAGAGATCTGTATAAAACAATGAGAGAAGAGAAAAGTATAAAACAATGAGAGAAGAGAGAAATGTTTAAAAAAATGAGAGAAGAGAAGAGATATGTATAAAACAATGAGAGAAGAGAGAAATGTATAAAACAATGAGAGAAGAGATATGTATAAAACAATGAAAGAGAAGAGAAGAGATATGTATAAAACAATGAACGAGAAGAGATATGTATAAAACAATGAGAGAAGAGAAGAGATATGTATAAAACAATGAGAGAAGAGAGAAATGTATAAAACAATGAGAGAAGAGATATGTATAAAACAATTAGAGAAGAGAAATGTATAAAACAATGAGAGAAGAGATATGTATAAAACAATGAGAGAAGAGAAATGTATAAAACAATGAGAGAAGAGATATGTATAAAACAATGAGAGAAGAGAGAAATGTATAAAACAATGAGAGAAGAGACATGTATAAAACAATAAGAGAAGAGATATGTAAAAAACAATGAGAGAAGAGAGAAATGTATAAAACAATGAGAGAAGACATATGTATAAAACAATTAGAGAAGAGAAATGTATAAAACAATGAGAGAAGAGATATGTATAAAACAATGAGAGAAGAGAAATGTATAAAACAATGAGAGAAGAGATATGTATAAAACAATGAGAGAGAAGAGAAATGTATAAAACAATAAGAAGAGATATGTATAAAACAATGAGAGAAGAGAAGAGATATGTATAAAACAATGAGAGAAGAGAGAAATGTATAAAACAATGAGAGAAGAGAAGAGATATGTATAAAACAATGAAAGAAGAGAGAAATGTATAAAACAATGAGAGAAGAGATATGTATAAAACAATGAGAGAAGAGATATGTATAAAACAATGAGAGAAGAGAAGAGATATGTATAAAACAATGAGAGAAGAGATATGTATAAAACAATGAGAGAAGAGAAATGTATAAAACAATGAGAGAAGAGATATGTGCAAGGGGATTGACATAAGTCTTGGGCCTGACCATGAAGGAGTCACAGGAGGAAGATGAAACTTGGCACATTTAAAGTTCATCATATTTGCACTGAATGTGTAAAGTACGCGTTTGTTTCTTCAATGAGTTTTCCCACTACTGTGCACGGCGCAATGTACCCTATTGACCGGATCTGCTGCTCCAAAGATTTGACAAAACAATGGAAAAGGAGGCCAGAGCTGTGATAAAATTTCTGATGTTTCAGGGAAAAACACCTACATTTTTTGGAGACCATGGTGACAGTAGATGAGACTTGGGTACACCATTATGACTCCGAATCCAAAATTGCCAGCATGCAATGGAAAACCCCAGGCTCCCCAACACCTGTCAAGCCAAGGGCGCAGAAATCTGCAGGAAAAGTGATGCTGACTGTTTTTTGGGACGGCAAAGGTGTCCTTTTGAAAGATTATCTGCCTCGTGGCAACACAGTTAATGGACAGTACTATGCAGATCTTCTCACAAAACTAAGAAAGGTTGTGACCAGGAAATGAGGGATAACAGCGCACTCAAAATCTTCCTTTGCTTCAAGACAACGCGCCCTCTCACAAAGCACGGCTTGTGCAGCTAGCAGCCAACGATTTGAATAATGAAATTCTTCCACACCCACCATATTCTCCAGATTTGGCTCCATCAGACTTTTTTCTATTCCCAAATCTTAAAAAACAGCTGAAAGGAAATCATTTTGACAGCGATGAAGAGGTTATACTGGCATGTGATGACTGGTTTAGTTTGAAAAATAGGGTGTTCTACTCCCAAGGTCTTTTCAAGGTCAAGCAGAGATGGCAGAAGTGTGTCAATTCAGACGGTGGCTATATTGAAAAGGAATAAACACTATACAAAATTTCAGCTCTCTGTGACATGTCCTTCATGGTCAGGCCCAAGACTTATGTCAATCCCCTTGTATAAAACAATGAGAGAAGAGATATGTACAAAACAATGAGAGAAATGTATAAAACAATGAGAGAAGAGTATGTACAAAACAATGAGAGAAGAAAAAGGTGCATAAAAGGGTCCTATTGACATCCAGGTTATTGCAACCCGACTCTGCTTCTCTGATACTGCCAGTCAGTCCAGCTTGAACAACGCCTCATCATTCATTGCATGGGTTGCTTCAATCCAGACGGTCTTAACACTCAACATTCCTTTGTCTGAAGTGACCTCCTCCACTATTATTATATTTCCCTTGTCAGACACACATTTATATGTATATAATTTATTTGACAAAAATATTTTTTTTCTCATTATTTTACCCACTGTTGTAGCCTCCTCCATTTACACATTCTGTCTGATTCTACTTCCTCCCTAACTCATTATTATTATTATATATGGGTTGTTTCTCATTCCCTGTCCCTTCTTAGCATTTACTTTTTACACTCAGAAGCGGCAGCCATTTTATATTTTCATGGCATACTCTCTTATCAAAGGACATGCTAGGTCTTAGTAGATTTTATGAGACATACTCATTATTAATTTATTTTCTCATGTGTCTTACTTTCTTCTCTTTCCCCGATGAAGGCCTTGTGGCTATTTTGTTTGTCTCTTATCCTAGTAAGACACATTACCTTTTCTCGATTTTTTTTTTTAAAATATCCATCCACCCAACTTCATCCCTCATCTTCCTCAAGGTACACAAAAAGAATATGACACAAGAGGTCTGGAAGGACAAAGTTAAAAAAGGACAAAAAGATAGCCCTAACAAGTTCATGATTAAGAAGATGCAACAACAACAAATGCTCAGCAGAAGATAACACAGTAACTCAAGCCAAATAAACACCACGACACACATTTCCTTTTATTCCCAAAGCAAAGATTAGTCCAGAAGAAAACTAAAAAAAAAAACACAAAAAAACAAACACAAAATTTGCTTAATAACCATTACCATGCAATGTAATAGTAGAACTATGGGTAGCAAGTTATTAGTTACTGACTACGTTGTAGTACATTATATGTCAATACATTATACAGCTTTATACAACCAAGGCTCATGCTTAGGGTAGTGTCTCAGCAGGTACTGCCAAAAGGGGACTGAAGTGTTCGAGACTTCACCATAGTAGCTCCAGCTTTTTATGATGTGGAGGTGACCAGCTCCCTTGCTTTCCCTAACTCAAGAGCAGAGTCAGGTACCCATTTACAGATGGGTAGACCGGATCATGATGTTACTAGGTTTTGAACCCAGAACCTAGTAAATTTAAAGCTAGAGACAAGTGCTTTAACTGCTTAGCTAATTGGGTTCAGAACTTACCCTTTAAAAAATAAAATGTAAAGATTATTTTCAAAATGTTAATATAACTGTTTTCAAAATGTAATGATAACGATTTTCACAATGTAAAGATAACTAGTTATTGTTAACATTCATTACCTGGACATTAACCAAAAGCTAAGACAGACAAAAAAATCACAGCTGGTTGTGAAATGAGATATCTGGAGGGGAATAAAAAAGATGATCATGAACAGACTGTAAGTATAGAATTTGGACATGACGATTTTAAAAAAGTCTCTGTATTTCCTTTTCAAAGCCAATTATAATTACATCTTCAAAACAGTTTTTGTCTGCAGCCTTAAGTCACAGTCTGTTCTATGATCCAAATATGTCAGTGCCTCCATAAATTACTGTCAAGTGAAATAATACAATAAACAGAATTTGGCAATGACTACAATCCACAAAAGCCAGATCCAAATCTCAGAAATGAGGTATCTGAGGAAGGTGGTTGAAGTAAAAAGAAGAGACATGATCCGCAACCAGACGATACGTCAAGTCCTAAAATCCCACCCCCTGCAGACCCAAGTAGAACAGTCCCAACTAAGATGGTTTGGCCATGTCTGCAGAATGGGAGAAGATCGGCTACCACGACAAGCATGGGAAGCAAAGAGCCAGGGATCCAGACCCCCAGAGTCTGCTGGGAGGACAACATTAGACAATCTTTGAAGGACCGAGGACTAGAATGGAACCAGGCCAGGAGGAAGACAGCCGATAGGATAGTCTGGCGCTCTCTCTCCCAAACCTCTACACCGCACGGTAGAAGGGGAACGACTAAGTAAGTAAGTAAGCAACAGAATTTGTGGAAGAAAACAGTGGGTTACCATATTCTGTTAAAATGTTATAAGTAAAGTCTACTGGAAGTAATAACCCGGAAGTAATAAAAACCGGTCAGGACTGTATTCGACTTTCATAAATGGATGCTTGCACGTAATGGAAAGATTGATGAGGTATGGCAAGATCACTAATGTGAAAGTGATAACAAGAACAAGTAGTCCTTGTTCCTGAATCCCCAGGGTAAGAGAGGCAGAGGAAGACCAAAGAACACATGGAGAAGAGAACTGGAGACGGTCAAGAAGGGGATTAAAAAACATGGAAAGACCTTGAGCTGATGGCACGGGACAGGAAGACCTATGCCCCTTGGGGGAGATGAAAGGTGGTTATGAATCCAATACTCATATAAACCTCAGTGTTTCATTTACAAGCTCCTTACAGAATTGATCTGTGCCTCTATTAGAAGATACAGGAAACACGGAGTCTTCTGGAGATACAGACACAGCTGTCATTATACAAATAGTAAACTGATGCTGAATGTGCTTTATATAATCCACAGAGGCAGATCTTACTAATAGAATATGATACAGGAAATATTTTTATCTAAAAAAACTTCCCATCCAAGAATTTTAAGATACCACTAATGCAGAAGTTTGAAATTTAAAAAAAAAGAAGAAACAGAAAAGGCTTGGGCAAACATCAGACAGTAGACAAGGAGCTGCCAACAAATCAAATGATCTATTTATAAATTAGTTGACTAGTGTGGCCCCGTGGGACGGCTTAAATAGTTTTGCTGAACACTGACACAAATCTTCAACAATACACTTAAAATGTGCACAATTACAACCAAATAAATTCAAAGACACAACACGAGACTGAATGTGTCATCAAAGCATGAATCAGGTGGTTAAAATAAGGTATAAGTAAACAGGATTTGTGTGTCGTGTCACACTGGTTAAAAAGAAAAATATGCATACCTCGCATGCATATCTTCCTGATGTCAAGGCTGACTAATATTATCAGAAAAACAAAAGAGTTCTGATCAATAAATCCATATCTAATAAATGCTTGATAAAATGTCTGCACCAGAGCATGCCAGTTCTACTGCTTTAATTCTGACAAACTGTTCAGGTCTTTTTCAAGTGATTTTATTTCTTTCTAACATTAAAGCTGACTAATTTGGCATATACATATAAAAACAAGCAAGACTTTACTACAAACAACATTGGGGGGGGGGGGGGGGGGGAGGGCAAGTTTTATTGCTGTAAACATGTGAAAACACTTGTGCAAATGTTAACAAAATAACATTAAATTTTATGCAATAAAGTGAAAAGGATTGATCATATTTGAAAATATGCAGTTTATAACATATGCATGCATCCATTTATATGTGTGTGTTTACGTATGTGTGCACATATATAAACCATTTTCAAAAGTCAGCGAGTAATGTTCTGTACAGTTGTGCAATTAAACTCATCTGTTATCAAAATTAGGTTACATCATATCGGTATGGCCTCACAAAAGATATCCAACCGAAGGGGCAATAATTTGTGTTAGCTTATTTTCTAATTGTTATCTTTGAGTTTGATGTATCATTATAGCAAATAGCAGGAATGTTTTTTTGTATGTCTTGTGTTTTTCCCTTTGTTGCTGTAAGTAAATTTAAATAAATACAGCACTAGCTTATTCACACACCTGCTAGTTGTTAATCCGATTACAAGCTCTGTGCATCACGACTGAACAAAAAAATTAAAGGGCTGTTGTGCATACGGGATTACGACATACATCTCAAGAAAAAGATGTGATATTATTCATATTTACTACTTTACACAAGTACAAATGTACCTTTTGTACTGACACAAAATTTGGGGGGTAATATCCATGCAGGTATAATTATTCTTTCATACAGCTGTTTTTGTCATCAGTCATGTATCACACAACAACATATCTCTCACTTTTTTTTTCCCTAACCAGCGGCAACTTGGGCTTCAGCCCAATGACATGAAACAAATTTCATGGCATTGCGAGGCTGGGGAGGCTGTGAACTTTCCTTTCAACCCGGTCAGGAACTTTGCTCCTTCCCATCCACAGAGGGTTTGTGCTCAGGAGCCGCTTGGGTTATTCCAGTCCCCAGGACTCAAATTAATCCAGTCCAAGTCCTGGTTGAAGACACTCTCTCAAATGTTCTCACAAGGGTGCGAACCTGGATCACCCGATCGCCAGCGCAGTGTGGTACCCATTACGCCCATGGGGCTCCCATCTCTCACTTTAAAATGCCCCTTTGCCAACAAAACATAACAAACTATTTTCTTTCTCATGATTTAAGTCTGAACTTGTCTTTGGCTGATGCAGGTCGACTTGCCCAGAATCGTGATGCGTTCAGAGCAGCTGTAATGGAGACAACGTTCTGGAAAGAATATGTCACATGATGATGATGAGCCTCAGTACACCAATCCTGAAGTGAGAAATTCACTTTAAAATCATTTTAAAATTTGACATCTGTGTCAAAATTTTCACTTCACCTTTTGCAAACAGCAGTTATGTAATGTGTATTTATAGATATATACTTGTATACAGTCAAGAAATATATGTATGAAGAAAAAACATGATGACATAATTTTAAAAACATACTCTCTCACACTCCCTGGAACATTTCTTAATTAACATTAGCATGTTATATGTTCTTCAGCAAAACTTGCTAATCTCTAATGACTGGTCACTAAATCTTTGTGAAAACACGTTCTAATTTACATCAGAACCTTATGGGCCTCTTGCGACTCTCCATTTTGACGGCAGTCATGAAACTGGGGACACATAGATGCACAGACTAGTTGATAGCAGGCAAGTATCTTATACTTTTTAAACTGGTCTAAAAGCAATTGCGCATATTTCGAACATTATGCTCTCTATCAACTTTAAGTCCAAGACTTGTAGTGAAAGTGACACTATGAACTATCAGGCTATCAAACTGGTTTTTGTGCACGATCAACAGTGCACTAAACACATGAACTTGTTACACCATCAATGACAATATTACCCATACCTGTCAACTTGTACAGGAAAGGGATAATCTGTACAGCTTTTGTAAATTTTCGCCGGTGTACAGGCTTACAAGCAGTTTGTACAGGTTTTTCCAGCAACTACATGCAATATAAACACACATACCTGCTGCAAAGATTTTAAACCACCTGTTGACATTTTTTAAATGGCAAAAGGTGTCTGTATTGCATATAATGCAGCACATCCAAAATTAAAGGAATAAAATTAATTTTAGCTAAAAATGTGTAACTTTACTTTATTTTTTACTATTTTTAAACGATCTTCTGTATTACAAAGATGTAGGTTTTTCTACTTTGTAAGTCTTTTATTGGTATTGCGCACATGGCAGGGGAAATGTGTACAGGTTTCATTGGTATGGCGTACAGGTTTTTATCTCAGGAGGTTGACATGTATGATTACCTACACAAAGGGTCAGCAAACTACGGCTCACAGCTTCATTTTCTCCGGCCGCCAGCGATAGATATATCAACCTTTTGTATCAATGATCCACTTCTTATTGTCACAGCAGAGTGGAGAATACAGTAAACTGTACATTGTTTTTGACTTTTTTAAAAACTCGGTATGCTTTTTTCAAGAGTCCCTATATATAAATATTTCAGTTCCCCAGTAATATTTCTGCCTCCTACTTTTGTGCTGAAGTCTGTTTACCGAATCCAATGATTTGAACACAGTGCACCAGAGTTTGTGTCAGTGAACGTTGGTATTTGTTTATATTCAAATTCATGATTATTCGTACCTAACATGTCACAACAAAAGGAAAAAAAAAAAAACAAGAAGAAGAATTGACCCTGAATGTCGAGTTTTTAAAGAACTGTGGTGCATGGACTACTTTGTTTTGAATTAGATAACAAAGTATTGTGTTTAATCTGCAAAAAGACTATTGCTGTGCTAAAAGAAAACAACACACATCACCATTACCAAACTAAGCACTCATGACACTATTCTCTGTGTTTTTATCATGTCCTCTTGGCCAGCGAGACCTAAAATACTTTCTGTCCGACCCATTTCTAAATTTGCTGACCCCTTGACTTAAACTTTCACCTGCTGAATCTAAAGATACTTCAGATAATAAGTCTGCCAATTAGTCACAGTCATATGATTCAGTCTATGTTTCACGTGAAACACCATGTATTCAAATGTTACTAGTTATGTTATAAACATATTATAGGTCCGTAACCACTTTATTTGAAATTATCAGGGATAGTTGTTTCAGAAACTGTATTTTTTTTTTCAGTTTTCAAACGTCGCCCAAACTGTTCGAAAAGTAGCCCAAAATACCTTATGTTGTCCAAACTGCATTTAATTACGTAGCACAAATTGTGATTTAAAAAAAAAAAAACAGATAAATACATAAATTAAAAAATAAAATGGTATGAAATCAGTTTCACAAGTTAACGATACACGTACAAGGGACATTTCGGGTTTTACCCTTCATCAGCCACAGTTACGAACAGGTGACAAGGACAAGAATTACATATAGGCATTACTATGTCATTCACTGTGATAAAACAACAGTTCAAATTGTGATAAAACAATAGTAAAAAAAAACTTGAGATATTCAGAATATTTCAGTTTTTTTTTTTTTGGTGTTCCAGTAAAAGTTATAGACCTGTATCTGCATCTTTATGAACTCAATGACATAATTATATGTTTGCAATACTACATGTCTGACTAGGGCTTACTGGTTTCATTATCTTGCCTACCCTGATTAAACCATCAAGGAGATTAACTAGCTCATTCTCAACTTCTCAAATCATTTCACATTAGTATAATAAAGTTACGTACAGTTAATCCAATTTTGGCACACTGCATGAATCATCTCGTGCAATTCATTAAAAGATGTTCATAAAAGATAACGGAAATCTATGATTATACATCACAATAAAGTCAATTTCTGTTTGAGCTATATGACTAAAAATATTTCCCTTCATATTCTCTTTGAATTAACAAAATCTCATGTTAGAACAGATACTTTCTTAAAATGTTCAGCTCCAGTTGTAACTTTTCTTGGCACACTGAACTGTGCTGAAGTTGTGACAGCCTGAACTGATACCTTATCCCTCTGACTCCTCTTTATTTTGGTCAAGCTCATCTGGACATTCATCCTTATTTCTGGTTGGGACCAGAAGCCAGTCAGACATGCAGAAATCCACTGACGATGAGGGTGATCTGACACTGACAGGAGAGACTGACCCTGGCAGGCTGGTGGAGCTTTTCTTCTGCAGCCAAAGGTTGGTCTCCTCTTTGCCATCCTTGAACTTATCTGGGGAAGATGAGATATTGCTGACATCCAAGACGGATGATGAGTCTGACTTCATCAACCACATGGAGTCGCTGGCATCTGGTATATGACTAAACAGGTCACTATCCTCCTTTTCACTCTCAGTAGTGAGTGACCACTTTGGCTGCTTCCAGGGCATCAGTGACGGCCATTCATGAACTGTCAGGGACAGGGGTTTAAATGCATTAATAGGATCTAGGACACTTTTAATTGGGGATTTTTCCCTTGAGCACAGCCTGTGACAATCAGACTGTGAAGCACACTTAGACTTATTCCCACACAGCTCATTGGTTTGGCATATATCCTCCAGTTGAAATGTGGGTGTGCTTGCCACACTGCGCAAAAGCCATTTTCCTTCATCTGCCTTCAAACAGCTGTTTCTGCCGTTGTTGCCGGTACCTTTTCTGTCCCTCTTGTCACCTGCATCTTCATCCTTCCCTTCAAAAGTTTTGTTCTGAGGAGACATACAACCAAGATGAAAGTATACAATTTGAGCAGTTTCTTAGGAATGAATGAATAGTCATTGTACAGCTACTATAAATATGAGATTAAACTGCACAGTTAATGCACACACATTTTCAAAGGCAAATTCAGGGGAAATATTTTTTAACTCCCATTTTAAGCTCAAATCAACAAATTTGTACTCAATGAAATAGAGGTCAAGTATGACATGTGTACTGGCCACAGAGTTTCTTATTCAAGAATTCCCCTGACATCTCAATGACCTTCATCATCGTTATGACTTATTATTAAAACTTTCGCTTACTTCAAACTGCACACTGCCATCGAGAGTACCACTGATCCAACACTTCCTGAAAGTCTTCATAACTATCTCATGTTGCATAGACTATAGGAATTTTTAATCCCTGTGATACAACTGGTTGCTTCATTCAATCTTCAGGAACTAATTCATGATTTCGTGCCTTAACCCATATAGCGTCCATTCCTCACATTATTTTCCAGTTTGATAGCTAAAACCTTCACAAACTACAAGCCAATAATAAGGTCTCATGATCTCACGTTGTACGCCTAACATTTCCTTAACAAAGCTTTGCTTCTTTAAGGAATAAGCCACATGAAAAACACAATTATCTCCCTGGCAAGCACCACAGTAACAGCTACTCTGAATAATGTACCAAATAATGACAAGAAACTGTATGCATAATTTTTCATTAACGGTCCTATGGTCTGGAAGCTATGGCAATTGAAACTGAATGCTTAGGACAGCAGACATGAAGACCAGTAAGATTTGGTCAATTCACACAGGGACAAAACTACTGAACTTTTTGATGTTATGTCATTAGCATCTTCTTTAACACCTTTCAATCCTCTAAAGTGCAGAAAAAGACATCTGCATATAAAAAGTATGATTTGACTGTTTTGAAATAACCTTTTCACTCAACCCCGGTAGTGACAGATATTTTAAGTCTGGCCATCCCAGACTATCAAGTGTTTCTAGAATTTAAAAAAAAAAAAAAAAAAAGATTTTTTTTACAGTAGGACCCCACTTTTTGCTACAATGGTTTTCAATTATATACATGTTCATTACTGTTTGCGCTCATTCTGTTCTTTCGGCATTTTTTTTAGCAATTCGCGCTCAGCAGCTGAGTCCGAGAATGACTTCAGGCGCCATTTTGTCAGTAATTCAATCTGTTTACAGCATTTGTGTGCAAAGTGTCTCTGTATTCAAGCAATTTTTCACAAACTTCAAATTTAAAAGATTATATATATATATATATATTATTGTTATTAATTACAATGGCCTCAAAGTGTAGTAGTAATAAAAAGTGGAGTTGTAAGCATCTTACTTTAAATGCTGTATATTCATTTTACTTTTGTATCACCTAGTTCTATTACGCACTTAATAAATGATAGTGTAAACATGTTATTAGGATTTTATATGCATTTGTAAGTTTAAAAAAGGCTATGTTCCGTTCTTCAGTGGAGGGTTTGGAACCTAACCCGCTGTATGAGTGAGGCCCTACTGTACTTAATTGTCACTTTCCTTCCTTTCTGTTTTTGCTCGTTAGTCTCTGATGAAGGCTTTGTGGCTGTAATATAGGTTTTTCCCCTTGCCTTCTGTCCTAGTAAGACATATTACCATTTTTTTCCCTCCACCCCACCACTGAAACAACCAGATTTTAACCCAAAACACTCATTCTTTCTGTACAAAATATTTAAAGATTTCTCTCCACTGTATAAACATGCGTACATATGGCATATTGTCCGACCACAGATCTAGGATTGTTAAGTCCTATTATTAGATTACGTAGATATGATAAAAAGCTTTGCATATCATTAGCAGTGAGGAAGACATCACTATGATGTTATATAAATCATATATTATTTTATGCATGAGAGACATGGACAATAAACAAGTGAAAAGTAAACTGGAGACTACAGAGATGTGGTTCCTAGAAAGATGGCAGTGGATACATTGGACAGCAAGAGAATCAAATGAGGAAGTCCTCAGGAGAAACAGAAAAAAGTCATTAAGAAAAAATTAAAACAATAGGCACATACAGACAAAATTCTCTGGCTGCACAGTGTGAGGACAACAATCAGAAAATCTGGTAACAACGGGTAACATGAACTCAAAGAGAAAATGATGATGACAGACAAATAATTTGACAAACTGACCACATGGCATATGAAGAGACTTGTAGACATGGCCGATTCAAGAAACCAGAGACTGTAGGAAATAAAGAGTCGTGATTGCCAACTTGTCAAACCGAGGCTATACAACTATCTTTCATAGTATCTGCTTGAATATCACTGGAAAAAATTTCCTGTAAAGTTGCAACAATCTTTCCCCTGATACACAACAAGTTTATGACTGATGAATTAGTATTATTAATATTTTTTTTAAAACTTGACTAATAATCGTGACCAGTTTTAAATAAATATAATTGTTTCAGATATCTGAAGGAGAAAAAAAAAAGCAAAATTAAACAAAACAGCAACAAATAAACAACAAATGTTGACAGTTAATCTCTTTAATAGGATTGAAATTATATGACATGGACACCAATGTGGAACTGACGACAAGAGCCAGACAGATGCCAGTGTTTGAACAAGAGATGAGGAGAAGATGATGCTGGTGATGGAATAGGACACACATTGAGGAAACCTGCTGATGACATTACAAGGCAGTTTTTTTTTCCCTGAAATCCCCTGGGCAAGACTGGTAAATTGAGACTGAAAAACACACGGAGAAGAAAACTGGTGATAGAAAAGGAATTAAGAAGACATGGAATGACCTTGAGCAGAGGACACAAGGTCTTTGCATGAAGGTCTTTCTGTTGAAGGCCTGTGTGCCTTGAATTATGCAATATTTTCATACAGCTTACTCCTATAATTTAGTAATAACAATACACAGATCTTGGTATACGTGAACAAGTTATTATGTTGGTGTATTTTCAAGTGGGATCAACTGTCACAAATCTATGTTTATATGCACTCTCCTGGAACATGCAACTTTCAAGCAACTGACGACCACAGTGGATATATCCATACAACACAAGAAACACATTTATTACCAATGAACTCTCACATGCTCTGACATGTTTATAACAATCAATTTTCAAGCTCTGACCTGCCCTTGTAACCAGTTTTCCTTATCCTGGCCAACATGGTTAAACAAATCTCCCCCAGCTCTTCCATCTTGGCAGGTCAGCTGCTGTTTGAAGTAAGCCCGAGAGCGCAGCCATGTGGAAGGCTCTTTGCTAACATCCTGGAAGAAGTCCTTGTGTTTCAGGTCATCAAGACTGGTCAGTTGCTGGCAGGCCTGGGCCAACCAAAACTACAATTGCACAAAATAATACATTCTGTTAGGCTTTATTCTCAATTAAAACTATCCCAATGTAATATGATTTGTCAGGTTATATTCTCACTTAATCTATCGCAATATAATACATTTTGATAGGTTCTCACTTAAACTATCACAATATAATACATTTTGTTAGGTTCTCACTTAAATTATCACAATATAATTCATTTTGTTGTGTTCTCATGTAAGCTATCACAATATAATACATTTTGTTAGGTTCTCACTCAAATTATCACAATATAATACATTTTGTTGTGTTCTCACGTAAGCTATCACAATATAATACATTTTGCAAGGTTGTGTTCTCACTTAAACTATCACAATATAATAAATTGCGCTAGGTTCTCACTTAAATTATCACAATATACTACATTTTGATAGGGTCTCACTTAAACTATCACAATTTAATACATTTTGTTAGGTTCTCACTTAAATTATCACAATATAATTCATTTTGTTAGGTTCTCATGTAAGCTATCACAATATAATACATTTTGTTAGGTTCTCACTCAAATTATCACAATATAATACATTTTGTTGTGTTCTCACATAAGCTATCACAATATAATACATTTTGCAAGGTTGTGTTCTCACTTAAACTATCACAATATAATAAATTGTGTTAGGTTCTCACTTAAACTATCACAATATATTACATATTGTTAGGTTCTCACTTAAGTTATCACAATATAATACATTTTGCCAGGTTGTGTTCTCACGTAAGCTATCACAATATAATACATTTTGTTAGGTTCTCACTTTAATTATCACAATATAATACATTTTATTAGGTTCTCACTTAAACTATAACAATCTAATACATATTGTTAGGTTCTCACTTAAACTATCACAGTATAATATATTTTGTCAGGTTGTGTTCTCACGTAAGTTATCACAATCTAATACATTTTGTCAGGTTGTATTCTCACTTTTAAACTATCACAATTTAATACATTTTGTTAGGTTCTCACTTTATCACAATGTAATACATTTTGTTAGGTTCTCACTTAAACTATCACAATCTAATACATTTTGTCAGGTTGTATTCTCACTTAAACTATCACAATTTAATACATTTTGTTAGGTTCTCACTTTATCACAATATAACACATTTTGTTAGGTTCTCACTTAAACTATCACAATCTAATACATTTTGTCAGGTTGTATTCTCACTTAAACTATCACAATTTAATACATTTTGTTAGGTTCTCACTTTATCACAATCTAATACATTTTGTCAGGTTCTCACTTAAACTATCACAGTATAATACATTTTGTCAGGTTGTGTTCTCAAGTAAGCTATCACATTCTAATACATTTTGTCAGGTTGTGTTCTCATGTAAGCTATCGCAATCTAATACATTTTGTCAGTGTGGCAGGTTGATTTCATGTGTGATTAACTTGACCAAGGTTAGGGGAATGTACAGAATTATAAATATTGCTGCCACACCACATATTATGAAGAAATTCAGATCAAGTCCATCGACAGTACAATACAGTTTATTACACGCTCCATTTGATAGTGAAAATCCATTAGTTTGACATTGGCAATTCATGCAACAGGGCCATCGAAGTTAATGAACTAACGGACAAACTATGCCGTCAGTATTGTCTGAGTCCGCGAATCAATATTTAATAACACCATCATCAGTTATTATGCTATAAGCACAAGCATACTTCCCTGTAGACACGTATGCACATCTCTGGCACTCAATATAATGGAATATCTTCTGAAACTGTAAGACACCTCCGCGCACATGTAACACATTAGCCAGAGCTCACACACATGCTGCCTAACCGGCTGGAGACACTGCCCAAAAGTCAACTGTCGTTGCTCTGCACGCGCATTAAAGTAATTATTTTATTTGACGTCACTTTAATCTAGCGACATTCTATTAGAGCACCGCGATGTTTCAAAATCATGAACGCATTGTGGTGCACAAAAAGAGGCGTAACAGTCAGGTTGTATTCTCACTTAAACTATCACAATATAATACATTTTGTCAGGTTCTCACTTAAACTATCACAATATAATACATTTTGTCAGGTTCTCACTTAAATTATTACAATATAATACAATTTGTCAAGTTGTATTCTCACTTAAATTTGTCTAGATCTGAGCAACTAATTATGAAAAGATTCATGCTGTAAGTTATAAGTTCCACTCTCAGAAGAGCCACTTACTTTGTTGTCAGATGGAATATGGTTGAAGAGAGTAGATGAAAACTTGGAAGTGCATGCACTGTCATTCAGAAGCCAACTTTTTAGGTCCTTCTTGATGGCCACAGGTGTGTCATTACTACGTCCATTTGATCTTGTTTCTGCTGCATAAATTTAGAAAAATAATGCTGTTAACAAAAGGAGATAAACCTCACATGACATTTTTGTTCTCACCACTAAAGTTGAATCTTCCCCTTCTGCACAGACCACGTGTGACATTCTATACCAGGGGTCGGCAACCCAAGAGCTTTAGGGATCTACCACTGAGCTCTTTCAAGATTTACCATGCGCATGCATGTGTGTGTGTGTGTAACGTGTAACTTTAAGTGGGAGGAGAAGTGTGAGGAGAGAGAATTATGAACCTTACAAAGAAAAGATCGCATGCCTATCTTATGCAGTTCATGAATATATTTAAGTAGCCGGCTCGAGTTTTCACTGGGAATGGGGGGAAAGTGCTAAGTTCAAAAGTCTTTCTGGGAGATCAATTTATAACTTCAAACCTGCAAAATATCCACAATTGTGCTTTTCATGTGTATCATAAACAGTTCATTACAAACAAACCTTACAGTGCCCCCTGTTGTTAATGTTATTCTCTAGACATAAAGATTAGGTACTTCAAGGCTACCGAAGACCATACAATATATCTCATTGTTACTGTTGTTACACTCACTTTCATGAAATCTATATTTCAGCATTTTTTTTGTCTTCTATAGTAACATTCACAATATTATCTTTTGGAACTAGGATTTCTGTAAATTTTGGCTAATTGCACAATTTAAATTTTAAGCTTACATGCTTATACAATTTCAGAAACTTGTATTTCATTTTGTTTTGAAAAAAGTCATAAACTGGTCACTCAACTGGCCATCAATGTTGTATCCATCATCAATACCCAACAATGTAATTAACGTGTATGTAAGCAATTCTGTTTTTCTGGAGTCACCAAAACTTATGTCACACAATGTCATAAAATATTTTATTTCTTAATTTATATAATCAATTTTTTCTTCTAAATAAAGTGCAGTGTTCTAACTTTCTCAAGGATTATCATGGTAATAAAATTATTAGCAATGCAACACTTACTTCCGTTGCCAAATCAAACTATACTGATGAGTTCTAGAATTGTGCCCATAATGAACCTAGTAAATGTTGACATGAAAGATCATGGCATTAGATAGGTATAAGAAATAGAGGGAGGTCCAAAAACACACAGAAAAGGCAACAAACAAAAAATGGATAATGAAGACATGGAAAGGGCTTGCAACTAGTGACACTGTAAGACCCCACAAAACAAGAATATTAAAATTATCTATCAAGTAAAGAGGGTTTCAAATTTATCATCAGAAATGAAGTGCCAAGAAGGGTGTGAAATAAAACATGGTGTAAAGGCAAAACCTACCTTTCTGAGAACAAGAATTGTCCACAATCTCAAAATCATGCTCCTCTTCTAGATCAGCATGCTGCTTTATGAGACTCAGCCAGTTATTCAGGCTGCAGGAACTGCCTGGAGTGGAGGTACCAGACAGACCCACAGAAGGCATGACACCAGATTTAGTCAGAAAGCTGGGGCGGGTGGCAGGCTGTTTTGCAGTTGAAGCTTCAAATGTTCCAGTCTTCATACCTGAGCTGGGCACTTTCTTCTGCAGCCAGTCCTCAACGCGGGTTGACAGTTTTGGAATCATAACACATATCTAATAATAATTATATAAAACAAATCAGTCCTTATAAGAAATAATAAAAGTAACTGGAAACATTCAGTCCTGCATTCTGACTCTTTTCTGAATGGTTCATTTACATCTTTACTGATGATGCACACTTTGAGCATTTCAGGTGCTTAGAATTAATTGAAATTATTTCTCCAAACTTCCAAAAACCTGACATTCAACAGACGTCTGTACAAAATATTATCTATAAAGCCTTGATATTTCCTATAGTATTAACTGTTTCCCTGGTTTCCTCTCACCCATTAACTGGTTTTGTGAAAAATTTCAACAATAACCATCAATAAAATATGAATATGTCCTATATCTTTTTTGCCTTATGCACTACATTTCCTCTAAATTTCAATGATTTTTTTTCTAAAATTGGAAGCAAATATTATACATATTTCCTTATACATGTTCATATCACCCCAGCAAAATTTTGGGAATGGTGTTCAACATCTTGTTTAAAAACTGCTCATGACCATTGAGATATGGATTTCCTGTCCAATCTTTAGTGTTGTGTATACATCTACATTTTTTGCAGCAAACATAAGAGATGCGACCCACTGCTGAAGAATAGAGCAGTTTACAACTGTAAAGTACATGCCATTTTTCATGTTACACTGTGTGAAAAATGCTGTGTATATAAAGGGTTAAAAACGCGAAGCAGTTTACATTGCAAGTTGTCAAGAATCAGATGCCAGTGGGGAATCCTTATGAACACGAGGCACACGGAATTTTCTTTCCAAGTCTGTGTCCTGAATATATATATTCTTCATTAAATGCATTCAATCTGATGACAGTGAAAGGAAAATACATAATCATGACCACTACAATCCCCAATGTGGGGCTATTCAGCACCCGGTGATTTGAGCTATTTCTCATGACAAACCTCCCCTAAAAGGATAAGAGGAAGAAGACACAAGTAACAACCTCTAAGTATAAACACAAGTAACAACCTCTAAGTATAAACACAAGTAACAACCTCTAAGTACAAGGGCTTTGACATAAGTCTTGGTCCTGACCATGAAGGACAATGTCACAGAGAACTGAAATTTTGTATAGTGTTTATTCCTTTTCAATATAGCTACCGTCTGAATTGACACACTTCTGCCATCTCTGCTTGACCTTGAAGAGACCTTGGGGGAGTAGAACACCCTATTTTTCAAACTAAACCAGTCATCACATGCCAGTATAACCTCTTCATCGCTGTCAAAATGATTTCCTTTCAGCTGTTTTTTAAGATTTGGGAATAGAAAAAAGTCTGATGGAGCCAAATCTGGAGAATATGGTGGGTGTGGAAGAATTTCAATATTCAAATCGTTGGCTGCTAGCTGCACAAGCCGTGCTTTGTGAGAGGGCGCGTTGTCTTGAAGCAAAGGAAGACTTTGAGTGCGCGTTATCCCTCGTTTCCTGTTCACAACCTTTCTTAGTTTGGTGAGAAGATCTGCATAGTACTGTCCATTAACTGTGTTTCCACGAGGCAGATAATCTTTCAAACGGACACCTTTGCCGTCCCAAAAAACAGTCAGCATCACTTTTCCTGCAGATTTCTGCGCTCTCGACTTGACAGGTGTTGGGGAGCCCAGGGTTTTCCATTGCATGCTGGCAATTTTGGATTCGGGGTCATAATGATGTACCCAAGTCTCATCTACTGTCACCATGGTCTCCAAAAATTTTGTGACTGACACTTTTTGAGCAACTGTTGACAGCAATTTACCCTTGTTTGCTTCTGTTCACGTGTCAACAGTCGCGGAACCCAGCGTGCACACACTTTTCTCATGTTCAGTCTGTTGTGTAAAATTCTATAAGCTGTTCTTTCATTTAGTTTTACTCTACTAGCTATCTCCACAATTGTCCTTTTTCGATCCTGGTCAATGATTTTCTTCACTCTTGTTGCATTTTCATCGTTGCACTCTGAGGCTGGTCTACCAGATCTTGGCAGATCAGCAACATTTGAGCAGCCGCACTTAAACTGTTGACACCAGTTTTTGTCATGAAGAAACAGCTTCACACATTCACACTAGGAATCACTAACTGCTGATACAGGTAACCAACACTCCCAAAAAAAAAAAAACAAGGTTGAGGTGTTTGTCCTAAGGTTTTCTTACACGTAACCTGTCTTCCTACATCATTTATGAACAAGCAAGCTGCAGCTGCTACTACAGTTAGGATGACACTTACACTTCTTCCACCTGAAGCTGATGACTTGTTACTCCGCACTTCCTCAAGAGTCTTGTAAAAAACATGATGATCAACGTCCTCATATTCTTCCACATGACGTGGCAGACTTGCAGACGGATTTCCTGGATCATTGAAGGCTATCAAAGGTGGAAGGCCACTGGCATCCACTCTACCATAATTGAGAATTGATTCCCGAAGTTTCACATGATCTGCCCTAAATGAAATGTAAGGTGTTTCCTCTGGAGACAGTTCAATTCTGTTCAACCTAGATGTGTAGTTCAGATGAACAGAAGAAATAAATAAGGATATATAGTATTCTCAAAGCATTATTTGGAATATAAATTTCAAATTATTAATGACAGCAGTTAGATAACCAAGGACAACCAAAACAAAATACTTCTTGAATTAAGTTGCGAAATGATAAAAATCCCTCGGCAGTTGGAAATCACAAAGAGTAGGCCACACAGCCACTGCCCTGGCAAAAATTTTAAATTAGGAAACCTACCCACCACAAAAATATTTACAAAATGTGTGATTCCTAAATACACACATTGGGATTCTCGCCGGTGCTACGGAGCTGAGATCCTCCTGGTATGATCTAAGGTAAAAGATTGGAGCACTGATGGAGTTTGTCCATGTGCATGATAGTCCTTCAAACCAAACCAAACTTCTTGAATTTTTACATCAGTTTGTAAAAGAGAAGTTATCGACTTCTTTGTGTTGAATGTGATTTAAAAATAAAAGAGAGAAATCTATTACTATATTTTTATGTACTACAAATGGCCCAAAAATTTCAAATATCAAAGATACTATTAACAATTAAGTTGTAATGCTATCTAAATTAAACATTGGCACATTTAAATATTTTGAGGTAAGGAATCAGCTGCCATGCAATCACATATACCAGACCACAGGGTCTTTTATATTTAGACATGCACCCTAATATAACTGACAAACCTCGTGTCTAGGTTGAATGAGGGTGTGTCAATGGGAACTGGCTGTGAAAGAGCGACAAGCTCAGTAACCCTAACTACCTGTACATGTGCACCTGATTTTTTTAAAATAAGTTTTACTGCAGTCCTCATCTTCTTGTGCATTACACATACAGCACTGAACTACACAAGCAATAATTTCTGCCATGCACTCCTCGTGTCTCTTCTTAAACACTTATACCACCAAGGTACGACTTTTTTAAAGTCCTCCCAATTACATCTGCCTCACACTCCTCATATCTTGTCTTTCGCTATTTCTATGAACATTTTTGCCACCAAGGTATGACTTTTTTCAAGTCCTCCTCTTCTCAAAACATCAAGATCATTGATGAGTCTTCAGCTCCTCAAGTCCTTCAACATGTGCAGGCTGTCCTCCTGTTGCACACCATCAGCTCAAAATTCTTTCCATATCTTCATCATTTTCACTTCTGTCTCCAGTACTCTTCTCCGTGCGTTTTTTCATTTGACCATTACTTCTCACATCGTGGGGATTCTAGAACAAAAATTGAACAATTACTAGGGACCAAAGACGCATCAAAAGTGAGGAATGCAGTAAGCGACCCATAGCTTGACTGCTTGCATCAGGGTCAGCGAACCAGAGCTGACCAAGACCCTACTCCACCTCCAAGTGGTGGTCCTGGAAACAGGCTGCATCACTGCAGTCTGGCTAAGAGAGTAGGGATCGAAGAGGGAAGGCTAACTGGGTCCCAAAAATGCCATGCCGAAAACGGATGTATCGGGCCGAAAGGTGTCAGATATCGCAGCTTTTCTGTAAACGGCGACACAATGTAACAAACGTCCTTTTCAGGACGAATGCAGAAGAAGAACAGTTACTACAGCTAAAAATGGACACATTAGTACTGCACATTAGAACATGGACTGAACAGTTACCACAGTTTCAAATGGACGTATTAGTATCATCTCTGTATTCAGTGAAAGCCATTCATAAAGAGATCAAGATAAAGAAATGTCCAGATACAGACCAATATTTCAATATGTAACTTCATAATCAGGCAATTACTTCTCTAGAGTGTCTGCCAACTGTCTCTCCGATGTATTGTGATCTAGGATCATAGACAGGCCTGTCCGCAACACGCCCAGAGTTTGATTGAGCCTGGCCTGCTGATGTTGGAGAGTTTCCTCTTTAACTCTTAACACCTGGTCTACTTGGCGCAGCAAGGTAACTTCCCTGTTTCGTAGACACTCGAGGTTACGACTAACACTTGCATGGATCTCTGCCTTGATCTGGTGGAAGAATTACATATAAAATAATTCCTTTCATGTTCACCCAGTATACCTCAAGTAATGCTCAATGTATGGGTAAAGGAACTTAAGAGCTCATCACATGTTATTAAGTGTAATGCTTTTGTGGTTGGGGACGGAATGTCTAAGATGTATGGCGTCCGCCTCTAACAATGCCTTGTGTAGTTCTTGGAGCACCAAAACAAAAAATATGGGGCTACTACTGTCTCCTCAGACATGCCATATAAGAAGTGACTAATACATAATTAATTATGCACGAGCACGGCAACGTCTTCAGGTAAAACAAATTGCTACCAAAACCACTACAACAGCACACTAATGCTTTGATGCAGGAAGCCTGCAACAGGACCAGAAACAGTGGTGGTGGCCCCATGCCCCATTGGGAGTGAAAAAAAGGAATGATCATGGTAACGAAAAATTACAATTAGAACAAAAATTCCATTTACATGCAACCAGCTTTTGCATTCAATATTAGGCCTGAACATCTTTGTTCTCCATGGTTCGATACCCAGTTCAGGTGAGATATTTTAGAGCGCAAACAGCTCTGGGGTTGACCCAGCCTCATGAATTGGGTACCAGAACAACTCTGGGAAGGTTAAAGGCGGCCAGCGTGATGCTGACCACATCATACTTAGTGTGCAGCACGGTCAAGAAAATATGTGCCTAACACCAATATTCCCAACATGCCTCAATGGGCGTGTAACGGGATCCTTTACCTTCTTTTTCTTTGTGAGTTAATGTTAGAAAAGTTCTGCAATGGGATCTCTTAAATTTGCAGTTTTTAATGACTGGGAATGACAAGAAATAGCTTAGGAAGTTAATTCCCCAGTGAAGTAGTCTATATACTGTAGAAAAATTGATGAAAAATCACCACAAATATTTTCTGGCTGGTAACAACAGGGTTTCTACAGAGTTAACAAACACAAATTACATGACTTACACATTTTATTGACTCGTGGGAACCCTTTAGTAATGAAATAACGTGCTGACGGTTGGTTCCTCTATTTCTGTCAATATAATAGTAACGTGCATAGGACCCCTTTATATTAAATACATATACCTTTATGCTCATGACCATTTGTCAAGCCCTAATCCACATACATCTCCTATATTATTTACTGCTGGGAAATGCAATTACTTATTTCATTCTTGTCATCGTTGTCTACTTTTCTTTTACTGTATGAAAACTCTTACTATTTCACCATATCATTCTTCCCCCCCACCCCCATAGTAACAAACCCAACTGTATGACAACAGCTCAACTATTACTCAGTCTCAACCCTTCAGGCTGAATGTTGAGCTGCCTGCGCATTCTACACAGAAACCAGTGTCATGTTGTACAAAATGTTTTTAGATTAGCTACCATGGAATTGTGAAACCATATGAGATGAAGAAAGAAGAGAACAGTTGGGCGACCGCAGCTGAGATTCAAAGATGTATGCAAGAGAGACATGAAGCACTGGACATAAATCCAGCAACTTGGGAGAATGAAGCTGCCAACTGCACCAAATGGCGATGCTTTCTACTGCGCTACCTCAGACTGGGCGAAAAGAAGCTCTCACAACAAGCAGAAGAGAGGAGAAAACGCCGAAAGGAACAACAGGAAAATAAGCAGCTGAGGGTTGTCACCTTAGGGGCGCATTCCCATCGTCAGTTATGACTAAAGGGGCTATTATATGAGATGAAGTTAAAAAGAAAAAAATGACAAAAAACAAAATAACATTTCTAGCCCATCCCTGCCCACTACTGCAACTAAATGCTCTTTTCTGGGATTAAGACTAATGAGAATCTTCTAAAGAAGATCGAGAATGAAAGCTTATTATACAAATCAGAAAGAGATAGTTCTTTTTTTAGTAGCTTGTTATTAGAAGAGGAATGCTCAAAAACACAGTCACAATTAGCTACATTCCTGTTTATAATCCCTTTAAAGTATTATACTTCCCTGTTTCTGCGTGATGTATATCATGTGGTTGTTATGCAGCTTAGTGACTCATGAGCATAATAATAAAAAAAGTACTAAATTTCTGCGTGATGTATATCATGTGGTTGTGATGCAGCCTAGTGACTCATGAGCATAATAATAAAAAAGTACTAACACGAGTAAAAAATGTAGATTCAATCAGACTTCAATGTTTCTTTTGGTATGTAACATGCTGTTTGTACACAGTTTAATGAGTCATAAACATATTGTCAGATTAACAGTGTAAAATTTTTTTTATTGCAGACATTTTATTTTATTCATAATTTCATATACTCAATGAGCATAAAGTTGCTTCAAAAATACAGACAAAACTTAGTGAACAAATATTTCTTGATAAGATGTGTTACGTTTAAACAGTCTGGATACACATATTTGAGAAATAATAATGTCATATATCATAAATGAAAGGGATAAAGAAGCCATTGAAAGATTCAAACAGATGGAACAGGACAGGAGGACTTTGTTGAAGGCCTATGCTCCTGGGGGGAACCAAAGGGTAATAAATGAGTCAAAGAATGCATGAATGAATTAATCATAAATGAACACTTACATCTGAGGCATTTCGGTTGAGATGCTTCTTCACCGTGTCCAAACGCTTGATGGCACTCTCTAGCTGCAACACTCTCTCCTGGACCTCATTCAGGGACATGCTGGTGATTTGATGCCGACAGCCCACTACATCAAATCATGCACCAAGTGTGGATAGCTACAACAAACGCAAAGAAATGTTTCAATGCAAAGCAAGCTAACAATAATTCTGTTCTACAAAATACTGATTGAAAAATACTAGTTTCATGTGCTCACGTGCAGTGTAGAGAGACAACCTGTTGCTCCACATAGGCACAGTGCCATTTATTAGCCTATGTTCCGCCCCCCCCCCCCCCCGCCCCCCCCCCCCCCCACCCCCCCCCCCCCCGGCTTCAATATCATCTCATTTTCACTCCTTATGGTGCCACCACTGCATATACACACCCCCCAATGTTACTAAACTCAATCAATGAAAAAGTTAAAATGGCACGAATGACCAAAAAAACAAAGGTATGCTACAACATAAAAATACTGAAACTGACATAAACGAAATGGAATGCAGCAGGTCACAGAAAGAATGTTGGAGAAAAGTCACCCAATCAGGACATGAAAATGAAGATTGTGCATACAAAGTGGGGATTGTTTTTATGATGTCACCGGAAGCAAGGGCGGAAAATAGAATGGAAAATAATAACAGCAAGATTCCTGGCAAAAGGAAGAATAATCATCATAACCCAGTGCACACACCAATAAACAATGCATAGAGCATTGCCAAACACACTGCTCTAACTAAGATGATAGACAACTGGCACCTAAATATTAACAATAACATGTGTGGGGCAGTCTTTGTAGACTTTGAAAAAGCATTTGATATGATAGATCACACTATTTTAATTAGAAAACTAGAAACATCAAAAGTAAACTTTCAACTGATGACAATGATTACATCATTCCTGTCAGACAGAAAACATGTAGTTTCTTACAATAACTCATATTCTAGCCCAGCAGTAATAAATACCGGCGTTCCTCAGGGTTCTATACTTGGTCCTCTACTTTTTGCCATATACATTAACTCTTAGTATCCGGCTCGCCCCGTGAAGTGGCGCCTATTTGGTACCAAATATACGGCAAGCCCCGTGAAATGGCTTTAGACATGAAATCTCTATCGGCAAAGAGTTAATGAAAAATTGTCGATGTTTTATCCAATCCAACATTTATAGTCACTTCCTGTATTCCAACTGTTTACAATTTTAGCGTGGTGTATTTTTTTAATTAGTTATTACATTCGATTTTTAGTAACTTTTGTTTGGCTGTTGATCGTAAACAAATTTTTTTCTAACCAAAATGGCTTCATCTTCAAACGATTGTAAGCAAAGGTTATCGGCGGTGCAAGCAGCACGACTTATTTGTTCTTGGATCGAACATGAGGATGATCAGTTATCGAGTGAAGATGACAGTTCAGATTCAGAATATATTTTGCCCAGCGAAGATATATGTAATCAAAACACTGAATCAGATGAGAAGGGGGCGTTTCCTCTAGCTGGTTCTGTCAGTGGTAGTAGTACTAGAAATGGCAGGCCAGTGAAAAGACAAGGAAAAGGTAAAGCTCCCATGAAGAAAAGATTAAGAGAAGATAGGCCTACATCTAGATCAACCCATAAAGAAGCAGAATCTACAAGTACTGATGGTAATACAAGTACAATGAATGAGGAAATTAGGTGGAATGAAGTTGATGCTGGCTCAACACAAAATGCTTTCCGCTTTGTACCGCCTCATGCTAGGATGACAGGTGAATCCAAATATTATACCCTGATGATTCTTCCGCATTTTGTTGTCTGAGTGTTTTTTTAACTAATGAGATTATAGATGAGCTTACTGTTTCTATAAATGAATATGCTGATCGACTCTGTCAGTCAAATTCAGAAACGGCGACAAAAAGATCTATCAAAACTGGTATCCAGTTACATCTTCAGAACTGTGCAAGTTTTTTGCTGTGATAATAGCAATGGGAATTGTGAAAAAACCAGCCATTAGTGATTATTGGTCTAATGAAGGCTTTATGCAAACTCCCTGGTACAGACAGATGTTTACACGGGATAGGTTTCAGATGTTATATCACACAATGTTTCATGTGAGTGATGTAGACGCACAAGGTAAAGCAAAGATCGAACCATTTCTACAGAAAATGTTATCTAGATTCCAGGAAGCATTTTACCGTTACAAGGAGCTGTCTTTGGATGAAATGGTAATTGGGTGGAAAGGCAGATGGGCTCACAAAATGTTCAATGCCTCTAAACCCAAAAAATATCATGTGAAGACATTCGGTCTTTGCGACAGTAGCACAGGGTATGTAGTAAATTTGTTGATATACTTTGGGGCCAATACTTCTTACAGTCCAGATATTGATGTAAATAGCCAGCAAGCCATCAAAGTTTTTGACACTTTGCTACAACCATGTGGAAAAGGTCATCACATCTATGCTGATCGATATTACACAAGTGTGCCGTTGCTTCAATATCTGAATAACAGGAGTCATTATTTCACTGGGACTGTTAACGTTAATCGATAGAACTTCCTGTAGTGAAATTGACCGAGATACAACGGTAAAATACTCCAAAGATAACATTTAAGGATAAAAAACATAATGCGTAAGCTGCTGATGTACATGATCGCCTAGACCGCGGGTCATCATCCTCTATAAATTTTGCCTTGCTAGACAGGAGGGGAACGGAGGATCAAAAAGGAAAAAATATGACTGGAAAGATTGCGTAGCAAGGCTAAGGAGACGCAATTGGGGGGGATGGAGGAAAGTAAAAAATTCACGTCCCCCAAATTGACACGAGGTACGGAAATGGACGCTTTTGCGATACTAAGATTTTGATTTGAATTGAGCGGCAGAACGCGGATGGTAGGAAAATTACAAAAATTTAAAAAGTAAATTTTCTTAATATTAATGTTAGGAATATAAAAATTAGCTGGCCGGATGGCCTATTCTGAGCAGTGAACTAATATGATCTTAATTTTACAAACGGATAGATAATATTGAAGATAATGACAAAAGACAGTGTAGTTCACATCATCGCTAGACTATATTGAATCTAAAAGTGTCACAATTTGCACACAAAAACACGACCTTGGGAACAGGTGTTCAAAGTTACTTATTATGGAGGAGAGGGGTTTTGAGCGGTAGCTGTGTCTAAATATAACTTTTTTACGACAAAATTTTAAGGGGAGAGAAAGGTTGCTTCAAAAATCAAGCACATTTTTTTTAGAAACACAAGTAGAGACGGACAGACTAACAGATAACCATCCATACTTGACTGAAGCATGACTGAAATGACTTTAGTGTAGAAATTTGAAATTAAAAATAAACCTTGGCAGTGATTGGCCACAGACAATCATATCATTAGCGCTCATAGCGCATTTGGGGTCATTCTTCAATAATTGTTCAGTGTTAGACACAGATTTTAAAGTGTGGTGTGTTCCCATATGAAAGACAGTGAATAAATTTAGGGACGCCATACTATAGCCAGCAGCTCAGCTGAGTTTTGCTAGCAATTCTGTGTTATGTTTTTTCAATCACGCAAGATTGAACTTATTTCTTTATATATTTTGAATATTGTTTCATGTTCGAGTGATTTGATACTGCCATATCATAATATAGCCTTACAAACCAGTAGGGATTTTGCTCTAGACCCCCCGCCCAAGTCAGGGTCTAGGGACCAACAAGGTACATAAACTACAGCAAGGATTATGCAAGATATATCAAGCGTTGAAACAGATTACCTATCTTCTTTTAGGGCCAACAACTAATAAATATTTTTCAGAATCTATAGTCTGGGAGGATCTATCTGAGGTAAACCCACCATGGTAACTGTGCTGTTTGGTCAGAGAGATCTGACCTGTCTGTATGATGTGGTTGTTGTGTCAGTGTGGTGTCCAGACGTGGGTATAGAATAGATTTTGACACATAGCCCATACTTTGATTGCAGAGCTGTGAGTTTTCTATCGACAACAAAGCAGAGTCTATCCGGTGGGTGACTTTACTCGAGTGTATCTGTGCGGTTCTTGTGACAGAGACCACCATTATTGCCCGCCAGCACGGAGAGGTGGGACCGCAAGTTTTCAGCACCAGAGCTACAAAAAGATGAGTGAGCCTCTGGTCTGCTGGACATTCACCAACTATTGGTAGTGACTAATATCCCCATAAAAATTCCCACCAGTTTCTGGACACGGTGTAGTCAATATAGACAGGTGTGATGAGGCCACCCCAACAGCACAAACAGTAAATATCCTCCCAAAGAGATGACTACTCGAACATTTTAATAAAACTAACTAGTCTAGTACATATTTAAGTACACTCTTGAATTTATTATGTAACATTCCATGCATACTTTTCATAAATTTTAAATCCTTCTTTTAAAACAAGTTCTGGTCACATAAAACTTGATCCAGAACCAATAAATGTAATATAATTATATCAAAAACTTTACACACGTGAGTTAGTTCAGTGTATTTTAACACTTGTTAATCTTATTAGTCTTGTTAAATATCTATGGGTGTATTTATAACTAACACACCACATTACACATCATTACCCTAGACACTTTACGTAGCCACATTCATTAAGAAAAAAAAAAATTAAGTGTGAGGTCGTAGTGGTAGCAAGAAAGGCCTTCTGATAATTCTCAACCACATTTTATCTCAGGAGCCTTCACAGCTGGCCTCATACAAGTTACATGTAGTAATAACACCATCATACAATACCATCAACACCACTACATAAATTGGGGGCTCGTCCGGGATAATTAGCCCAACAGTAAAATTAGGATCTCCTGGTGGGAGAAATAAAAGTAGGGAATAAATTGTAAAATTTCCTTTAAAATTAAAAGTGTCCCTGCAGATAAAAGTTGGTGAATCTTCACAGCCAGTAATAATTAATTAGTTAACTGGTTAGTTAGAATTAGTTAGACTATAGTCATATAGTAATTAGAAGTACTTAGTGTATTTACTGGTTAGAGATTTATCTTGTATATTATTATATTGTCCAAAAAGTATGGCAGAGCTAGCAAAGTTTAGATCAGCTGCTGTGCTCACTGCGAAGGAGATGGGGATGGATGGTCAAATTTTAATTCAATACGTAACGACCGAATGTGATAAATATATTGAACGGGAAGAAAGGAGATTAGAAAAAGAGGCTGAAAGAAAATTAGAGGCTGACAGGTTAGCTGAAGAAAAGAGATTACAAATTGAGGCTGATAGAGAAATTAAGAGGCTGCAGATTGAGGCAGAAGAAAAACGACAGCAAAGGGAGGCAGAAGATAAAAAGGCCGAAAGGGAGGCAGAAGATAAAAAGGCCGAAAGGGAGGCAGAAGATATAAAGGCCGAAAGGGAGGCAGAAGAAAAAAGGTTGACTGCCGAAAGGGAGGCAGAAGATAGAAGGTTGCAGAGGGAGCACGAATTACGACTAAGGGAGCTGGAATTACAAGGCCCGGCCCCTGAAAATGGTGCCAGCCCTTTTGCCTCAGATGCTACGCCCAGTATGGGAGCCTCAAACTCAGCTATGGGGTTTCATTTAGACCATTTTGTTGAGAAAGACGATGACATAGAGGGGTACCTGGGACGTTTTGAGTTATTAGCTACTACATATGGGTTAGAGAGAGAGAGGTGGAGTTTAAAGCTATCACAGGGATTGAGGGGTGCTTCTTATGAAGTATTTGCCAAAATGAACAGAGAAGACCAAGACAATTATGACATGTTAAAGCAGGCTTTGTTATTAAGGTACGAAAAGAATGGTGAATTTTATCGTAAGAAATTCAGAAATGCCAAACTGTTGTCTGGGGAGACATACCACCAATTTTCTGCCAGAATAGAAACCTATTTGGAGAAATGGACGGCTCTGGGGAAGACCCAAGATCTTAAAGAAATGATCATGATTGAGCAATTGAGAGAGTCCATGGCTCCAGACATGAGAAAATTTCTCATGGAACAAGGTGCAGAGAAGTTGGGGGAAATTTTAAATGTTGCTGAGAGGTATCAGGCAGCTCAGGCAGAGGTAAGTGGTGCTAAGAAGAAGCACATAGACAATTTTAAAGCTCCACAGCAATTTAATAAATTTGATAATAGAGAGCAGGGAAATAAGGGTAGGACAAATTTTGAGCGGCCAAGAAATGACTATCGCGACAGAAACTCACAGTTCAATGACCAAAAGTTCAATGAAAGAAAACCGTTGAACCAAGGAAAAAGATGGTGCAAATGGTGCAAGAAGGATAACCATAACACCGAATTTTGTAGAAGGAAACCTTCAAACATTGCTGCAATGAAGTCGGGGACGCAAAGATTAAAGGTTAATCCTAAGGGACAACAGGAACCTTATCACCCCCCAGTTTGTGAAGATGTTATTTGTAATGGGGTCACCATAAGGTGCCTTTATGATACAGGTTTGGATTATGATTCAGTTGTGAAGTCTAGCCTAGTGGACCCAAGTCAGTATACCACAGAAACAGTGGAAATACAAGGGGCGACTAAGGACATACCACTCATGACACTTCCCATCGCAAGGATAACGGTGAAAACTCGCTATGTGGAAGGAGAAATCAGAGCAGCAGTGAGAGATGAACCAATCTACCCTCTGATATTGGGGTGTAGATACGTCTTCTTGGGGAATCCCGAGAAACCTGTGATCATGGCGACAGTGCAGACCAGGTCACAGAAGAAGGAGGAAGAAGGTGAACCTATAAATGCTCAACCAGAGGAGATGAGGAAGGCGCAGGCTGAGGATAGGACACTCAAGCCCTGTTTTAAAAAATTGCCCAAATGCCACACACCTCCGAGCAAGGGGGAATATTTCATGAAGAATAAACTCTTATACAGGAAAGCCGGAACTGGAACAAATGGTCACAACCAGCTGGTTCTTCCCATTTCATATAGAGATAAAGTGATGGAACTCGGACATGCGATTCCCTTCAGTGGTCACATGGGGATCAGCGCCACCGGACAGCGTATAGCTTGTCATTACTTCTGGCCAGGGATAACGGAGGATATAAAAAGATATGTCAAATCCTGCCCAGAATGTCAAAGGGTAGCTCCAAAGCACTGGACTGCTCCTGCAACTCTAGGGGAAATGCCCATAGTGGGAACACCGTTTGAGAGGGTTGCAGTGGATATTGTAGGACCTCTCACTCGGACCAAGAGGAGGAACAGTTACATCCTTACTCTGGTGGACACTTGTTCTATGTGGGGAGAGGCGGTAGCCCTGCCATCAATTGATTCAAAACATGTAGCAGAGGCACTACTTACAATATTTACCCGATTAGGATTCCCGCATCAAATCTTGACGGATAATGGTTCTCAGTTCAAGGGGAAACTAACGGAAGAAGTTTTTAAGCTATTTCAAGCCAGGCACTTTCATTGTAGTCCGTACCATCCACAAGGGAACGGCCAGGTAGAGAGGTTCAACGGGACTCTCATTTCTATCCTGAGAAAGCTGGCACACGAAAAACCGGATCTGTGGGATCAATTCCTGCCCGCCGCATTGTTTGCGTACCGGGAGGTACCACATAGTTCAACCGGGATGGCTCCCGCAACTCTGCTATTTGGGAGGCCAATAAAAGGGCCTTTAGAAGCTCTATTAAGGACCTGGACAGATGAGAAGGCGGAAGAGACTGTTACCTCATCGTATCAATACGTGAACGAACTGACCACTCGTTTGAAAGCTGGATGGAAACTGGCAAATGATAATTTGAAACAAGCCAGGAAGAAACATGCAGCATATTTTAATAGGAAGGCAAAGGACAGGGAACTGGCAGTCGGAGAGAAGGTGCTGCTTTTACTACCCGGAAGCCAGAATAAATTACAAATTGGTTGGCAAGGTCCATATACGGTTCTAGAGAAGGTGTCTAGAACAAACTATAAAATTGACAAAAAGGGGAAGGAAAAAGTTTATCATGTAAACCTGTTAAAGAAGTATCTGGACAGACCACTCCAGGAAAGCACCCCCTTATTGACCTTAGCTATTGCAACCCAGATGCAAAAGGAACCACTCACCTCACATGAATACCCATTACATCCTTGTGAAACCGCAGCACAGGTAAAAGTCAGTAAGCACCTGACTAAAAATCAGAGGGAGAGAGTTCAACAAGTTCTGGAGGAACATACAGATGTATTAACAGATAAACCAGGCCATACAAATTTGCTACAGTATGACATGAAACTGGTAGACTCAAACCCAATCTGTATGAGAGCCTATTCTATTCCGTTCGCGAAGGAGAAGGCATTAAAGGAAGAAATAGATTATTTATTGAAGGAGGGGATTATTTCGCACAGTGAATCATCTTTTAGTTCTAGTGTCGTTTTGTTGAGGAAACCGTCTGGGGAACACAGACTGTGCATAGATTACAGGAAACTGAATGCTGTCACAGAAGGACAAGTGGATCCATTACCAGACACAAAACAGTTATTTGCCAGACTGAACAAGGCAAAATACTTTTCAAAAGTGGATCTTAGTAAAGGCTATTACCAGATCCCAGTGAAGCCTGAAGTGAGACCTTATTTGGCTTTTAGCACTTCGGATGGACATTATGAATTCAATATGCTACCATTCGGACTGAAAAATGCTCCGAGTGTGTTTTCAAGGATGATGCGAAAATTGTTGGACCCCCTGAATAACCCATGTATCACGAATTTCATGGATGATATACTCGTCGCCACAGAGACATTTGAAGAACACATTGAAGCTCTGGAGATGTTGTTTGATAGACTTCGGGAGGCGAACTTAACTGCTAGGCCAACAAAATGTTGTATTGGATGCAAAGAGTTGGAATTCTTGGGGCACACTGTATATCAGGGTAATATGACCCCTGATCCTAAGAACTTGGAAAAACTGCAGAGAGCACCTAGGCCGCAAACCAAAAAGGACGTGCGATCATTCGTGTCGTTATGCGGATTTTATCAGAAATACATCAAAAATTTTAACGCCATTTGTGCTCCTCTGACTGATCTGACTCGCAAGGGACTTCCAGATAAAATTATTTGGACTGCACAATGTGAATTAGCGTTCCAAGAGTTAAAGGAAAAACTCACTAGCAAGCCTATTCTCAAACTGCCTGATTTGACACAGGACTTTGTCTTAAGAACCGATGCCAGTAATGTAGGACTTGGAGGGGCTTTGTTGCAAAGATCATCTTCACCTGATGGGGAACTGAAACCAGTCGCTTATGCAAGCCGCAAATTGAATAAGGCGGAACAAGGATACTCCACAAGCGAAAAAGAATGTTTAGCATTAATCTGGGCAATAAAGAAGTTTCAAATCTATCTGTATGGTAGGACTTTTGTGGTGGAGACGGATCATCAGCCTCTCGTGTTCTTGTCTCAGGCTAAGCATGAAAACGCAAGATTGCTGAGGTGGTCTTTATTGCTTCAACCATATCAGTTCAGTATCCAATATATCCCAGGCAAATTGAATGTCGGTGCAGATTTCCTCAGTCGGCACCCCTGTGATCAAAATTAGAGTATGGCAGACGTGAGGAGTAATTTTACCTATGTGTATCGCTGGTTTTGGAACTTGCCATAGGCATGTTTTCAAGTGGGGAGATGTGTAGTGAAATTGACCGAGATACAACGGTAAAATACTCCAAAGATAACATTTAAGGATAAAAAACATAATGCGTAAGCTGCTGATGTACATGATCGCCTAGACCGCGGGTCATCATCCTCTATAAATTTTGCCTTGCTAGACAGGAGGGGAACGGAGGATCAAAAAGGAAAAAATATGACTGGAAAGATTGCGTAGCAAGGCTAAGGAGACGCAATTGGGGGGGATGGAGGAAAGTAAAAAATTCACGTCCCCCAAATTGACACGAGGTACGGAAATGGACGCTTTTGCGATACTAAGATTTTGATTTGAATTGAGCGGCAGAACGCGGATGGTAGGAAAATTACAAAAATTTAAAAAGTAAATTTTCTTAATATTAATGTTAGGAATATAAAAATTAGCTGGCCGGATGGCCTATTCTGAGCAGTGAACTAATATGATCTTAATTTTACAAACGGATAGATAATATTGAAGATAATGACAAAAGACAGTGTAGTTCACATCATCGCTAGACTATATTGAATCTAAAAGTGTCACAATTTGCACACAAAAACACGACCTTGGGAACAGGTGTTCAAAGTTACTTATTATGGAGGAGAGGGTTTTTGAGCGGTAGCTGTGTCTAAATATAACTTTTTACGACAAAATTTTAAGGGGAGAGAAAGGTTGCTTCAAAAATCAAGCACATTTTTTTTAGAAACACAAGTAGAGACGGACAGACTAACAGATAACCATCCATACTTGACTGAAGCATGACTGAAATGACTTTAGTGTAGAAATTTGAAATTAAAAATAAACCTTGGCAGTGATTGGCCACAGACAATCATATCATTAGCGCTCAGAGCGCATTTGGGGTCATTCTTCAATAATTGTTCAGTGTTAGACACAGATTTTAAAGTGTGGTGTGTTCCCATATGAAAGACAGTGAATAAATTTAGGGACGCCATACTATAGCCAGCAGCTCAGCTGAGTTTTGCTAGCAATTCTGTGTTATGTATTCTTAATCTGGTAAGATTGAAATTATTTCTTTATATATTTTGAATATTGTTTCATGTTCGAGTGATTTGATACTGCCATATCATAATATAGCCTTACAAACCAGTAGGGATTTTGCTCTAGACCCCCCGCCCAAGTCAGGGTCTAGGGACCAACAAGGTACATAAACTACAGCAAGGATTATGCAAGATATATCAAGCGTTGAAACAGATTACCTATCTTCTTTTAGGGCCAACAACTAATAAATATTTTTCAGAATCTATAGTCTGGGAGGATCTATCTGAGGTAAACCCACCATGGTAACTGTGCTGTTTGGTCAGAGAGATCTGACCTGTCTGTATGATGTGGTTGTTGTGTCAGTGTGGTGTCCAGACGTGGGTATAGAATAGATTTTGACACATAGCCCATACTTTGATTGCAGAGCTGTGAGTTTCTATCGACAACAGAGCAGAGTCTATCCGGTGGGTGACTTTACTCGAGTGTATCTGTGCAGTTCTTGTGACAGAGACCACCATTATTGTCCGCCAGCACGGAGAGGTGGGACCGCAAGTTTTCAGCACCAGAGCTACAAAAAGATGAGTGAGCCTCTGGTCTGCTGGACATTCACCAACTATTGGTAGTGACTAATATCCCCATAAAAATTCCCACCAGTTTCTGGACACGGTGTAGTCAATATAGACAGGTGTGATGAGGCCACCCCAACAGCACAAACAGTAAATATCCTCCCAAAGAGATGACTACTCGAACATTTTAATAAAACTAACTAGTCTAGTACTTAAATATGTACACTCTTGAATTTATTATGTAACATTCCATGCATACTTTTCATAAATTTTAAATCCTTCTTTTAAAACAAGTTCTGGTCACATAAAACTTGATCCAGAACCAATAAATGTAATATAATTATATCAAAAACTTTACACACGTGAGTTAGTTCAGTGTATTTTAACACTTGTTAATCTTATTAGTCTTGTTAAATATCTATGGGTGTATTTATAACTAACACACCACATTACACATCATTACCCTAGACACTTTACGTAGCCACATTCATTAAGAAAAAAAAAAATTAAGTGTGAGGTCGTAGTGGTAGCAAGAAAGGCCTTCTGATAATTCTCAACCACATTTTATCTCAGGAGCCTTCACAGCTGGCCTCATACAAGTTACATGTAGTAATAACACCATCATACAATACCATCAACACCACTACACTTCCCAAAAGAGCTGAAAACTACAGAGCTAATGCATACGGAAATGAAATGGTATATGGAGCAAGAAAAAAGATTTTTATGCGTAATGTTTAGGGACAAAGAAGCAAAAAACCCATGCATTCTTGTTACAAGTTGCACAACAGTGGAAAGCAAGGACATCACCAATCGCTTTGGTGAAACAAAAAAATAAACCACTGATGATTGATGATTACAATCAACGCATGAATGGGTGTGACAGAGTGGACCAAAGCATTGTAACATATGGCACATTTAGCAGAAGAACAAGAAAGTGGTGGAAACAAATTTTCTTCTGGATTTTTGAAATAGCTCAGCTCAATGCGTATAAATTATTTGCACTGTCAAGAACAACAAATGCCAAAAAAACAGAGCCTTCTTCAATTTAAACGCAACTTGTCAATGAGCTTCTCTTGTTGCTGCTGTGGATTTCCAGCAAATTCCTCCCAGGATTGGACATGGCAATCAAGTGAACAATCCAGTCAACAGACTAGGAGGAACAAACCATTTAATTAAAAAAATCAAAATGTCATCGCAACTGTGTCATTTGCAATGTTATCATTAAAAATAAATTATTATAATGCAAAATTAGTAACGGTAGTCATGTCTGTAAATAAAGGTGTATGTCAAAGGGGTTTCATTTCTCTGTATTTAGATATATAACACTTCATGTTATCGTTATAAATAAATTATTTAATGCAAAATCAGTAACGGTAGTCATGTCTGTAAATAAAGGTTAAAATATTTGTGCGCTTTATCTAAATATACCAAAAAAATTCAAAATATTTGTGCGCTTTATCTAAATATACCAAAAAAATTCAAATTGTGATACAAACTTTATTTGTGCTCAGAAACAACTCCAACTTTCCTACATTATGTGAAAATGGATGTACTTTAAAATGAAAGTAGGTTTAGGGGTAGAAGTTTACCAGAATTAATTATACATATTGATAAGGACAATTTTTTAATCTTTTTCTGCATTTATTACTGCATATGTTGCATGCATGTTTAAAATCATTGAATAATTCAGTTAGGTGCATGTCAAAGGGGTTTCATTTCTCTATATTTAGATATATAACACTTCATGTTATCATTATAATTAAATTATTTAATGCAAAATCAGTAACGGTAGTCATGTCTGTAAATAAAGGTTAAAATATTTGTGCGCTTTATCTAAATATACCAAAAAAATTCAAATTGTGATACAAACTTTATTTGTGCTCAGAAACAACTCCAAATTTCCTACATTATGTGAAAATGGATGTACTTTAAAATGAAAGTAGGTTTAGGGGTAGAAGTTTACCAGAATTAATTATACATAGGCCTATTGATAAAGACAATTTTTTTTTTCAATTTTTTAAATTGTTCTGCATTCATTACTGCATATGTTGCATGCATGTTTAAAATCACTGAATAATTCAGTTAGGTACATGTCAAAGGGGTTTCATTTCTCTATATTTAGATATATAACACTTTATGTTATCATAAATAAATAATTTAATGCAAAATCAGTAAAGGCAGTCATGTCTAAAAATGTAGGCCTACTCTCTGAAATCAGCTCGTAAAAACGCGGTTTTTGAGCACGTATACTAAGAGTTAATGACCTTCCACTACACATCAAGCACTCATCATGTGACCTGTTTGCGGACGGACTGTACTGTTTACAAAGCTTCAGCTATTCATTGCTGACTGGAACAAATGAGATTTTGAGCGTTTTAAAATATCTCAAATTTGTAAACCTCATATAGTTAAATAAAAGAAGATTCTAAAAAATGAATAGGCCCTAGGCTATAGGAGAACACAGGCGGAATGAAGACCTGATAATATAGTCAAATGGTAGATCTTGTCATGATGAAAATATAGCCTAGCTAGATTACAGTGTGATTCGCCTCTTGATATCTTTTGGGGGAAATTGAAAAAAAAAAAAAAAAAAATCTACCACACATTCTGTGACACGTTTACCTGTGACTTCGGACGTACAGCTGCTAAACTAACATTTTTTTTCCAAGTTCAGTTCAGTCTGGTCAAGTTCACGGACATGAGCGAATCTCTTTTTGTCACGTAGGCCAATTTGCAAGTCGATATGTTAATATAGCCTATTTGCAGGTCAATATTTTCATAAATTCACTGTTATAAGTTTCGCATAACAAACGAGCAACAAAATATATCGTAATCTGCCTATTATTATTTAATTAACAATTACAAGTAAAGCAGCTGAAGTTGCCTAGCCCACAATAACACTCAACAGCTAGGCTACGTAAGTAACGGTGCAATTAGGCCTATACAACTTAGCCTAACACATGTAACTTGTTATACCTAGGCCTAATCAAATGGCCCAAAAACAATGATTTTCTGGAGTACTAATAACTCAGGATTGTAGACCGATGTTTTCTTGAATGCTGTTTTCTACTGTCACTGAAAACTAAAGCAGTTGTCACTCATAGGCGCAAACAATGGCACAAAATAATGGAATACAATTATTTCTTCGGCTATTATCCTACCTCACTTTCGGTCCCAGAACACACTTCCGCAACGGCGGGGGCGCAGCGCGTGATCAAATTTCTGTCACGTTAACATCAGCTGTTCCCTAACTTCGGAAGTCCCCATCCCCTAAAGCAAAATATTAACACTAAAAATAACATTCCGGATGCTTCTTTTAAAATTTGTTTTTGACAACAAACATTCAAAAAATGAAGTCGTTCGTAATCGTATACTATTGTAACAGTATTATTTCCCGGCCTTTATAGTGCCTGAAAACATACCCCTGAATATTACTTTTGTTTGGCGCTTTTGTTTTGTTTCGTTTTGTTTTATCTCGTTTTGTTTTATCTCGTTTTTATTTGTTTGGTTTGATATTTTTGTTTTTGTTTTTTAACATACAAGAAAAGTTGGTAATTTTTATTTCCCCACATTTACAATGATATAACAGATGTGATACCACTCTCCCGTATCGACAGTTATTCATATTATTTGGAATTGAAAACAATATATATCCAAACTATAACCCATCAGAGGTTGAACGGAATATTTTTCATCATTTACGGTATATTAAAAAAAAAAATTCAACCGCAAAAAGTCATCAATTAATCAACGCTTTTAAGGCACAAAGTTCTTTGACACGTCACGATACAATAACAATTATAGAATCTGGTAACAACCGGTAAATTCAGCTCAAAAATAGAAAAGAAAACCAGAACTAAGTCCATAAACTGACCACATTACATGGACCGTAGGTCACGACTGGGCATTGGTGGATCGGTATACAGCCATCTTAGTATCTTTGCCAATTTATCTTTTGCTGAGAAATCCTCGGTTTATGCAGAGGCGTCCCTAAAGTATTTGGCACTCAGGGCGGATCCTACCTTTGGCACCCCCCCCCCCCACTAAAAGAAACACACTTGCAAGTATATCTTTAAAAGTAAGTCCTGTCATAATAGTGTTCCATGGCAACCCCTTCTTAGCTGTCACACGGGGCGGACCCCCCCCCCCCGCACTCCGCTTAGTACGCCACTGGGTTTATGGCATGGAGAAGTTTACCAGCTGTTGCTCTTCGGGTAGCCAACTCTTCTTTGATGCCTCACTTCCAGTCTTTTACATCACCGAGATTTTTAATCTGGTTGGCCTCCTCCACAGCCTGTTCTCCCAGGATAATCTGATGTCATTTTTCCCCTCTCTTTAGATCACCAAGCTTTCGTCATCTGGAGCTGGCAGAGGAGATGAACAAAGCAAAGCTGGCTTGACGGAAACCAGTTTTCATCTGGAGCTGGTCTTATAAAACCCACCAAATATTTTTCTCTCAGCAGGAGATGAACAGGCTTGATGAAGACCACGCTGTCAATCTGTTCTTCTCATGGAGGTGACACTCTTAGAGGACATGTTCTACTGTTTGCATGTCTTCCCCACGTGGACACATGTCTGTCTGATTTTTAATCTATTGAACAGATGATATTTGAGTAGGCAAGGGCCCTTTCTTATTTACTTACTTAGTCGTGTAGAGGTTTGCCAAAGAGAGCGAGATACTATCCTATGGGCTTGGTAACGTACTGTTATATATGTCTCTATGTGTTACTTGTGTCATTTTCTTCGAAGCTATGATTAATTATTGAATCGATCTGGAAATACTAGCAAGTATACTACCCTTCAAAATTACGACGGGAGAAGAACTAAAGCTAAAATCTCAAAATCTTAAACGTACAGCATCTGCAGCAAAGGCACAGAAATAACACGACTACTGCACCATCAGGCATGTCGTAGAAGGCAGTTTATATGAGTTTGTGCACGGAGCTGGCAACCTCATCATGTCAAACGAACTGCTAAAGAAACTATCGCTGCAAGAGCTTGTGAATGCAGTGAGCAGGCTTCCTGTAGGACCAGCTGTACTGGTGGCCCTTGCTCGTAAGGGAGCGTAAAGTTAAATAATGATGATGATGATCTGCAGCACTGTTAGAAGACTGAGAAGTTGGAATAGACAAATTAGGTTTAATTAAGCAATTGTTTAACAGTTCTTTTATCACAACATTTTCTGTTGTTGTAAATTTACGGTTATCTTTAAAATGATTGTATTGGTAGCATGTCCTGAAACTCATCTTTAAGACTGCCTAGTTTCCCTTCCTCGCGTAGCGCTACTGAAGCTGACCATGAGCAAAGATTGCTTACTTGTATATGAGTAAATAAAACAAATTAAGGGATACGTAGGGGAAAGGCATCATTAGGACCCACGTTTAGAAAGATTGTATATACCTACATCATCCAATGATTGTCAATGTTGATAGTCATGGCACAAGCTAAAACCACAGAAAAATGATGAGTTCTCATGATGGCAGGAATGTTGGTATCGTTTGGCTCTAAAATGGCGCGTAAAATAAAAACTCGTCCATCTTAATTACTGCCTGATTTTTAATTATTTAAAAAAAAAAAAAATCCGTCCCCTGTCTTTTTGGTTACAACGGAATGTTAAAGTTAACAAAAAATTAAAAATCCAAAAGTAGTGGATGGCTCTTTTATTGTGAAACTAAACGATTTAAGTGCTTGCGTAGAATAGAAGGATTAAAATGGCATGACAAGGTAACCAACGTGGAACTGATGACAAGAACCAGACAAGTGCCAGTGGAACAAGAGGTGAGAAGAAGACGATGGCGATGGATAGGACACACACTGAAGAAACCTGTTAATAGCATTACAAGGCAGTCCTTGTTCTGGAACCCCCAGGGCAAAAGAGGCAGAGGCAGACCAAGAAGCACTTGGAGAAGAGAGCTGGAAACAGAGGTGAAAATGATGAGGAGAACGTGGGACGAACTTGAGATGATGGCACGTGACAGGAGGACTTGGCATGTGTTTGTTGAAGGTATAGATGTGTTTAGACAGCCTATGCTCCTAGGGGAGCGGAGAGTTATGAATGAATGAAGCGATTAAACCTCTCCGTCATTTCTTGACGGTTTACACGAGAAGCGATCTGTGAAATCCAAATAAAATTGATTACACTAGTCAACAAATTTTCAAAAGTTTTTTGTACCAGAAATTAAATATACCATTTCTTATTGATTTTGACATGCTGATTTCAAATATCATAATGAAATTCACCAATTGGCTCTGGTTTTTTTTTAAATGATGAATTTACATTACAGTAATACAAATAATGTATGCTTGTTTAATTCTCTGGGGTGAACAGCTAGTCTTTCTACTTTAGCATTATAAAAATTGTGGTTACATACTCAATTAATTGATATTTCAACATAAAATGATAGAAAAAATAAAAACATTATTTAAAGTTCACATATCGTGTTTTAAAAAGGCACATTTGAACCCATTCCGTCATTATTCAGTCGCTGTTCGAGCTCTCTTGCTTGCTTCTTGTAGTCAATCGATGAGGTGTCTCTTGTCACAGTCCAACAGTAATCAGCAAGCATTGAAGGGCTCCAATTGCCTTGATACCTTGTCTCCATAGCAGCAATGTCCTGGTGAAATCGTTCACCATGCTCATCACTGACCGCTCCAGTTTGACATAAAGAAATCCAGATGAGAATCCAGAAAATGAATTTTCAAAGACATGTTGCAGCCAAGACTCTTATACTTCAGACGGAGATTTTCTACAATTTCATTGTAATTATCAGATCTGTTGTTTTCAAGAAAATTGTCCACCACTGATTTAAATGCTAGCCATGCTGCTTTTTCCTTGCCATGCAACACGCAAAGAAACTCATCATCATGAAGAAGTTTTCGAATTTGCAGACCAACAAATACTCCCTCTCTTATTTTAGCTTCACTCAGTCTTGGAAATTTTCTGAAGAGGTATTTGAAAGCCTCATCTGTTTTCTCCATTGCCTTGACAAAGTTTTTCATGAGACCCAGCTTAATGTGCAAGGGTGGCAACAAAATCTTGCTAGTGTCGACAAGTGCTGGGTTCTCAACGTTCTTACTGCTATGCTGCAATGACTGCCTGATTGGCCAATGTCTTCTGATGTAATGGTCACTTCGTGCACGGCTATCCCACTCACAGAGAAAGCAACAGTACTTGGTGTATCCACCCTGTAGTCCAAGCAAAAGAGCGACCACTTTTAAGTCACCGCAAAGTGACCAATGATGATGATCGTAGTTTATACACTTCAAAAGCTGCTTAATATTTTCATAAGTTTCTTTCATATGAACTGCGTGACCAACTGGAATTGACGGTAACACATTACCTTTATTCAACAAAACAGCTTTAAGACTCGTCTTGGATGAATCAATGAAAAGCCTCCACTCTTCCGGTATGTAATTGATTTTGAGGGCTGCCATTAAACCAGAAATGTTGTGGCACGCAGAAAGGTCACACTCTTTGAAAAAGAATGTAATAAGCGGCTTCTGGCGGTTCCTATACACAGAAATTGTAACATCTTCTGCCAGGAGATTCCACTGTTGCAATCTGGAACCCAAAAGCTCCGCCTTGTTCTTCGGTAAATTCAGATCTCTTACAAGATCATTCAGTTCACCTTGGGTTATTAAGTGTGGTTTAGTGGATGTAGTTTGCTCAAAATCTGGGTCGCTTGAGGTTGATGGTTCAGGACCACCAATGTCCTCTTCTTCATCAGTGGAAGCAGCTGAAAATGATTCTGGCACTTTGGGAACTGGTAGGTCATTGCCATGTGGTACCGGACGTATTGCAGAGGGAATGTTTGGATATTCCAGAGTCCATTTTTTCTTCTTTGATATGCTTTTCCCAATTGGAAGGACCATGCACAAGTAACAGTTGTTGAGATGATCAGTGGGCTCTCTCCAAATCATTGGGACTGCAAAAGGCATAGCTTGCCTTTTGCCAGTCAACCACAGTTTAAGATGTGCTGCACATGTATTGCAGCATATGTGTGGCGCCCAGCTCTTATCTTGATCTCCTATTCTGCAGCCAAAATACAAACTGTACGCCTTCTTAATCACTTTAGTTATATTTCGTTTTTGTGATAGAAATGTCACCTCACCTATTATATAAAAAAAATTATTAGCACTGTTCACACATGTCCTAGGCATTTCTAACTACGATACTTTTGATAAGGACAAATGCACTAACTAATGGCAATATTTTATCAGAGATAAGATATTTATACACAAAAGTGATGTAATCATAGGTAGGATTGCATCATCAACTTCTAGTTACATTTTTATTGGTCATTAGAAAAAATTATGCAATCGCCCACAACAATTGCGTCATATATATAAATTGACCGTAATTAAATAAACTAGTAGCATATATCTTGAAAACTAAAGCCAATCAACATTTTTAATGTCATTTTCGTTTTCAGCACACCAAAATTAGTTAAGATCAGCTATTTTCATTTCTGGTAAGAAAATCTACTGGGGGTGTTTCTGGAATTTCAGATGCAAGGCTATAACAGACGTAGAGACATTTCATACCTAGCAAATTCCTATTGTCACGATTTTGTCACTTGTGACCTTAAGTAGGTTAACCATGACATTTGTAGTGTTTTTCTCTCTCTCCTTTGTAATGTTAAGATTATACATGACAAGTGTAATGCTGGTCTGTCTATTATGATGTTGAGAGTTGAGATAATACATGACAGGTGTAATGCTAGTCTGTCTATTGTGATGTTGAAAGTTGAAATAATACATGACAAATGTCGTGCTAGTCTGTAACTTGTGATGTGGAGATAATACATGACAGATGTAGTGCTAGTCTGTAACTTGTGATGTTGAGAGTTGAGATAATACATGACAGGTGTAGTGCTAGTCTGTAACTTGTGATGTTGAAAGTTGAGATAAAACACGACAGGTGTAGTGCTAGTCTGTAACGTGATGTTGAGATAAAACGTGACAGGTGTCGTACTAGTCTGTCACTTCTGCTGTTGGGAAAATACGTGACAAGTGCAGCGCTAATTTATCACTTGTGAAGTTCCGGAGACAACACAAGAAAAGTGTAGTGCTCGCAACACGGGTACAGTGGATCTTAGTGCCAGGAAAACTGTTGCAGAAGATGTTAATTTCTGAGGTGGGGAGGCAAGGCCGTAGATACGGGGTGGGGGGTTTCCAACACCCCCCCCCCCACCTCCCCTTAGGGTTTGGTAAAAACGTATGTGAGGAAATTATACTGTACCAAAATAGTGCATAAATAAGGCTCAAGAAGTGTACACAGAAGCAAACAAAGAAGTAAAAAGAAGTATCAACAGAGACAAGAGGAAACTTATTGAGGAGTTGGCAAGAGAGGGAGAAGATGCTGCAGCCAAAGGAAATATGAGAAAACTGTATAACAGCACATAGAAGCTAACAGGGAAATACAAGCAAACAAGTTGCCTTATAAAAGACAAGAATACAAAACTGCTCAGCAATATACAAGAGCAAACGAAGAGGTAGACGGAATATTTTGAGGACCTTCTCAATAGACCAGCTCCACAAAACCCCCCAGACATCCAGCCAGCAGAAGAAGAGCTACAAATTAACTGTGAAAGACCAACGAAGGAAGAAATAAAGAAAGCCGCAAAGCTTCTAAGAGATGGAAAAGCGGCTGGACCAGATGGCATTACAGCAGAGGCCATCAAAGCAGATATCGACACGGCTACAGAGATGTTATATAAATTACTTGGTAAAGTCTGGGAAAAGGAAGAGATACCAGTAGAATGGAAGGAAGGATATCTGGTTAAGTTGCCTAAGAAGGGAAATTTACAAGAGTGCACAAATTATAGAGGATAATGTTACTATCAGTGCCAGGAAAAGTATTAAACAGGATTATCCTCGAGAGATTAAAAGAGTCCATAGACAAAAAACTGAGAGATGAACAAGCAGGTTTTTGACAAAACAGATCCTGTACAGACCAGATAGCCACTTTGAGAATAATAGTTGAACAAAGTCTGGAATGGAATTCACCACTATACATTGGATTTGTGGACTATGAAAAGGCTTTTGACAGTGTAGACAGAGAATTACTTTGGAAATTGATGAGGCATTATGGAGTTCCCCTGAAGATTATTAATTTAATAAAGAAAACATATGAAGACATGACATGCAGAGTTCTTCATGAAGGACAGCTTACAGAACCGTTTGGGATAAGAACGGGCCTCTTGTCTCCATTTCTTTTCTTACTAGCAATAGACTGGGTTATGAGAACATCGACAACACACAACAGAAATGGAATCCAGTGGACTTTGACTAAGCAGTTGCATGATCTAGATTTTGATGATGACTTGGCTCTTCTGTCCCATAACCTTTATCAGGTGCAGGACAAATTGAAAACACTCGATGAGAGGTCACAGCAATTGGGTCTGAAAATACACAGGGAAAAGACAAAAATAATGAGAATAAATGCAGGTAATGATAACAGGGTTGAACTTAAAGAAACACCATTACAAGATGTAGAATCATACACATATCTTGGCAGCAATATAGACAAAGTTGGAGGGACAGACAGTGATATCAAAATAAGAATACAAAAAGCAAGAAGAGCTTTCATTACATTGGGAAAAATATGGAGATCAAGAGAAATCGGATCCAACACGAAAATAAGAATCTTCAACTCAAATGTGGAGTCAGTACTATTATATGGCTATGAAACATGGAGAACAACAAAGACAACAACCAAAAAGCTACAGACTTTCATAAATGGGTGCTTGCGTAGAACAGAAACAGAAGGATTAAAATGGTATGACAAGGTTACCAACGTGGAACCGATAACAAGGACTAGACAAGTGCCAGTGGAACAAGAGATGAGAAGAAGACGATGGCGATGGATAGGACACACAATGAGGAAACCTGTTGATAGCATTACAAGGCAGTCCTTGTTCTGGAACCCACAGGGCAAGAGAGGCAGAGGCAGACCAAGAAGCACACGGAGAAGAGAGCTAGAAACAGAGGTGCAAATGATGAGGAGAACGTGCAAAGAACTTGAGATGATGGCACGTGACAGGAGGACTTGGCATGTGTTTGTTGAAGGCCTGTGCTCCTTTGGGAGTGGAGGGTTATGAATGAATGTTATTGTTGAACAGAATCCGACATCATTGCACTCCGGGTAAACCTATAGGTGCTCAGTCTTCTTGTGACAGAATGGTTTGTGCATGTATTTTGTGTGATCTCTCACACATTCAGCCACTCCGGCAGTATCACTTTTTTCTTCATTTTTCTCTTCCTCTCACTCATCGCTATTATTTGGCATATTTTTTGCCCTTTCATTCATTATTTCACTCTCTATGCTGGATCTAGTAGGGGAAAGTCTCTAACGCTCCAATCCCCTACGGAAGTATCTGCTATGGGACTGTCTGTTGCGTGAGAAATTCTCGCAACATCGTTTTATTACAATATCTATTTTATAACGCAAGGGCAACAACTGCTTGAAATTTATAGTCACTTTTCTCGGTAAGCATTTGTCTTCTCGCGTTGGTATTGAATGCAGTTAAGTTTTGAGCTGTGGTCATTTTGCGCTGGACTGCGCATGACTGGTCTTGCTTCTTGGTCGATCGATTTCCGCCCACCAGGGGAGTGAGCGATTTGAATGGCGAGAAAGATGCCTCGCTGAAAGAGGATCTCCGCTATTTTTTGTTCTGTCAGGAATGTGAAAGTCCTCTTATGGATATTTCGTTTATTCGAGATAATACCTCTAGTGTGTTTCCCACATGTCGGGAGGCGTGATATTTCTGTGTATTTCCTGAAGGCAAGGTAAATTGACTTTTCATTAACTCTATCGATTTTGGGTCGTGAGCGATTTCGATTCATAGCCTGTCTTCGAAAGTCGTCGTCACGAGATGTTTTCCCAGCTCACATGTCGCTGTATTGTACTGCATCGGTTGATGCATGTCCCAAGGACCATTACTTGCTACTTTGTTAAATGAACTAGGTTTGGAAAACCTTTATTATCTAGAGGATATTTTTGAGGACATTATTTATACTTCGGCAGACGTGTCTGTCTTGCTGAAGTCAGACTAAGGAGAGCGAACTGATCTCATACATCTGGTTATCTCCTGGCTGTTATAGAAAAGGATGGAGTTTTTCACCTGACTACATTTACAGCACTATGAAATATAACATGCATCTGACTCATCATTGTAATGCTGTCTACCGTCTATTGCTGTATTGAATGTTGCTGTGATAATGACTGTTTGATGTGCCTACATATTCGCGTAACCATTTTGTCACTGTGGCGTCCACAATAAATAATGAAGAAAAACGTCAACGGCTGTTACAAGAATCATTGACTTTATACGTCGTGAGTTTACTGACGTCCTATGTGGATTGCCCTGTTATTTTTGTATGAACATTGTTTGACTGAACACATCTGCACACTACACAAAACCAGACATGCGGATACCATCCATCATCATATGGCATCACGCATCATTTGGTGGCCATAAGCTGGTTTGATTCTGGTACCAGCAAACACGGGGTCCCTTACCCACTTCATTTTCAACAAGAATTCATCAGCATCCTTCAAGAAATTAACATTCTTCAATACAGTCAACATCTTCAAAATTTTCAAAGTACTCGGCGTTGCCCGGTAAAAGTCAAAATTTCAACTTTTTGACGGAAACAAGAATTTGACAGTACCCGGCGTTGTTACATGTTGCCGGATAACTCGGACTGCTGTTATCTTTTACGCAAGTCAAGCAAGTTGCTGCTGTCAAGGTTCCAGTGCTGTCGTTTTTGTGAAGGTCAAGTGCCGGTTGAAACGGGTTGTTTTCTGAAGAAGGCCAAGTACCGATTTCCATCAACTTACTTTTGGATTAGAAGGTCAAGTGCCGAAACAACTCAACATACAGTATGTCAGAAGCTCAAGTACCATCGTGTTAGCAGTGGAAGCAGTTCAGATGTGCCATCATCGTTGGAGCTTCGCTCTTTAGGACGTTGATTGACATCCGTTTTTTCTGCTGTTCTACGATTGGAAGCCTATAAGTTAAGTGGCCTGTTTGTATGTAAACTGTGCCCTTATACTTCTGCTGAGTCTTCTGTGTATCATCTCATTCTATATGTTATATGTTTATATGTTATTCGTATATTTATATGTTTATATTTCAGCGGGTTCTCGGTTGGGTGGTGTCTCCCTTAGATTATGCCACGTCTACAGTTTTCATTATTTTTGTTTTACACTAGTTGGTGTCATTGTATTGTTTTAATTTTGCAGATATCGTCACATTTTTTTTTACATTTTTCTGCTTTATTTTCTTTTAGTTGATTTTGCGAACGTTTTTGTATTGTTGCTGATCTTTGTTATTGTTTACATTGTTATTGTTTACATTGTTTGCATTGTTTACATTTTCAATGTTTACATTCTGCATGTGTTTACATAGTCATTGTTTACAGTTATAGTAATTAGTTAATGGGCTATGCTAATGCACTGTTACTACTACACTGATGATAAATGAATGATGAATAGTGTCGTGCACTATTGAATGAGAAGTGCACTTATGATCAAGAATTGTTTGGTGATATTTCATATACACGTTCTTTGATTGGAGACTTGTTTCCCACAGAGACTGGGATAATATAAGGTGATGTGAATATACAAGTGCTTAATTAAGACTTGTTACACTTAGGTTTGAAATAAATTAGTTAATTATTTCAGGTTTTGGACTCATATGTTAGACAACATGTCTACATTTGAGCACTTTATTGAGCAGGGTAAATTGCTTGGGAAGACTGGTGATAAGTTAGAAGAATTTGCAACTGCTCGATATGATAAAGCAATGGAAGCTAAACAAAAGAAACTGCAGATGCAGGTGGATGAAAAAAGATTCCAAATGGAAATGGAAAAACAAAAAAGGGAATCAGAAGCTGAGGAAAGAAAACTCCAGCTAGAAGCTGAAAGATTTCAAAAAGAGGCTGAGAATAAAAGACTTGAAAAAGAAGCTGAGAATAAAAGACTTGAAAAAGAAGCTGAGAATAAAAGACTTGAGAAAGAAGCTGAAAGACTTCAAATAGAGGCTCAGGCTGAGGAGAGAAGATTACAGAGAGAGTCTGATGAGAGGAAAGAGAAAGCAAAAAATGGAACATGAAGAAAAGGTCTTAGCTTTAGAGTTGGAAAAATTGAAATTGATGAACATGAGTAATGGTAATGATTCAAACAAGGGTTCATCTTCTGGTAAGGCTAATAATGATACTTTTAAGATTAAGTTGCCAACTTTTAGTCCTTCCAGTGATGACATAATGTTCTATCTGGACAGATTTGAACAAGCATGTACAGCTCATAACATAGACAAAGCAAAATATGTTTATCAGTTATCAGGGATACTGACAGGTAAAGCTCTAAGTATATTAAATATGGTGGATGAACCTGACAAGAACAATTATGAGGTTGTCAGGGGCCGCTCTGTTAAAGAAATATCAGCTTAACGAAGACGGCTATCGTCTACAATTTAAAAACATGTTACCTGAAAATGGAGTTGAATTCTCCGAGTTTATTGCAAGAATACGCATTACTTTCTCACGATGGGTTGAACTATCTAAGACGGAAAAAAAACTTATGAAGGACTTATGGACTTAATACTTAGAGACAAAAGTCATGTCGTCTGTCAATGAGTCTTTCCTTGCTTTCCTTCATGAACGTAAACCTAAAACAATAAAAGAAATGGAAGATTTCTGTTGCCAATACGTAACTGCGCACCCACACATAACCATGGGTAACTCTAAGGTGAAAGAAGGTTTACCAGTTGCTTCGGCAGCTCCGTATGGCCAAAAACTTTGCTCGTAGATCCCAACAAAATTTTGATAGAAAGAGTAGCGGTAATTTCTGTCAAAATCATGGAAACCAATTTCATGGTGATTCTTCTTCGAAGAATTGGAGACAACCTGATAGTGGTCGTTACTATCACCCTAATAATTATAGGCATTTCAAAAGAGGATATGGTAATAGAGGTTATTCCTGCCGAAGACCTCAGAACCAAACAAATAGATGTTCGCATCAATGTGAACATGATAGTAATCGTGGAAACTGGAATTCGAACCAGGATAACAATTACAATAGAGACAATAATAACTGCAGAGATAATAATAACTCTGATAACTTCAGAGGTAATAATAGTCGGGGTAGATCTCAACACAAAAAAAAAGAGATATCAGCAGGCTAATTCTGTACAACAGGAAACTGAGGGAGCCTGTAATCATGTTGTTGATAGTAAAAACTTTGACGCTGTCACTGGTTCTGCTTTTGACTTTGAGAGAGCAAACAAATGCCCCCAATGCAGTACTTTATTCGAACCGGGTACCATAACTACTTTGAGTTGTGGTCACCCACTTCCCGCTCTTCCTGCTGCTGTTGCGCATGACGGGAGGGGTTCTTTAATCCTACATAAGGGTCTTGTTAATGATACTCCGGTCTCACTACTTTTCGATTCCGGATGCACCACTATTGGTGTTAGACAATCGCTTGTAGATCCATCTTGTGCTACAGGAAGGGTTATTAAATGTGTCACATTTGGCGGCACTCTAGAAAAATATCCTACTGCTGTAATTCGCATTGCCACTCCTTTCTTTACTGGAGATGTGCATGCTTGTCTCTTACCTAATCCTATTGCGGACCTTATTATTGGTCGTATTCACGGAGTTAGGGAGTGTACCCCACAGCAGATTGCTGCTTGGGAAGATAATAACATGCAAGCTACAAATGCAGTGGTTACAAGAGCACAAGCTCTACAAACACCCGAAACTTCACTGAATAGTGATAATGGAGTTGATAGCCAAGATAGTCACTTAGTGATTACTCGTGACTCTTTCATAAAATTGCAAGAAGAAGATCCTTCTTTAAAAAAATTCTTCATTCTTGCGAAGAAAGGTGATCCGAATCAGGATACAAATAGAAAATCTTGGATTGCAATGAGAAACGGCGTACTTGTACGTATGGTACAAGATTCGACTACGTCGGCACATTCGCAAATTCTTGTTCCCAAGAGCATGAGAGTGCAAATATTGCAACATGCTCATGACTCGCAATGTGCTGGACATATGGGTTTTGCCCGTACGAAGTCGAGAGTCCTTGCGGCTTTCTTTTGGCCTTTTGTCAATAAGGACATTCGTATTTACTGCCGATCATGCAAGGTATGTCAGGAGGTCAAATCTAGAGGACCACGACATGCTGCGCCTATCCAGGCTGCTGACATTCCTATTCGGCCGTTCCAGAAAATGGCCATAGATATTATTGGCCCTTTTAAGGTCAAGTCGGCCAGAGGACATCAGTTTATCCTTACATGTGTCGATATGTGCACACGTTGGCCAGAGGCTATTCCTCTTAAGAGCATATCTACTACAGATATCGCAGATGCTCTTGGGTTGATATTTTCTCGCTTGGGGTTCCCCAGAGAAATATTGTCAGACCATGGCACTCAACTCATATCTGACACTATGTCACAGGTAATGTCTACCTTACATATTGAACGATCTCTCAGTAGTATCTACCATCTATGTCTAATGGGTTAGTTGAGCGTCTGAATAGAACGCTCAAGACTTTGCTTGGTAAGATAACTGAAGATCATCCTCAAGATTGGGACAGGGTTTTACCCGCGGCTCTCTTTGCCTATAGAGAAGTCCCTAATGAACACACAGGATTTTTTCTCCCTTCGAACTTGTCTTTGGCGCGCGTCCACGCGGCCCTATGTCTTTATTACACGATCTCATCACTGCCGATGATATTAGCGATGAAACTCAATCCTCATATGAGTATGTCATTGCTCTTAGACAAAAGATCATTGAGGCATGTAAGCTAGCAACTGCTTCATCAGAAATTGCTAAAGAGAAGGCAAGGCAGTTTGCTAACAAGAATAGATGTCTACGACAACTTTGTCCAGGTGACAAAGCATTCGTCCTACTCCCCAGTAGGGAAAATAGACTTCTTATTGCATGGAAAGGTCCGTATGCAATAGTCTCTCGGGTTTCCGATGTTGACTATGTGGTCGATATTGATGGAAAGCATAAAACTTTCCACATAAACATGCTTTCGGAATTTCACGAACGTCCGGACTATTTTGCTGCCTATTTTCCAGGCAACGGATGATGCTCCTGCACCTCACGGTCATTATTCATCCCTGTCTGTCATACAGGATGAGGAAGCTACCTTCTCTGATGTCAACCTTCCCCTTCCAGTGGTTCCATTACATTCCACGGAATCTTGGAAAAACGTTTCTGTTTCTCCTAATCTTTCTGGTGACGAACATCGACAAGTCTCGTCGATGTTACAAACATTTCAGGATGTTCTCACTGACATTCCTGGACACACAGATGTCATAGAACATGACATAATTCTTACCGACAATAATCCAATTAGGGTTAGGCCGTATCCTATTCCTATACACTTTCAGTCGCAGGTGGAAAAGGAATTGGATGAAATGATTCAATTAAATATAATTGAACCATCGACTTCACCATATTCTTCTTCCATGGTTATTGTCCGGAAGAAGGATAAGAACATACGAATTTGCGTTGATTATCGCAAATTGAATCAGGTCACAAAGTTCGATGCTGAACCGATGCCTTTGTTAGAAGATCTACTGATTAGACTTTCTAATTCTAGATTCTTCACTAAACTTGACTTGTCTAAAGGTTATTGGCAAGTGCCTTTAGCAGAGCATGCCAAACCTCTTACTGCTTTTTCTACACCTAGGGGTCTATTTCATTGGAATGTTATGCCTTTTGGTCTCATGAACGCCCCTGCCACTTTCGTTCGCATGATGCGTCGAATTCTGTCACATCGTTCGGATGTCATCGCATACTTAGATGACATCTGTCTCTTCAGTGATACCTGGGAAGATCACTATTTAGGGTTATATGACTTACTGTCCACTCTACGTGAGAATAATTTGACAGCAAAACCTTCTAAAGCTTTTGTTGGTTTTGGTGAAATCTCTTTCCTGGGTCATCGTGTTGGTCATGGTCTCTTGAAGACAGAAGACCACAATACTTCCAAAATACTGAACATCTCTGTTCCTAAAACGAAGAAACAAGTTAGGAGTCTCTTAGGTTTAATTCAATTTTATGGGAGATTTATTCAAAATTTATCTTCGATCATGGCACCTCTCTCAACATTGTTGAAGAAAGGTTCGCCTAATCTGGTCCGTTGGTCTGAAGAATGCCAATCTTCACTAGACCAAATCAAGAATATTTTTTCTTCTCCTCCCATCTTAAGATTACCTACTCTTGATAGGACTTTTGTTCTTCGGAGTGATGCTTCATCCACTGGGATTGGAGCAGCACTGATGCAAGAATATGCAAATACTCTGCATCCTGTTATGTACATTTCTAGAAAACTAAATGCGGCAGAGAGGAACTACTCGGTTTTAGACCGTGAGTTGTTAGCGATGGTTTTGGTCAATTCTAAAACTACAAAGATTCCTCCTGGGCGCACATTTCATTCTAGAGACTGATCAGAAAGCTCTTACAGCTATTCAGACTAAGAATTTGAAGAGTTCGAGATCCACTCGATATGCTATAGCTCTTCAACCTTTTCACTTCACGGTACGAGCTATCCGTGGTGCGGATAATGTGATGGCTGACATTTTGTCTAGATGCCCACATGACTCCAACTAATACTTCTGTCCTATATTCCTATATATTACAGAGTCATAACACACCTATATTACTACAATAGATTAGCACATCTGTACTCACTTTATATGTACACACTATCGTGCTTTGTTATCATCTTCTTCTGTTCGTTTTTTAAGATGATAGAGGAGGACTGAGTGGTTAATATAAGGGCCGTTAGTTTACTAAACAGCCACAATTATTAATAATGTATTGTACCTTATGAAGCATATTAGTTATTAATTAGCATTATAATGCTTGTACTTTCTCAGAATGTCATTGATGAGCTGAGGACTTACCTTACTAGTATCAAGCATGACGAGTTCTAGATTGTGTACTTACCCTCGGAATGCCAGAGCATATGTCCTGGATCGTCATGTAGTTTAACTTTACTATGTACTTATGTCATTACATGCCAAATAATGTACTAATTAAATTTTCCTATCAGATTTGTACATCCATTTTTAAAGACAATATTAGAGTATGCTGTTTAATGATGATTATGGTAACTTGCATACGTATATTGTGTTTACATGCTAACGTGATGTGTGTTGGTGACACCTCCCCGATCTGAATATTTTTTGAGACATATTTATTTTTCTGTTGAGGTATATTCTCACCAGACACTCTATATTTAGCCTCATGTTAGGCAATTTAATTAATTATCAGCGCATAATTCGTGCGTTTTGAGCCGCTTATCGCATGCTCTTTGATATTTAAAAAAAAAATATGTTCCACATTTTTTTTATCGGGAGGAGGTGGTGATATGTTGCGTGAGAAATTCTCGCAACATCGTTTTATTACAATATCTATTTTATAACGCAAGGGCAACAACTGCTTGAAATTTATAGTCACTTTTCTCGGTAAGCATTTGTCTTCTCGCGTTGGTATTGAATGCAGTTAAGTTTTGAGCTGTGGTCATTTTGCGCTTGACTGCGCATGACTGGTCTTGCTTCTTGGTCGATCGATTTCCGCCCACCAGGGGAGTGAGCGATTTGAATGGCGAGAAAGATGCCTCGCTGAAAGAGGATCTCCGCTATTTTTTGTTCTGTCAGGAATGTGAAAGTCCTCTTATGGATATTTCGTTTATTCGAGATAATACCTCTAGTGTGTTTCCCACATGTCGGGAGGCGTGATATTTCTGTGTATTTCCTGAAGGCAAGGTAAATTGACTTTTCATTAACTCTATCGATTTTGGGTCGTGAGCGATTTCGATTCATAGCCTGTCTTCGAAAGTCGTCGTCACGAGATGTTTTCCCAGCTCACATGTCGCTGTATTGTACTGCATCGGTTGATGCATGTCCCAAGGACCATTACTTGCTACTTTGTTAAATGAACTAGGTTTGGAAAACCTTTATTATCTAGAGGATATTTTTGAGGACATTATTTATACTTCGGCAGACGTGTCTGTCTTGCTGAAGTCAGACTAAGGAGAGTGAACTGATCTCATACATCTGGTTATCTCCTGGCTGTTATAGAAAAGGATGGAGTTTTTCACCTGACTACATTTACAGCACTATGAAATATAACATGCATCTGACTCATCATTGTAATGCTGTCTACCGTCTATTGCTGTATTGAATGTTGCTGTGATAATGACTGTTTGATGTGCCTACATATTCGCGTAACCATTTTGTCACTGTGGCGTCCACAATAAATAATGAAGAAAAACGTCAACGGCTGTTACAAGAATCATTGACTTTATACGTCGTGAGTTTACTGACGTCCTATGTGGATTGCCCTGTTATTTTTGTATGAACATTGTTTGACTGAACACATCTGCACACTACACAAAACCAGACATGCGGATACCATCCATCATCATATGGCATCACGCATCACTGTCTTTATCTTGTTTACCACTCCTCAGACTTATTTACGCTCCACCAGGTGAACTGGGGTATTATCGTAACAATATCCAGTCATTATCACTGGTCAGCGAACGATATTCTTATCATGAGAAGCCGGCTCGCCACCTTTTGAGCGACTTTGACGTAACTCATTTATGGGGCCAGCGACAATCAGGTAATTAACACCCGGGTTGCGGTCTGTATTTCTGAGGAAACCAAATGGTTTGTCTGAGCGGCCGGTGATCCTTTTGTTTGACTGTCCGGAGAACGCACGATCAAAGACGATATAAGATAATCGTTTCACGGGACGATCCCTGTGTGTGATTATCACGATAATTTGTCTGGAGAGACAATATTGGCGATAGGTAGCATCTGAACATCAAATGAGTTTAAAGATGGTGTTTATGAGTTGTGCACAAGATGCCGGCGGAAGTCTGACGCAACGATATGAAGAAGTCACATGTGGATATTCAATTTAATATTTTCAAACACGTGAGGGTATTTTTTTGAATTTGAAACACCCCTACCCACGTAGTGCTGAACGAGATTCGATTGGATTGGTTGATTTGAGAGGCTGGAATATGTGGTGGGTTTTGATGTTATGAATTATTGTTATGTATTATTATTGTATTGAATGAGATCAGCTATGAAGGTCTCTGAATTTAACAAATAGTATTGTAAACTTTTCAGAGTACCTTTCCGCTACCACCCTTTTGATCTCATTCAAAATTAATCTATATTATTATATAAAATGACTTCGTGTAGTGTCTAGGGTTATGAATGTAGAGTGTAGTGTGCAATAACCAACTAACATACAAACAAATAGTTTATTATCCACTACAACCAACAGTATTACAACAATAACATACAAACGACACTTTAAAAGGCTATCTTATTTAAGACAGTGGTTGAAATTTGTGTAAATAGAATTTTTTACAATTTATTATCCTGATTCTAATTTATTTTGAACCAGGACTGACAATCAGAAGTGAAATCAAAAGAATCATTTACAACAGTCCAATAACACAGTAGATCTTCTGTCCATACATACAATATTATTCTGATATAAGTGTGTAGTTGTATTCTTCTACTTTGAGGTAATACTGGTATCAACAATAGGTTGTTGGTTATAATCACTCCCTTTAAGTTATGTCTGTTTTCGTTTGTCACTTGTGGAAATATTAATAACTATTCACAGTTTTCTTCACTATCACTTTCTAGTTTTTTTTAAGTTGAGCTGCCAGGTGCCGAACAAGAACTTAACTTGGCAGGAGAATACAGGTAGATCGTTTCCTCTGCTCGCTTGACAATCTGTTCCACCTGTTTGATAGGCAATGGCCACTAGCATGGGCTCGAAGTATACAGACAGAGTCCTGAATCGAGCAGTTCTCAAGCGTTTGGTACTACATTAACGTCAGTACCCAGGACCCTGAAATGTGAAGGTTATGCATCCTTCTTTATACCTAGTATACAATATTATTCCACATTTAAGTACAGGTACATTACAAACAAACGAAAAGGGTCATAGCTTTATACCAACCTATGCCACCATTATCTTTTGATGTGACAATGTACACCAGTATTCCTCTCCACTAATAGTTACATCGCCCCTGCAATTCCAGCTGTAATCTTTTCCATACAATAGGATAGGTGTTATGCTCCTTGATGACAATCATACATATTTTCTTGTAGTCTAACACCTCTCTGATAGTCTACCACATGGTGGATCAATCTCTAGGCTCTGCCTAAGTTTGCTACAGACCCACTTACTTGTAGTCATACATTATTATCTCACATTCAATTTTTATTTTAGATACATGTTAATAAAGTCAATCTTACCACATTTATTCAATGAAATACACAAGTGAACGATGACTGGCACACTTTCGATCTGCCGTTCTGTCCAGGCTTTTGAGAAATATTGTTTACACAGCACAAGCCTGCTCTCATCGCTCCTTGGCAAAATTTTGTTATAAAATGGCGTCCTCACCTAATGCTTTTCCCCCAATATCAACTACACTGGCCAATGATTATCCTTATTTCACTTGTAAACAAAGTCTTTAAAAAATACAATTCAACTTTCTACTACGTTACTCGGGTAATATATGTTTAGTACGAGGTCGGCCAATAATATTTCGCCTCACTTCAAATTCCACCCAATCCCCTTCATCGTACTATCTTAGCCTATCTTTCACCTAATTTTTTCCCCCCAAAAAATATGCTATCCAATCTAAGCAGATATGACTTGACCTGACAGTATCTCCGATTCTCTATGTATTATCCCCAATATTTGATTATCTAATGGACTATTTGGGGGATTGGTGGAGGCCAAGAGTGGTAGCACCTTTGGGCAAGAGCGGTCGCACTGGAGAACTGAACCAGTGGCTCAAACTCACCGGTCCACCTTGATCTTCCAAGCTTGACATATGGCTCCCAGAAGCCACAAAGACAGTGGCGGCCATCCCCCGGTAACAGTCTCGACCGACTGACCAAACTATGTTGAGCGCCCCTGCAAAGCCCTGCTTTTACCTGTGACTGTCCTCCAACTTGGAATGGCACAACCACAAACCATCCACAGCATCTCATAGTGAAGGCACCAGGGTGCACGACGTGACGATCCTTTTGACCAACTAGAAGCGCTAGTGCTGACTAAATAGCTGACAAATTATGGATGTTTCCAGAAAACAGCGGTCATTTGGTGGCGGGGACTGCACAACGGTGAACCCCACTGAGGTGGTGCAACATGGTATTGGGGCTGTCTACCCCCAGGGGGTAGGACAGACATCAGGCGAACAGGACAGCAAGGGAAAATAATACTTCCCCACCGATGATGGTACAGTGCCCACCATGCCTTGCACACCCCGCATGGAAAAAGAGGATAATTACCGGGATGAAAGAAAGTCATCACAACCCCCCACTACTCATGATGCCATGACACTAATACAACCTAAGATATACGAGCTCGGACGTCGCCTCGCAAAAGGTCCGCGCCAAGCAGGTCACCCCTCGGCTGCTCCTGGCAAAAAGTGTGCTACCGAGGAGTATATCAACATTCTACAGTTAAATGTAGATGGAATAAGAACTAAATCGTTAGAATTAAAGAAACTACTGAAGGACCAGAAAGTTCACATTGCACTGATTCAAGAAACCGTTCTTAAGGACAAATCCATCAACTTCCCAGGCTACACAATGTACAAATGTAATTGCCATAATAATTGTCGAGGAATCCTAACCTTGGTAAGGAATGATGTACAGGCAGAGGTCGAAAGTCTTCGAACCGATGATGAAACTGACATACAACGAGTGACAGTCTGGGGAAGTGACGGACATTTCCAAATCTTTAATGTCTACAGACCCCCCAGAGAAACTAATGGAATCTGCTTTGATGATATCGAATACAAGAGAACAATCATAGCAGGGGATTTCAACGCCCACTCCCCACTCTGGGGATACCAGGACACCAACACCTCAGGCCAGGCAGTAGAAGAGCTATGTAACACTTCCAACCTTATAGTCCTCCAAAACAAAAGATCCCCACCAACCCTCTACCATAAAGCTAGCGGAACCAGTAGCCGACCAGACCTAACACTTGTGTCTGCAGACCTCACCAACCGGTATAAATGGAGGGTATTGGAGGACATAGGAAGCGACCATCTAACCATCCTCACCACCATCTCGCAGGGTAAAACAAAAACGGAAACCAAAAGACAGCCGAAATTGAACTATGCTCGAGCAAACTGGGAACACTACAAACTCATATCAGACCAGCTCCTCACTGAAATAGACATGAACCAAGACATTAATACCTTGAACGATCAGATCTCTACAGCCATACTGCAGGCAGCCAAACAGGCAATCCCCAAAGGCAGTCGTGTCAAATACAGCATCTTCTGGAATGAGGAATTAGAACACCTAGTACAACTAAGACGCAAGGCACGGAAAATCGCTCAGAAAAATCCTAGCCGTGAAAACAAAACCACATACAACAGACTCACTGCACAGGTTAAGCTAGCGAGCAGAAAAGCCAAAATGGAAACCTGGAAAGAAAAATGCGAAAACCTAGACCTAAATAAAGAAGGGAAGAAAGCATGGAAACTCATTGACAGAATGGTTAGGACATCCCAGAAGAGAAACCCAATCCCAATAAAACTTCCAAACAGTAACACAGCTACCTCCAACAGAGGGAAAGCACGAGTCCTAAATCGATTCTTTGCTGAAGTCAATAAAACATACAAAAGAGCCAATCTAGATAAAGCCACCAAGACACTTACAAAACGCATGCTAAAAGCACACAAGGCTGTGGACAGCATCTTTGATCAGGAATTTACGCTAGCTGAATTGCAATCCAGTCTCCTAAAGACCAAACCCAAAAAAGCACCAGGGCCAGACCAGGTTACCAACGACATGATAGTCAAACTTGGGGGAAAAGGCTTGCTGACGATCCTGGAATTCATAAACAAGACGTGGAGAAGCAGTACTGTACCTACAGGATGGAAAACGGCTAACATTATCCCAATACTCAAAAAAGATAAACCACCAAGCGAAGTCAGTAGCTACCGGCCCATTTCCCTGACTTCGTGCGTTGGGAAAATGGCAGAACGTATGATAAATGCACGCCTCTACTGGTGGTTAGAGAAAGGAAAAGCCCTCCATCCTAACCAAGCAGGATTTAGAAGAGGAAGACAGACTGTTGACCAGGTAATCCGATTGGTACAACATATTGCCGATGCTTTCCAGGATAAAAATCATGTGGCCGCAGTTTTCGTAGACCTCAAGCAGGCATATGACAGAGTATGGAGAGACGGTCTATTTTTCAAGATGCAGAAGATGGGCACAGAAGGAAGAATGTTTCGTTGGATAAAAGATTTCCTCACAAATAGAACCATCTCCACAACGGTCAACGGAGCAACATCAGGGAAAAGAACCATCCAAGAAGGCCTCCCACAAGGCTCAGCCCTAAGCTGCACCCTCTTCCTCATATACATAAACGATCTGGCAGACTACCTTGAATTACCCAGCGCCTTGTTTGCTGATGACCTGGTCTTTTGGGCAGAAGGGAAGTCCCACTTACAACTGCAAAAGAAACTAAACCGTGCACTGGCTGCTCTAACAACCTACTGCAGCTTCTGGAAAATGGTGATCAACACGAGTAAGACAGTCTACACTATATTCACACTCAGCAACAAAACAGTAAAGAAAGAACTGGATTTAAAACTTGATGATGCAAAGCTAGCTAAAGAGAACAATCCGACTTATCTAGGGATACAGCTAGATACCAGACTCACATACAAAACACATGTTGAGTCCCTAACTGCTAAGGCCTCTAGAAGGCTAAACCTCATAAAGCGTTTGGCAAGCACTGATTGGGGATCCAATCAGAGCACCCTACGACAACTGTACTTGGGATACGTGCGCTCAGTTATGGATTACTCTCTACCCCTGCAAGCCACTGCTAGCCCAACACTCAGACTGAAACTAGATCGCATACAAAAGCAGGCACTCAGATTCATCTGTGGAGGCTTGCGAACTACTCCGACCAGCGCATGTGAGATTTCTGCCAATGTGGAACCCCTAGAACTAAGGAGAGAGAAATCAGTCATTATCACGGCAGAAAGATTCTTGCGAGCTGACAAAGATGACTCCTGCAAAAACGTTATCGGTGACCTCAACTCCAGGTACCGAATTAAAAAGACATTTTTCACTAGAAGGTACCAAGAGCTTTCAGGGAAGCACTACATACCAGAGACTAGACTACCTACTCAAGTTGTGCCTGACCTACCACCCCACGTAGAACTAAAAAGACCAATAATACGTACAAACCTTCTACAACCCGCAAATAAAAGCCTCATACCTACGCTGCTGAAAACACTTGCTATGGAAACCATATGTCAGTACGATGAAGACATTATCCATGCCTACACAGACGGGTCAGCTTTCAAAGCAGTAATAAATGCTGGATACGGGGCCATAATCATCCCACCCAGTACTGAAGAACCCGTCAAAATTGCAGGTCCCTGTGGTATCTGGTGCACAAACTACGAAGCCGAAGTAGTCGCCATCCAGAAAACCCTAACTAGAATTTTTGAACTCTTTGAATCAGACGAAATGGAACCAAATGATGTTGTAGTGTTCTCAGACTCGCAGGCTGCCCTCTTGGCAATAGGAAACTGGAAAACCAACTCAATCAGTACTATCCAGAAGGTTCAAGAAACATGCCACAAAATTATGAACTTGTACGGAACAGAAATATACATGCAATGGATACACCTGGCCACATAAACATCACATTAAATGAAGTTGCTGATAGACTGGCAAAGAAGGGAGCAAAAATGCCACAAATTGATCACCCACTGAGTATGTTAACAGTTAAACAAATAGTCAAAAACAACTGTAAAGAAGTTTGGCTGAACACGTGGGCACAGGCTAAAACAGGAAGAAGACTCTTCATTCACCAAACAGCCCCAAATAAGAAAGATGCTATGAACGATATCGAACGAAGGTACCAAACCAAAATCTTCAGATTGAGAACAGGCCACTCTACACTAAATGGCCACAGAAACAGACTAAGTTCACAAAATATAGCAAAATGTAGACACTGCCCTAACCCGTTAGAGACAGTAGAACACCACCTACTACAGTGCCCTGCACTTCAGGGACTGAGACAACAACTGCTACCACACAACCCATCCATAGACAATACACTGTATGGCAGCTCAGAACAGCTTATACGAACTGCGCAGTACCATATAATGGCATCAAGGTCACCAAGAGCTGACGCTCAGTGACAGTGGATCAAAGAAGAAGAAGAAGAAGAAGAAGAATGGACTATTTATGTAATTGATAACATATTCTTAGTCAGCAAAGCCACAGGTACACGAATATATGATTTTATGGGGCTACGTGGCTTGGTTCAAAATTCTATCTTTTTTCTACGTTAGTTGTTGATTTTTAAACTACCTCCCGTTCAATTCTTTTCTCATGTACTTTCAAGCTAATTACGAGAGTCTCTCGTAATACACGAGAATTAGGTCATTCGCAACAAGAGCTAAGCATGTTTTCCTGATCGTAGTGTCCACTTTTTCATCGTAATTTGAAAAACCGCCTAAGGCAATACTAGCAAGTAGTTTTATTTTTCCAAACCACCTTATACAACTCATCGCACTGCTGTACCAAGAACAACAGGCAGCCGTAAGAGTAGAGGGGGAAACATCAGAATGGTTTAAAGTACAGAAAGGAGTAAGACAAGGCTGTACCCTTTCCCCTTACCTGTTTAACATTTATGCCGAGAATATCATGAGAAACGTAAGAGATGACCAAGAACACACAGAGTTTGACTCATTTAACGTCGGCGGGTACCAGATCCCGGAAATCAGATATGCTGACGACACAGTCCTCCTATCGACCAACCCAGAAGGACTTGAACAATTAATTCTGTCCACCAAAAAACACAGCGAGGCCCAGAATCTATACATAAACACCAAGAAGACCAAAGTATTGACAACAGACAAAGTAAAGATCAAACCAGAAATTGAAATTGATAACGAAGAACTGGAAAGTGTTAATGAATTCGAATACTTAGGATCAATCATCAACAGCTCTGGCGACTGTGCAGTAGAAATTAAAAGAAGACTTGCAATTGCTTCACATAAACTAATACAGATGAAAAACCTATGGCAAGGCACAAGCAAAGAAACAAAGTTACAACTGATCAGAGCATGTATATTCCCAGTAGCAACATACGGCTGCGAGACTTGGACACTCAATAAAACAGTTGCAAAAAAGATTACATCATTCGAAATGAAATGCTACAGAAGGATGTTGAGAATACCCTGGACAGAAAAAAAGACCAACAGAGAAGTACTGCACTCACTAAACGTACAGGAACATTGGCTCCTAAATACCATCGCAATAAGGAAGCTGAAATTGTTCGGTCATATAAAAAGACATAATAATCTGGAAAAAATAGTGATGGAAGGCATGGTCCCTGGAAAAAGGGGAAGGGGTCGACCTAGACGACGGTGGACCCAGGACATCACAGAGAGTCTGAACTTGTCTTTGGCTGATGCAGGTCGACTTGCCCAGAATCGTGATGCGTTCAGAGCAGCTGTAATGGAGACAACGTTCTGGAAAGAACACGTCACATGATGAGTTTTATTTTTAGAACAATGTGAGACGTGATTTGCGTTGGGTTTTCTCCGTTTCCCCTCCCCTCTACAATGTATTTAGGCAAATACTTAGTTGACCTAGGGAAGTGGAACGTTTGTCTCAATGACGAATTTGAAAAGTAGGGTACCCTTTTGGTTCGGCCATTGCGTTATCAAATAATACGCTGAAGGCGTAGGCGACAACTTACGATTCTCGCCAAAAAGTTTTAGTACTTTCTTATCTTTGACTTTAAGCACTATACTGTTATAATCTAATTTAGATAGTGTATTTAGAAGTTTACCACAGAATATAAAATGTATCTCATTGGAAAATTAGGCAGAAACACAGCTAGAACTTGAACTGAGGATTGTGAGATATAATGTAGTGGAATCAAACTCAGTACACACACTGCAGCGCAATCGTCAGACTAGCGTCTCCTAAAAGCCAGAAAGAAAAAGGAGACATTGGACTTAGAAATTCCACAACTATAAGTAACAGATCGAGTTTTGGGCAACTTAGTAGGAATTTACAAGTAAGCCATTTTTAATACAAGACTGGAAACTTAGGAATTTGATCACAAGTCATAGAGGAATTTTAAAAAATGTTTCCCAGGCCTGTGATTTCGCAGAACACCCGCCGTCAGAGGAATTAACTCTAATTTCCCAAACCAAGTCATAGAAGAATTAAACAAAAGTTTTCCCAGGTCAGTGATTTCGCAAAACACCCGCCATCAGAGGAATTAACTGTAATTTCCCAGACCAAAGTGATTTCGAAGCATCTAATACAAAGCTGTGTCCAGTCTAAATCTGTGCAAGGAGACTGTCATCATCATCATTCTTTTTCGTTCCCTATGGAACATAGGGCAGAAACAGTTGCTCTCCATCGATTTCTATTCTGGGCTGTCTTTTTCATGTGTGCTCAAGTCATTCCAATTTTCCTAGCCGTTTCTTCAACAGTTCTTCTCCAAGTTCTCTTTGGCCTCCCGATTCTTCTTTTCCCCTGTGGGTTCCAGACAAGGGTAACTCTAGATATGCTTGATTTTTCTCTTCTGAGTGTATGTCCTATCCATCCCCACTTTCTGAGCTTAATTTCTGTCTGTATTGGCTGTTGTCCGCATCTTTTCCTTAGCTCTATATTTGTTATTACATCTGGCCACCTTATACGAAGGATCCATCGGAGACATCTATTTACAAATGTCTGTAGCTTGGCGGTGATACTTTTTGAGACATACCATGTCTCTGAGCAATAGAGCAAGACTGAATTCACATTTGAGTTAAAGATTCTAATTGTGTTCCCTCTGGATATCGCTGAGGAGTTCCATATTGGTCGAAGGACATTACAAGTACATCTGGCTTTATTTATCTTTGAGCAGACGTCATCAGCAGTTCCCCCTCCTTTGTCAATGTTGCTCCCTAGATATGTAAAGTTTTCTATTTATTCAATGACATGATCATTGATCTTCATCGAGTCCATCTGCCTATTATTTATTCTCATTTCTTTTGTTTTATTTACATTTATATGCAGTCCCATCTTTGCTGCTTCTGTTACTAATCTGTTTGTTTTCTCCTGCATATCGTGCTGTCTGTGTGACAGAAGGCACAAATCATCTGCAAAGTCTAGATCCTCCAGCTGTGTGTTAAATGTCCACTGTATTCTAGTTTTCTCTCCGTCTGTTGCCTGTCTCATAACCCAGTCTATGACCATGAGAAAAATTGTTGGTGATAGCAGACATCCCTGTCTGACTCCACTTTGTACTGTGAAGGGCTCTGATAGTTTTCCTTTGTGTACTACTTTACATGAGGCCTCCTGGTAGAAATCGTGGATGATTTTAATGAATTTCTCTGGGATTCTATAATTTCTCAGGATTTTCCACATCACAGTACGGTCTATACTGTCGAACGCCTTTTCGAGGTCCACAAAATTTACATACAAGGGGGTCTGCCACTCATTTGATTGTTCTATGATGATTCTGGGTGTTGCTATCTGGTCGGAGCATGATCTTCCTGCACGAAATCCTGCCTGTTCTTCTCTAAGTTTGTCATCTACCGCCTTTTTAATACGGTCTTACAAAACTCTGGTCAAAATTTTTCCAGCCTCTGCTAATAGTGTTATACCCCTCCAGTTGCTACATACAGTCAAGTTTCATTTCTTTGGCAGCTTGATAATGTGGCCTTCCTTCCAGCTCTTTGGGATGACCTCTTGTTCCCAGATTTTCTTGAAGAGCTAGTGTAGCAACTCTGTGGTGTATGGTATATCTGCCTTCAGGGCTTCTGGTGGTATTCCATCTGGTCCGGCGGCCTTCCCATTTTTCAGCTGTTTTATTGCCCGAGAGATCTCTTGTTTAGTGGGTGGGTTCATGTTGCACTGTAGTGGCTCTTCTGCTGGTTCTATGATGGATTGCTGTACTGGTTGGTTTCGGTTTAGAATTTCCTTAAAATAGTCAGCCCAGCTGGCCCTTTGTTTCTCTTCATTGCTAATGCTTTGATCTTCTCTGGTCTTCACTGTTGTATTTTGGTTTAGCTGTTTCTTAAATAAAGTTCTAGTAATATTAAATAATGTTTTTAAGTCTCCTTTTTTGGTCGCAGTCTCGGCTTCCTCTGTTAGTTTTTCATAAATTCTCTTTTGTCTTGTCTGGCACTCTTTTTCACTTTCCTGTTTATCTCCCAGTATATTTTGAGCAGTTGTGTTTTCTCTTCTGCCTCTTTACAGTTGTTTACTTGCTGTTTGATGTCTCTCCTTTCTCTTATGAGGTTCCATGTGTTTTTTGTGAGCCTTTCCTTCTGTTGTTTATTTCTTTTGCCAAGAACTTCTTCACGTATTTCTGAATGCTTCCTGAATTCTGCACCAATGGTTACCTATACTTTCCTCTTCAAGGCTCTCAAGTGCTTCACATCTATTTCTCAACTTTAGGTTGAACTGAACTCTTGTGTCTTTGTTCATAATGTTCTGGGTATTATACTTCGGGCTTGATCTTTCTGCTTTGTCTTTGTGCGCCCTCAATTTTATCCTCAGTGATGACAGGAGAAGGTGGTGGTGTGACGCTACATCAGCTCCTCTCTTTACTCTAACATCTTGTAGGCAGCGTCTCCATTTTCTTTCTATGGTGAGGTGGTCTATCTGATTTTGCGTGTGCCCATCTGGGGTAGTCTTGTGTATGTCTTTGTGTGGGAAGATAGACCCTCCGATGACCAGATCATTTAAATCACAAAAGTTTACAAAAAGCTCTCCATTCTCATTTTTGTTTCCTATGCCATTCTTTCCCATGATTAGTTCCCAGTGTTTGTTGTTTAGTCCTACTTTTGCATTTAAATCTCCCATTACTATCTTAATGTCTCTTCTGTGTGTTTTATCCAGTGCTCCTCGGAGTTAATCATAGAAATCATGCTTCTTATCATCATCTGCATTGTTAGTAGGGGCATAACACTGAATAATGGTGATTTTTCCTTCCATTTCCCTGGAATCTTGCTGTTATTATTCTGGGTGATATTGGTTCCCATTCTATTAAAGCTGTTCTGGCTTCCTGGGACATAAATAGCAACCCCGTCTGTGTGTGCGTGGTCTTCATCCTCGTGTCCTGAATAAATGATACTTTCCCCTGTATTCGTCATGAATTAACCAGTTCCATTCATTCTCGTTTCTGGTAGTCCTAAGAATTTAATTTTGTATCGTCTCATCTCTCCAGCTGCCTGTGCTGTCCTTCCGGCTTCCTGCTTTGTCCGTATGTTCCAGGTGCCTATTCTGGTTTTTGCCTTTGTTGTTAGAAGAGGTGTCAGCAGCCTGACTTCCATTGACTGGCTGTCATCAGGTGTCTGCGTCATACGTCTCTCTTGCGAGGATTCTTCCTGACTCTGGTTTATGTTTCTTTCTTCAACTGTTTCTGTGCAAGGAGATTGTGTATTCCCAAAATTTTGGGGTAAGTGTAAACAATTTATTTACTAATGTAAATTTTACAGCTTTCTTGCTAAGTGGTTATATATGAGGCTTGCAACCTCAACAAATGAAAACAGTATATGCATGAACCACTACTGCAAGAGCTGGTGATTGTTTCTGACTAGTCGTGCGGAAACCCGACAGCAGAGGTGACCCCAGGACCCCGACTGGTGCAGTGATGAGTGATGACTACATCCTATGTGCCTCAAGTGTAGCATATCATTTTATGAGATTTATGTAACTCGTTAATGTTAGTTCAGGCACAAATCATATTCTCACTGCCCAGACACATGTTACCCATAAATATTACTCAGAGTAATATTGGTGAATTTTAACCATCTTCTCAGAGTTACGTTGTGCGTGCTCGAGAATTAAATTCTTCTGAGAGTTTAACATTGGACAATGGGAACGTGAGCCTGTGAGAGTGCTTCAAACAAACGTACTTAGCAGAAGGCATTTGTTTTTCTATTTTTCTAAAGTTCGTGGTTACAAGCCATCAGACGATTTGTGGTACTAACGCCGCTAGTGTGAGAGAAAAGCATCCACCCTAACCACTTACAGTGGAAGAGAGTGTGGAGAAGGCTTTCGTCATCACAGAATTGATGAGCCACAGCTGCAGGACTCAGCTAGAGTTAAGTTTCTGGTAAATTAGGCGAAAGCAACGGACTTTTGATAAATCCTTACCTATGTCTCCGTGACAAAAACTTTTATCTAAATTTCATCAATCTTTCCATATTTATTTTAACTGTTAAAGACCAATTAATTATTAAAATTGTTACCTGTTGTTTTAAAACTAAACAATCATAGTCGCTCCAATTTTTTATATAAATGAAAGCAAACGTATGAGCCAGAATATTTAATATATATACATCTAGATATATATTTACCTCTAAACAGAGCTATACCTTATAAGAGGGATTTCATTGGATTACACCAACTGGGGGCTGTCATAAAATTAACCGTGATACAACGTTAAAATATCTCCAATGATACAACGTAGGGATAAAAACTAATGCGTAAGCTACTAGAATACATGATCGCCCACGCCGCGGGTCACCACCGCCATGGAATTTAAATTGTTAGACGTGGAGGCAAAACGTTTACCCTTGGAGCGGGATGAGAACGGAGATCAGAGGAAAAAATATGACTGAACGCGTGCTTGAAACTAGCAAGGCTAAAAGGACGCAAATTGGTGGGGCAAGGAAAAATTCACGTCCCCAAGTTGACACAAGATAAAGAAATCGACAAAAGGGACCTTAGCTATTATACGCCACAGTCATTTCTTGGACGCTTTTGCGATAACTTAGTCCGTTTATTTGAATGCAGTGATGAACGCATTCCAGAAGATTCTAGAAAATATTTGAAAAGTACCTTTTCTTAATAATAATGTTAGGAATATAAAACCTAGCTGGCCGGATGGCCCATCTTGAGCAGTGAAATAATATGCTTTCATTTATACAGACGGATAGATAATAAGAAAGATATTGACAAAAGACTGTGTTGTTCATATCAACGAACGACTGCATTGAAACAAAACATGTCACTATTTTCAAAAAATTGTGGCCTTGAAGACTCAAGTGCTAAAATCTAGTTGGAATGAAGAGACGGGATGGGGTGGAGAATTGTGGCTAAAAATAACTTTAAAGGCAAAATTGTGTAGGGGAAGGCAGAGTTGGTTCAAAAAACAAGTGTGTTTTTTGTGAAACGCAAGTAGAGACGGACGGACCAACAGACAATAAGGCATACTTGACTGAGGTATGACTGAAATGACTTTTTGGTAGTAGGTTTGAATTTGAAAGGAAAAAAGGCGGTGATTGGCCATAGATGAATATATTATCGGCGCTCAGACGCGCATTTTTGCCATTCGTTATAAGTTGTCCTAGTAGACACAGTAAATAATATAGTGGTGTATTCCCAGAAGCAAATTGATATCTTTAGAGGGACGCCATACTAAAGCCAGCAGCTCAGCTGAGTTTTGCTAGCAATTAACTGTGTTCTATATTCATAATTCTGAGCTGTGAGTTTTTATTTGGCACCAATGTGGTGTCAAATGATGAGTTACTAATACAAGAGTGGACCCGTGCAGTTTATATTTTGGCAGAGCAGCCTGATATTGCCCCCAAGCACGGAGAGGTGGGGCCACCAGATCTCAGCACCAGAGCAACACCTTCAAGCTACGTGAGCGTCTGGTCTGCTGAGAATTCACCAACTCAACTTATTCTCTAACACACCCTTAAAATTTCCATCAAATAACTGGACAATGTGTAGTCGCCATAGACAGGGAGTGATGAGGCCACCCCAACAGCACATCCATTAAATGTTCTCCCAATTAGATTACAACTATAAACAGTAGTAATATTAACCAGTCTAGTAACATACATATGTACACACCTTGCATTTATTATGTCATATTCATGCATTTCTTTTCATAATTGCAAAACCTTTCATATGTTCTGACCAAAATAAAACCTTGGTTCAGAACAAATAAATTTAAAGAAAATTACTATCCAAATTTTACACATCTCGAGTTAGTTCAGTGTGTTATAACATTTTATTACTATTATTAGACTTGTTAAATATCTGTGTGTGTGTTTGCAAACCACCACCACACATTACATATCAATACCCTAGAATTTTAACGTAGCCACATTCATTAGTAAAAAAAAAAGATAGGTGTGAGGTCGTAGTGGTAGCAAGAAGGGCCTTCTGACAATTCACAGCTACACTTATCTCAGGAGCCTTCACAGCTGACCTCATGCATCACACTTAGTAATATCACCATCATACAATACCATCAATACCACTACATATATTGGGGTCTCTTGTCTTGGGATAATTAGCCTATCAATAATATTAGGATCTCCTGGAGGGAGAAATAAATTAGGGGAACACATTTTAAAAATTAAAAGTGTCCCTGAAAATAAAAGTTGGTGAATCTTCACAGCCAGTGGTAGTTAATTGATTAATTAATTAATTAGAATTATTTTAGACTAGAGTAATTAGAATTACTTTAGTGGTTGGAAATTTTACTTTGCTCATTGCTAGAATTGTTTAAAAAGTATGGCGGAGCTAGCCAAATTCAGTTCAGCTGCTGTGCTAACGGCAAAGGATATGGGAATGGATGGTCAGGTTTTAATTCAATATGTAACGGCTGAATGTGATAAGTATATTGAACGGGAAGAAAGAAGATTAGAAAAAGAGGCTGAAAGAAAATTAGAGTCTGAAAGGTTGGCTGAAGAGAAGAGGTTAGACGCTGAAAAAGAAATTAAGAGGCTGCAGATTGAGGCAGAAGAAAAACGACAGCAAAGGGAGGCAGAAGATAAAAAGGCTGAAAGGGAGGCAGAAGATAAAAAGGCCGAAAGGGAGGCAGAAGATAAAAAGGCCGAAAGGGAAGCAGAAGATAAAAGGTTGACTGCCGAAAGGGAGGCAGAAGATAGAAGGTTGCAAAGGGAGCACGAATTACGACTAAGGGAGCTGGAGCTACAAGGCCAGGCTCCTGAAAATGGTGCCAGCCCTTTTGCCTCAGATGCTACGCCCAGTCTGGGAGCCTCAACATCAGCTATGGGGTTTCATTTAGACCATTTTGTTGAAAAAGACGATGACATAGAGGGGTACCTAGGACGTTTTGAGTTATTAGCTACTACATATGGGTTAGAGAGAGAGAGGTGGAGTTTAAAGTTATCACAGGGACTGAGAGGTACTTCTTATGAAGTCTTCGCAAAAATGAACAGAGAAGACCAGGACAATTATGACATGTTAAAGCAGGCTTTGTTATTGAGGTACGAAAAAAATGGGGAATTTTATCGTAAGAAATTTAGAAATGCCAAACTGTTGTCTGGGGAGACATACCACCAATTCTCTGCCAGACTGGAAACCTATTTGGAGAAATGGACTGCTCTGGGGAAGACCCAAGATCTTAAAGAAATGATCATGATTGAGCAATTGAGAGAGTCCATGGCTCCAGACATGAGAAAATTTCTCATGGAACAAAGTGCAGAGAAGTTGAGGGAGGTTTTAAATGTCGCTGAGAGGTATCAGGCAGCCCAGGCAGAGGTAAGTGGTGCTAAAAAGAAGCACATAGACAATTTTAAAGCTCCACAGCAATTTAATAAATTTGATAATAGAGAACAGGGAAATAAAGGTAGGACAAACTTTGAACGGCCAAGAAATGACTACCGAGACAGAAAATCACAGTTCAATGACCAAAAATCCAATGAAAGAAAACCGTTTAACCAAGGAAAAAGATGGTGTAAATGGTGCAAGAAAGATAACCATAACACCGAATTTTGTAGAAGGAAACCTTCAAACATTGCTGCAATGAAGTCGGGGACTCAAAGATTAAAGGTTAACCCTAATGGACAGCAGGAACCTTATCACCCCCTAGTTTGTGAGGATGTTATTTGTAATGGGGTCACCATAAGGTGCCTTTATGATACAGGTTTGGATTATGATTCAGTTGTGAAGTCTAGCCTAGTGGACCCAAGTCAGTATACCACAGAAACAGTGGAAATACAAGGGGCAACTAAGGACATACCACTCATGACACTTCCCATCGCAAGGATAACGGTGAAAACTCGCTATGTGGAAGGAGAAATCAGAGCAGCAGTGATAGATGAACCAATCTACCCTCTGATATTGGGGTGTAGATACGTCTTCTTGGGGAATCCCGAGAGACCTGTGATCATGGCGACAGTACAGACCAGGTCACAGAAGAAGGAGGAAGAAGGTGAACCTATAAATGCTCATCCAGAGGAGATGAGGAAGGCGCAGGCTGAGGATAGGACACTCAAGCCATGTTTTAAAAAATTGCCCAATTGCCACACACCTCCAAGTAAGGGGGAATATTTTATGAAGAACAAACTCTTATACAGGAAGGCCGGAGCTGGAACAAATGGTCACAACCAGCTGGTTCTTCCCACTTCATATAGGGATGAAGTGATGGAACTCGGGCATGCGATTCCCTTCAGTGGTCACATGGGGATCAGCGCCACAGGACAGCGTATAGCTTGTCATTACTTCTGGCCAGGGATAACGGAGGATATAAAAAGATATGTCAAATCCTGCCCAGAATGTCAAAGGGTAGCTCCAAAGCACTGGACTGCTCCTGCAACTCTAGGGGAAATGCCCATAGTGGGAACACCTTTTGAGAGGGTTGCAGTGGATATTGTGGGACCTCTCACTCGGACCAAGAGGAGGAACAGTTACATCCTTACTCTGGTGGACACTTGTTCTATGTGGGGAGAGGCGGTAGCCCTGCCATCAATTGATTCAAAACATGTAGCAGAGGCACTACTTACAATATTTACCCGATTAGGATTCCCGCATCAAATCTTGACGGATAATGGCTCTCAGTTCAAGGGGAAACTAACGGAAGAAGTTTTTAAGCTATTTCAAGCCAGACACTTTCATTGTAGTCCGTACCATCCGCAAGGGAACGGCCAGGTAGAGAGGTTCAACGGGACTCTCATTTCTATCCTGAGAAAGCTGGCACACGAAAAACCGGATCTGTGGGATCAATTCCTGCCCGCCGCATTGTTTGCGTATCGGGAGGTACCACATAGTTCAACCGGGATGGCTCCCGCAACTCTGCTATTTGGGAGACCAATAAAAGGTCCATTAGAAGCCCTATTAAGGACCTGGACAGATGAGAAGGCGGAAGAGACTGTTACCTCATCTTACCAATACGTGAACGAACTGACCACTCGTTTGAAAGCTGGATGGAAACTGGCAAATGATAATTTGAAACAAGCCAGGAAGAAACATGCAGCATATTTTAATAGGAAGGCAAAGGACAGAGAACTAGCTGTGGGAGAGAAGGTGCTGCTTCTACTACCCGGTAGCCAGAATAAATTACAAATTGGATGGCAAGGTCCATGTACGGTTCTAGAGAAGGTGTCTAGAACAAACTATAAAATTGACAAAAAGGGGAAGGAGAAAGTTTATCATGTAAACCTGTTAAAGAAGTATCTGGACAGACCACTCCAGGAAAGCACCCCCTTACTGACCTTAGCTATCGCAACTCAAATGCAAAAGGAACCACTCACCTCACATGAATATCCATTACATCCTTGTGAAACAGCAGCACAGGTAAAAGTCAGTAAGCACCTGACTAAAAACCAGAGGGAGAGAGTTCAACAGGTTCTGGAGGAACATACAGATGTATTAACAGATAAACCAGGCCATACAAATTTGCTACAGTATGACATGAAAGTGGTAGACTCAAACCCAATCTGTATGAGAGCCTATTCTATTCCGTTCGCGAAGGAGAAGGCATTGAAGGAAGAAATAGATTATTTGTTGAAGGAGGGGATTATTTCACACAGTGAATCATCTTTTAGCTCTAGTGTCGTTTTGTTGAGAAAACCGTCTGGGGAACACAGACTGTGCATAGATTACAGGAAACTGAATGCTGTCACAGAAGGACAAGTGGATCCATTACCAGACACAAAACAGTTATTTGCCAGACTGAACAAGGCAAAATACTTTTCAAAAGTGGATCTTAGTAAAGGCTATTACCAGATCCCAGTGAAGCCTGAAGTGAGACCTTATTTGGCTTTTAGCACTTCGGATGGACATTATGAATTCAACATGCTACCATTCGGACTGAAAAATGCTCCGAGTGTATTTTCAAGGATGATGCGCAAATTGTTGGATCCCCTGAATAACCCATGTATCACGAATTTCATGGATGATATTCTCGTCGCCACAGAGACATTTGAAGAACACATTGAAGCTCTAGAAATGTTATTTAATAGGCTTAGGGAGGCGAACTTAACTGCTAGGCCAACAAAATGTTGCATTGGATGCAAAGAGTTGGAATTCTTGGGACACACTGTATATCAGGGTAGCATGACCCCTGATCCCAAGAACTTGGAAAAACTGCAGAGAGCACCTAGACCACAAACAAAAAAAGACGTGCGATCATTCGTGTCGTTATGCGGATTTTATTAAAAATATATCAAAGATTTTAACTCTATTTGTGCTCCTCTGACTGATCTGACTCGCAAGGGACTTCCAGATAAAATTAATTGGACTGCGCAAAGTGAATTAGCGTTCCAAGACTTAAAGGAAAAACTCACTAGCAAATCTATTCTCAAACTGCCTGATTTGACACAGGACTTTGTCTTAAGAACCGATGCCAGTAATGTAGGACTCGGAGCGGCTTTGTTGCAAAGATCATCTTCACCTGATGGGGAACTGAAACCAGTCGCTTATGAAAGCCGCAAATTGAATAAGGCGGAACAAGGATACTCCACAAGCGAAAAAGAATGTTTAGCGTTAATCTGGGCAATAAAGAAGTTTCAAATCTATCTGTATGGTAGGACTTTTGTGGTCGAGACGGACCATCAGCCTCTCGTATTCTTATCTCAGGCTAAGCATGAAAACGCAAGATTGCTGAGGTGGTCTTTATTGCTTCAACCTTATCAGTTTAGTATCCAATATATCCCAGGCAAATTGAATGTCGGTGCAGATTTCGTCAGTCGGCACCCCTGTGATCAAAATTAGAGTAATGGCAGGCGTGAGGAGAGATTTTATCTATGTGTATCACTGGTTTTGGAACTTGCCGTAGGCATGTTTTCAAGTGGGGAGATGTGTCATAAAATTAACCGTGATACAACGTTAAAATATCTCCAATGATACAACGTAGGGATAAAAACTAATGCGTAAGCTACTAGAATACATGATCGCCCACGCCGCGGGTCACCACCGCCATGGAATTTAAATTGTTAGACGTGGAGGCAAAACGTTTACCCTTGGAGCGGGATGAGAACGGAGATCAGAGGAAAAAATATGACTGAACGCGTGCTTGAAACTAGCAAGGCTAAAAGGACGCAAATTGGTGGGGCAAGGAAAAATTCACGTCCCCAAGTTGACACAAGATAAAGAAATCGACAAAAGGGACCTTAGCTATTATACGCCACAGTCATTTCTTGGACGCTTTTGCGATAACTTAGTCCGTTTATTTGAATGCAGTGATGAACGCATTCCAGAAGATTCTAGAAAATATTTGAAAAGTACCTTTTCTTAATAATAATGTTAGGAATATAAAACCTAGCTGGCCGGATGGCCCATCTTGAGCAGTGAAATAATATGCTTTCATTTATACAGACGGATAGATAATAAGAAAGATATTGACAAAAGACTGTGTTGTTCATATCAACGAACGACTGCATTGAAACAAAACATGTCACTATTTTCAAAAAATTGTGGCCTTGAAGACTCAAGTGCTAAAATCTAGTTGGAATGAAGAGACGGGATGGGGTGGAGAATTGTGGCTAAAAATAATTTTAAAGGCAAAATTGTGTAGGGGAAGGCAGAGTTGGTTCAAAAGACAAGTGTGTTTTTTGTGAAACGCAAGTAGAGACGGACGGACCAACAGACAATAAGGCATACTTGACTGAGGTATGACTGAAATGACTTTTTGGTAGTAGGTTTGAATTTGAAAGGAAAAAAGGCGGTGATTGGCCATAGATGAATATATTATCGGCGCTCAGACGCGCATTTTTGCCATTCGTTATAAGTTGTCCTAGTAGACACAGTAAATAATATAGTGGTGTATTCCCAGAAGCAAATTGATATCTTTAGAGGGACGCCATACTAAAGCCAGCAGCTCAGCTGAGTTTTGCTAGCAATTAACTGTGTTCTATATTCATAATTCTGAGCTGTGAGTTTTTATTTGGCACCAATGTGGTGTCAAATGATGAGTTAACTAATACAAGAGTGGACCCGTGCAGTTTATATTTTGGCAGAGCAGCCTGATATTGCCCCCAAGCACGGAGAGGTGGGGCCACCAGATCTCAGCACCAGAGCAACACCTTCAAGCTACGTGAGCGTCTGGTCTGCTGAGAATTCACCAACTCAACTTATTCTCTAACACACCCTTAAAATTTCCATCAAATAACTGGACAATGTGTAGTCGCCATAGACAGGGAGTGATGAGGCCACCCCAACAGCACATCCATTAAATGTTCTCCCAATTAGATTACAACTATAAACAGTAGTAATATTAACCAGTCTAGTAACATACATATGTACACACCTTGCATTTATTATGTCATATTCATGCATTTCTTTTCATAATTGCAAAACCTTTCATATGTTCTGACCAAAATAAAACCTTGGTTCAGAACAAATAAATTTAAAGAAAATTACTATCCAAATTTTACACATCTCGAGTTAGTTCAGTGTGTTATAACATTTTATTACTATTATTAGACTTGTTAAATATCTGTGTGTGTGTTTGCAAACCACCACCACACATTACATATCAATACCCTAGAATTTTAACGTAGCCACATTCATTAGTAAAAAAAAAAAAGATAGGTGTGAGGTCGTAGTGGTAGCAAGAAGGGCCTTCTGACAATTCACAGCTACACTTATCTCAGGAGCCTTCACAGCTGACCTCATGCATCACACTTAGTAATATCACCATCATACAATACCATCAATACCACTACAGGGGCTTGAACGGACTAAACCATTGCTTAAATGCTTCACAAAAGGCGACGGACCAGATATAATGTGTTAACAATTGTTCGGCTATGAATGCTAACGTTCTTGTTGCGCGCATATAAGTAATTACACGTATAGTAATACAAAGAAATCTAATACGTCGTAAACAGGGGCGGACTGACAGAGCTTGGGGTCCCTGGGCAATAATGGCCATTGACCTTGGATTATCGATTCAATATGGATTACTTTTTCTAAATATCATTGACGGCGGAGACTCTAACTTCTCGTGACCCTCGGGCAAAGTCTAAAATACCCAATGTTGAGTCCGCCCCCTGACGTATATACTGTGACGAAATCAGTTGTGTACTTTTTCATATCTTTCGTTCTCTCCGGCAGTATCAATTCATTTCTTCATTTTCCTCACCGATCGTCCTATTATTTGGCATATTTTATGCACTACATTGTTTGTTCTGACCACTCCCTAGACTTGTTTATGTTTCACCAGGTGAATCATAGTATTACAATGGTAATTAGACAGGTCAGCGGCTAATACTTTTATAACTTAAGTCGTCTAGCCACCTTTGATAGAGACGATCCTTGTTGACACAAGGTGGTCGCGCACGATCGATGGAATGAAAGCCAGATTAGCTGTCTAAACACAGGTGATTGCGCTGGACCATCTCTGTAGCAATAGTACGTATAACCTGTCAGAGGAGACAATTTGGGCGGAAGGTATTAGCCAGAAAATAAGTTTGCCGATGAATTTGTTAGTTTGTACAAACGTAATCAGAAGTATTACTGCCATATTCGAAAGAGGTCACGAGTTTAAATTTTAAACTTGATATTTTAAACACGTGGAAGTATTACTGCCATATTTGAAATAGGCCACGAGTTTAAATTTTAAAATTTATATTTAAACCCGCGGGGGATAGTAATGATTTAACACCCCGACCCACATAGTTCTAAAGAACTTACCATTGGGTTAATTTGAGAGCCACTTTGGCTTTCATTGGAAAGTTTGTCCGAAATACCATCTGGGACTTGAACTGAGAAGTGGAAATATATTCTAGCGAAATCGGAGACGCAAATCAGACTGCATTTTTCAGCAACGTCAAGTGACAACTCCCAGTAGCCAGAGAGAAGGATCGGACAAAGAATTCCTAAATTAAAAGTGACAGATTGAAGTATTAGGGCGTCTTTATAACTTAAAGAGAACCCGCAATTATGAATACCAAGACTGAAAACTTAAGAAATCAGAGCACGCGTCAAAAAAGGAATACTAAAATTTCCCCGATCAAGTGTTCGAAGCACTTAATCAGTTGTTGTGTCCATTCATCTGTGCCAGGAGATATTGTTCCCAAGTAATTTTGGGTGAGTGTAAACATTTATTTTACCATGTGAATTTTGACATGTCTGTACTTGCTAAGGGGTTATACAAGGCATAGAAGACTGGCAACCTCAACATGTGAAAAGGATATGTTCATAAACCACAACAGCAAGCACTGGTGTTTGCTTTATGCTAGTTTGCTCAGGAAAGCGAAAGCAGAAGCGACGCTAGACTCCTAATGGAGCAGTGAGATGATTACCTCACATGTGCCTATAGTGTATATGTTAAGGATAAAATTAATATGTTATAATATGTTGCTACACGCAGGCATAAATCCATTGATTTGAGGAGATATAGCTGTCTGTAGTAAAGTCAGTTTTTGTGTACGATTTTTCACTTATATTGAACGCCGCATAACTTGCTACGTCACCGGTCACTAATGACGTAATATATCACGCGCTTTTGCATTCTAACGGTCAGCCGTCTTGGTCTTTCGTATTTTTCAGTTGTCCGGAGTAAACGTACTTTTTCAAGCTCCCTAAGATTGTGGAGACTTGTATTCTGATGTTCAGTGGCATTGTTATTTCGGAGGCCGCCATTTACTTGATATTATGCAGAATGGTACGTTAACTTACCCAGAAGTTATTACCACATCCAGGAAGTATTTTTTCGAATAATGCATCTAAGATTTTGTCATGAATACTTCTGCCGCATTGCCTGGGTCCTCGTGGTCTACACGAACCTCTAGACACAACGGCCAGAATTAAGGAGAGGAGAGGATTGTATTATATTTAATTGCCACTTATTATAAGATGCCTATGATTGAGATTTATGGACAGAAGACTGATTACGAAGAACAATATTGTTGATACATTCTTCCATGCCACATATATTATTACTTGATGAAGCCAGTTTTTATGAGCATACACTTTTGCCATATTTGCTGTGGATCTGCCACTTGCCGGCTCATGTTGTACCTATCAGAATTGTCCTGAACGACTACCCATTATCATTTGCGTTACATAGTACGATGCACTCTACAAGATCGGCTGTCGTATTTGTATTCGCCACATCTAAGTCGTAACAGTAAAGTATCATTTGGTGAGATACATGTAACTTGTTAATTGTAATTCAGGCAAGCCATTGCACTCGCGCTGTCCAGACACATTTTCCCATTTAAATACCCAAAAGAATATTGGTGATTTCTATTCATCTTCCATGAGTTATACTGTATATACTCAGGGGGAATAATTATTCAGAGAGGCTAACATTGGTGGGTGGACAGCGAGACAATGCGCCTGTTCATCTTCAGTCCATAAATGTACTTAGCAGAGGCATTTGTTCTTTTATTTTTCCTAAAGTTCGTGGTTCGAAGCTACAAGACGGTTCTTAGTACCAGACCAGTCTGAAGTAAGAATCTCCGCCATTATCTTGTGATTCAAAAACGCTGGGTTCGACACCAACTACCTACAGTGGACACGTTGTGAAGACACTCACCTTGACATTAGTAGTGAAGTTCATCTAGACGCCTCTAGAGAAGAGTCCTCATCACAAAAGACCTGACAACGACCAATTGCAGTACTCAGCCTGTTAAGTTTTTTTCTAACAGGCACACAACGGACAATAATAATCATCAGTCCCCAATTAAGTCTCAGTGAAGACAAATTTTAAAAACCTCTAGTCACTTTCATCCCCATTTCTTTAAATTTGTTAAAGACTAATTGATTATCAAATTTGTTATATGCAATTTTACAAATTCATACTTGATTCAGTTCTTATAGATAAGATAGCGCATGTATGATCGAAAATCTTAAATATATATATACATATATTTACAGCCATAGAGCCAAAAATACTTATAAAAGGAATTTCGCTGGATTAAATAACTGGGGGCTCGAAAAAGCCAGACCATTGCTTAAAACTTCACAAAAGCTGCCGGATCAGATATAAGTTAATAGTGCTCTGCCCTATGCAGCATTGTTCTTGACTTCTGAATTATCTTGTGAATATTCCCTTGAGATAGAAGCGTCACTACCTTTCTATCTATAACTCTGCCAAGAGTAATCTTGTGCGAAGGTAGACACCTTTGCCGACCCATTTTAGATACTCTGGAATTTTGGCCACTGGTTGAACATTACAGCAGAGCAAAGGGGAGGCAAATCCCGTGACATATACATTACAGGTAAGTACGTGTTTTTAGGCTGTTTGTAGATCGTCCAACATTCACTTGTATTGTAATGTAACATTGAGGAGTTGAACTGTCATATGCCAAACATCTTATCAAATACTGATTTGTTTGCATACACACGTTAATTTGTTGGGGCGGCCCTCACACTAAAAAAAAAAATGTAGGTCTTAAAACAAATTTTGTTTTTATCTGATAAGAGTGAATAAGGTAGAGCAGTAAAAACAGGGAAACTATGATAATATGTAACATATAGTCTACCTTTGTGGTGTTCATTTTGCACTATTTATTGACCGACATGTTGGTCCGGCTGGCTTGCGATTTCCTCAAGCTTCTACTGTTTTTATGCTTTATTTTATCTTTTTGTTTTCTTCTGATAAAATATTATTCTTGCTTTTTCTTTAGTAGTTCTATTATTCTTTCCCGTTTTTTCACATCTGTAGTGTTACTATTATGTTCAGATGTGGCGTTCATCTCCCTTGGTCCGTGGTAGTGGTCCACGAATATGGTCAGAGAGTTGGAGCAAAGGTTGAGTTTATTAAGGGTAGTAACCTTCGCTCAAGAATTACTCTTGGCAGTAGTGTTAATAGGAGGGTTGAAGTCCTATATTGGGAGTCTCGCAGGATTTAAGAAAGGCAACTTCGAAAAACTGATTGTTCACGCCGCTTTTCTGTAAGATAAATATATGTCACTAGGTGACAATAGACTCGTAGTCAATGAGCCCCCAGCCGAAGGTAATTCAGCAAAATGTAGATATGTATAAATCTTTATAAAAGTAGATAAAAAGATTTCATATTGGTGCAACTTTCAACTTTGAATCAACCAAATTAACAACTTCAACTAAGGATTTATATTTACAAATATATACACAAGTATATTTATTTATGAAGTATATATATTATCAAGGTTAAAATCCGAATTTTTGATTTAAAAAAAAAAAGGTCTGTATGATGTTATCTAGTCATTGGACAGTTTCTTTATTGGAGATGAATTTATATTTTTGTGGAGGAAAAATGTTCATGTACTGGGTCAAAAACAGCTGTTTAGTTTTCGTGGATGTGTTCTCGGTGGAACCGGGATTCAGACCCATGAACACATTCTCCAAAACTGCCCAACCCAGGATGACCCCCGATACTTGACCTGGCCAGAGGGTGCTGGAGTCAGACAGAAGCCACGGGGCTGCCATTCTGACCTGGAAAAGACTGAGGACATCGTCCTGGCCACATGATTTAGCATGAGTACAAACTGAACGCAGAAGAAGATGAAGAAGAAGGAATTCTGGGTCTTCGAGAATTCTTGACTTTTCCTTCTCACGTCAAGTGTCGAAGTGGCGCTGGGATCATTTTTCGTATAGAGATTTACGTACCGTAAGCCAATCAAATAAATACATACGTCCTTATATCATCATCAATGTCACTTTCTGCTCCCTGTGGCGCATGGAGCTATCACTGCCATTGGTCCATTTTTAGGAAGCGAACACGAAGCAGCCACCGGCTTTTTCAGCGGTGGCCATGGCCAATGAAGAATATTTTTTGGGGATACTAAACTGAGGCTAAATTTAAGATTATACAAGAATTGTGTACTTTCTATACTTCTGTAAGGCGGGGAGTGCTGGACAGTAACAGAAAATAAAATGCCCAAATTATCCTCTTTCCACGTAACCTGCCTAAGGAAAATTCTTCGAATTTTTTGGCAGAATACCATCTCCAACCAGGAACTGCTTGCACGGTGCAGTCAAAAAGGGATGCACACCATCGTTGCAGGCAGACGCTGGAACTGTGTTGGCCATGTCCTCATAAGGAACCCTGACTCCATCATCAGAACTGCTATTCGATGGATCCCAGAAAAACGGCAAAAGAGAAGCAGATCAAAGGCAACCTGGCGGAGAACAGTGCAGGCTGAGATGCAAAGCATGAACCAGAGTTGGGGCACGGCACGAAGGATGGCCACCGACTAAGCAAAATGGGGTTAGTTTATTGCTGCCCTACAAGACGCCACTAGGCGTGATGGCCACTGACTGCTTTGTCAGTCAAGTGCCAAGGATCCAAGAAGAAGAGAAAACGTTGTGCGCACTTTCACGATTTACTTCCGCAGCAAGGCGATGGCGCCGTTTGGATGATCCTTGGTTTGATTCCCGGTAAGCCTATCACTTATATTTCTTTTCTGTTGTATGATGTCATCCTTTTTTCTGTCCAACGAGTGCCTGTTAATTACCTATATTTGTTAACTTCATCACAAGCCTCGGGTTTCCTTCATTATTTGTTTAACAGTTATGAGAAAGTATAGTAAATGACAAAGATTAATATCATAAAGCGTGGTGTAAACAGTTCAATCAATAAAACAATAACGTAAAGTTAGTTCAGCAGTCGAAGATTAGAACAGATTTACAGTACAGTATTCCAATGATTCATTAGCTCGTTATTTACCCAAATATAACAGCCTCAGATTACGATAGCACATGCACAGCATTTTTTTTCCCCCTCCAACCAGTAGTCATTTGCGTTAACTGTACATCATTCTTATTGAGCAGATGGTGCTACCAAGTGAAGTCATGCTGTCGAATCTCTGTAACATTCTTACAACTTTGTCTTTCTCCTACTTTTTAAGCTCGTCGTTTCGAATTCTGGTCCAGCTCCTTTCGTGGAAATGCTTTACGGGGATTCAAATAGCCTCAAAGTGACTACAACTTTCTTTGAGAACATTCAAGTGGACGACGTCTGAGAGTGTACGAAGAAGATATCTGGTAATGATCACCTATTGAAGCTATTGTTGTTGCAACTGTTCTTCACCTGTGGATGAGCACTTTGTATCTGAACAAAACTTACACCACTGTGGATGGAGCCACAGAAGAAGAAACAAAACAAACATTCTAGAGAGTTTTCGCGAAGGCTGTTCCTCCAAGGGAGAGCCGGGCCCTATTCAGTGGCGCGGTGAGTCGGGACATTATTTTATTACTGCAAGGGGGTCCCAGATGATCGAGTCAGGGCGGGGCGGGTGGGGGGGGACGCGCCTCGAATATGTTAGCTACGTTACTGTATTTATATATATTTTTTTATTTAATATGAACAATGATGTTATAACATATTTCTCAGATCTACTGAAATAAAATAAAATAAAAAAGGTCGTATATTTCAAATTACGTATTTTTAAAAGTCACGTCTCATTTCCCTGAAGTGTGATTTCAGTTACGTGACATCTCCACACTCATGAAACAATATCAACCCAAAGTGTAAAACAATTAAAAATGGCATATCATCCTCACCATTCAAATTTAAATGGTTTAAGTCAAGCCGTTTCAGACTTTGTTTAAAACTGATGAAACAATGGCGCACGCCAGACCCAGCGACACCTGCTGAAGAAGAACTGTAAACACCTTTTAATTATCAGTACTTAAGTTAAAAAACAAAACAAAAAATCAAATGATTAACAAGCAGCGCACAAAATGAAAGCCATGCAAGGGAGGTAACTAACCTGTCTGTGACTGCGAACTAATAGGAACAGGGCTACTTCGATGAATCGCTTGCTTTTATACGGCTTTTTCATTTCCTATCACTTAACTTGTCTGGCAAATTGGTTGAAGGAGCTCTGGTGAGAAGCTAGTTAATTAATTGCTGCTGCAACAAAAATTAAATTGTTTCAATTTGTTGTCACGAGCGTGGCCCATGGGAAAATTGTATAAGTGACATTGTGAATTAAAACTTTCACATTGCTCGTATCACGCACTGTACATTCTGAGACCAATTTTTATCTGTAAAGGGCAAACGACTTCTGATTAATTTCAAGCATTTAGGCTCTTTACTGTAAGCAGTTCTCTCTCTTTCCTTTACTTTGCTTTCCATTATCCTTTCTGTGACTGTCTATCTTCGGATCTTTCTTTTACCATTGTGTAGTTAGTCTTAAGCTGTATTATCTTCTTCTAGGATGAAGAGAGTTAGGCACCATCCATATGTTTTGTATGCACTTTATCTATATCTCTGGTTGTTGTTGGTTTTTAAATTCTGTTTGCATAGCTAGAATGGAAACAGTTGTAAAGTGTTATATTTGTTGTTAGTTTTGTAGCGAAAGGTTTTCCTAGTGTGATGATAGTGGTAGAGAAGAAGTAGAATCTCTCTCCAGAAAGTATGAAGTTCCAGTGCCCGAGAAGTACACTGGTATCACAATTGAGTTACGGCTATGAATACTCTGAGCTGGACAATAGATTTAGGCTTCAGAAATATACGGTGCCACTTTCGCTATAGTAACCCTATGTGATAATATAATAATATTAGAAAAAGTAACTCAAAATTTAACAGTTAAAAATTTACCAAGTCGAATGAGTACAATTTCATAATTTATTATGTACATCTATATATTCTTGTAACGAGAAATGGGTGTTGAAAGATGGTAAAATGTATGATTATTTAGTTACAAATTAAAATAAATAATAGAAAAAAATCTTGGATGAATCTTCCAATGCAATTAGAACAGTCTGTCACAGTATATTTTTTTATATATCTTGCTATCAAGTCTCTAGCTGTTATCATCATCGACAGTCGTTTTAGAAACTGCTCACAGGATTTGTTGGATTGAATAACACATAAACTCATCTGGTATTTGTTCGAGGTTCCTGAGACACACTGATGATCAGGAAGAATTTCCTTCAGCCCGCCCTATAACTACGGGGGACTAAGGTGTTGAAGATTGGTTGACCTCTAAGCGTCAGTTAGCAGGATCAACGGTCCTCAAGTCTTTAGTTAAACTCGAACATGAGCTTGATCAGGAATGATCATAAAACTCGATCATAAAAACCTGGAACAAAAGGTAATAGGTAGCCATGGTGTTCCAACAATCTCACCACCCACTGCTGTTCATGAGGCGACCATGTCTTCAGTGTTTGTATATAAATGAATGATTCATGGTAGTATGTTACAGAGATAGCATGATAAGATAATGTCTACTGTGTAGAAAATAACAAAATACATGAATAATCACATGTTATGTTACATGGGTAAGATATAACCTTTGCCTTCCACTTATGGATGCCACTTATGTACTTGCTGGTATGTCGTAAGCTTCCAGGCAAGAACTAGCCATGGTATATTTGGCTAACCAATTAAGGGTTATGCTTCCTGACAATGCCGGTGGAGGTTATCTCTGGTTAGCGTCATTCCCTTTTTATTATATCTGATACCATCAAATCGTAAATAAAATCTGAAATAAAATGATATTAGTCATACATATATCTTTAATAAACTTACATACCCTCTTAGGATTAATAAGCTCACGGTGAGGCTGTATTGGTTGACGTTAATCTGCCCTGCATGCAACGTGAAAAAAGAACTTTTCTTGCAGATACTGTCTTCCAGTTCTCACTCTGGCTTCTGCATTTGGTGTATGTGATTTTCAACGCGCCGCTCTGTCCTTATATTTGGGCATCTCTCCCGTACGAGAAAGCACCTCTTGAAGTCCGATAAGATTTTCGTTTTATCTCCTGGTTTGAGGCAATCTGTGCTTTTTCTGTACTTGTTTTCTCTTCTTTTCACTACACACATATTTCCTTCCTTCTTTCCTAGGTATCCTTTCATTTTCCCCATATGAACCTTTCATTCTATCTAAGTTTTATCAAAATCCATTTAGGCATGTAGTTATAATAAATTTTTAAAGATTATTAGCTAACTTTTAGCAGATGTGATGACGATGAAAAATATTAATTATTTTTAAAACTATTTATATTTGAATAATATCCTTCTGGATATCATTCATACTCTATCTCCTTTGGTGAATTATTATTATTTAAATGTATTCCAACCAGGCGTTCTCTTGTAGCTTTAAATTTTCTTTCCTGTAAATGCAAACTTTTAAAGTCGGCCATTCCTATATTCGCTATTTCCTACCTTCTTCAATACCGTCCTTCTTCTTCTTCTTTAAACCTTAGCCACCGACCGTCAAAGGAGTCAGTGGCCATTACGCCTGGTGGCGTCTTGTAGGGCAACAACAAATTGATTCCACTTTGCTCGGTCGGCGGCCATCCTTCGTACAGTGCCCCAACTCTGGTTCATTCTCTGCATCTCAGCCTCCACAGTCCTCCGCCAAGTTGTTTTTGGTCGGCCTCTCTTTCGTTTTCCTTCAGGGGTCCATAGCATAGCTGTTCTTATGATGGCATCGGGGTCTCTTCTGAGGACATGGCCAACCCAGCTCCAGCGTCTGCCAGCTATGATGGTGTGCATGTCCTCTTGCTTGCTCCGAGTAAGCAGATCTTGGTTGGTGATGGTATTCGGCCAAAAGATTCGGAGAATTTTTCTTAGGCATGTTGTGTGAAAAGAGGACAATTTCGACATTTCCTTCTCTGTAACTCTCCAGCTCTCCGCGCCATAGAGAAGCACAGAAAGCACACAGCTCTGATATAATCCTAATTTTGTGCTTGTGTTGTACTGAGAGGAGGACTTCCAGATGTTGTTTAGACTAAAAAAGGTTGTTCTTGCTTTGTTCATTCTGTTGTTGATGTCTTTGCTTGCTCCGCCGTCTGGTGTTACTATGCATCCTAGGTATGTGAAGGCATCTGTCTGTTCCAGTTGCTGATTCCTTACTGATATGGGCTCAGGGTTGCTTACATTGAGCGTCATGACCGCTGTCTTCTTTAGGTTGATGTTCAAGCCCATCTGGCTATACTTATTAAGTCTATCCGTTTTTTCCTGGATGTGTTGATGTGAATGTGCTAGCAGTGCAATGTCATCTGCATATTCCAGATCTTCCAATGTAGAAAATGTAGTCCATCTTATTCCTCTTGGATTGCCCTCTGTTGTCTGGCGCATCACCCAGTCTATGACTGTTAAAAATAGAGTGGTTGATAAGGGGCATCCCTGTCGTACTCATGTCTTCACTTCAAAGGCTAGGTTGCTCTGCCCAATGCTACACGTGAAGTTGGCATAAAGGCTTTTTATGATTGACACTATGCAGCTTGGAATTCCATAAGCCCTCAGTATTTTCCATAAACTGCCCCTATGTATACTGTCAAAAGCCTTTTCAAAATCAACGAAATTAATGTACAGCTGTCTTTGCCATTCTGAGCCCTGCTCTATAATGTTCCTGAGGGTAAATATATGATCTACACATCTTCTGTTCTTTCTAAATCCTGCTTGTTCTTTCCTCAGTTTGTGGTCTACTGCTTTTGAGATTCTCTGTATAATTATCCTGCCTAGTATTTTGCTGGGAACTGAGAGAAGAGTTATTCCTCTCCAATTATTGCAGTCTGCAAGATCTCCCTTCTTGGGCAATTTGACAATTATTCCTTTTCTCCACTCTGTTGGTGTTGTCCCTGTTTTCCAGACTTGTGCAAATAGTGGTTCTAATAGTTCTGCTGCTAGCTCTGGGTCTGTCTTAAATAGCTCTGCATTTAAGTTATCATGACCAGGAGCTTTTCCATTCTTTAACCCTTTGATTGCTGTGATGATTTCTTCTTTTCGTGGGATGTCTGTATTAACATCTAGATCATTTTCAGCCTCAGGAACATTCAATTGTGTCTCTGGTGGTTCCTTATTCAGAGTTTCTCTGAAATGCTCTGCCCATCTTGTTTCCTGTCCCTCTATTCAATACCGTCCGGCTAAACGTAATTCACATTTTCCCGCCTTCTTCAAACTTCAAAGCAAGATCCGTCGCGTGTTATCCCTGCGCTCTGTGTGTGTGTGTGTGTGTGTGTGTGTGTGTGTGTGTGTGTGTGTGTGTGTGTGTGTGTGTGTGTGTGTGTGTGTGTCGCGTTACACATTTTTTCACAAACGAAGCAAGTGGTACCAAATCTCGCTACAAGTTTGATGGTGTTCTTCTTTGAGCAAATATTCTCTTCTTCTTCTTCTTCTTCCGTCCTTAGCCAAAGACCGACCAAGCAGTCAGAGGCCATCACGCCTTGTGGCGTCTTAAGGGCAACAGCAGATTGATTTTCTCTGTTGTAGTTTCCCATCACGCCTAGCGGCGTCTTTAGGGCAACAACAAATAGATCCATCTGCCGTTGTTTCCGTAATCGGTGTGACAAGCCAACGGGTGATCAGCCCATTGGGAATTTGAGCAAATATACTGAAGTGTAAATAGGGAACTGAGAAGGTGGGTAAGTTCAGTGGCGTCTTGTGCTATGGAATCGTTAGACGGCTGGAAGACCAGATAATTCTCGAAACCCACAACACAACAAATAATGGAATGTAAGCGATGATTTATATATATATGATATATATATGTATATATATGTATATATGTATATATGTATATATGTGTATATATATATATATATATATATATATATATATATATATATATATATATATATATATATATATATAGAGAGAGAGAGAGAGAGAGAGAGAACGAGAGAGAGAGAGAGAAAGAAAGAGAGATGTCACATAATGGATTGGGGCGACCCCTTCTTCTTCCTAATCTCTGTTTCACTACGGCAGTAATCGGTACATTTGTGGTACGGATTTTATTGCGTGCTTTCAATTGTCGCACTTTCTTTCTTTCTCTGCTAAGTAGCAGATATTTGACATTGTCAAATCATTTTGACACTCCTTGTTGGTGATAATACACCGCGTTTACCAAGGTGCGGCAAAGCTTTGCTAAGATTAGGCCCGGGTGGGCGACAGATAAGAGATTAATCGTCTGTGCGACACATTCTGGACAGTCAAGCATGACATAATCGTTTCCGGTACACCTTGTTACAAAGAGATTACTTTCTGATAAAGTAATAATTTGTTACATTTGAAACACAGTTTAAAGATGTGTCTGTGAGTTCGTCTGTCAAGCAATCGGATGTTTACAGCCCATTGTGGTAAAGTGGGATTTTATAAATATTTATAGGGGACTTAGTGTACTGACTGAGATCAGCTGTGAAGGTATCTGTATCTAATAAGGGTAGTGTATTACAGATGACCTTACTTGCTACCACATATTTATACCTCAGTCAGAATTATTCTGGAATATAGTGATGACTACGTTGAATGTCTAGGGTATGTATATGATGAAGTGTAAGTCACAACAACAACAGACAGATAAACAATTTAATTTATTCCACCACACGTGACAACACTGTGACACTCACACACATGTACCATTCTATAAGACTATCTTAAATGAGTCACTGGTAAATTTTCAAATATCAATATGTATTAAGTACTTTTCATTAATATATATGTGTCCTGATTCAAATACAAAGTGAACCAGGAATCACAATCAATTTTAATTACAAGTTATATGTACAGAATTTATCAATATGAATCTTGTAGTGGCATATTTTATTAATCTTATCCTATGTGTGTCAGTTGTGTAGTGGTAATATGAGGTAATACTGGTGTTGTTTTTTCAAGCTATGTTGGTATTTGTCATCATGACTTCAAGTGTTTATTTCTGTTGGAACTAGTATTGGAGATGTTCTCAGTTCCGTTCATTAAAACAATTAATTTCCCCTCTTATTTTTTATACAATGTCAGTTTAAGATGGGGTTACATAATGTTGAGCTCCGCTGGCCACATATGCTTAACTTTCGTGATGGCGGCAGGAAAAGACTCCTCTGCTCGATTGCTCCCCTGTGTTCTGGAGACACCTCACTGTTTGCTATATGGACCAAGGAGTATGCTGTCCGCCTCTGGATTCAGCAAAGCTCTGACCAGGTACTGCTCAATAGCTTTAGGACCACAGTCCCACAATTCATGGAAATAACACAGAATTACGTTGACCGGCAATGAATATAGCACAATTTCGATCTGCCGATGTCCCAGGCTTTTATTTAGCAAAATATGCACTGGTGCTCAACGCACTGATTCTTTAGTAAGTTTATTTGCAAATGTGGTGTTGACCTGACGCCTCTAATTGACTATACTGGCAAGTCTAACCAATCATGCCATGTTTACACAGCTTTTCAAAAAAAAGTACTCCTACTCACGTTTCCCCTAACAACAAAGAAGTAGTATTTATAGTCCGACTAATCGTGTTTAGCCTTACATTTATTTTCCGCCAATCAAATAGGAGGTAACATGTCAGCCTTTTTCCCGTACAATGGTGGGATGAAAATCTGCCACTGAGCGATTCTGATTTGGGTGTTGTCTGACATCCCTCACTATTTCTTTTGGCTATAATTTGGTAATTCCTAGACTATTTGCGTAACGTTTAACATATTTTTTGTCAGCAAGTCCTAAGGAACCCAAATATACAAATTTAAAGGAGCTAAGTGGCTGCGTTCAAAATATGCACTTTCTTCTACCTCCTGTTTACTTCGAAAACGATGTGGTGTCTGGGTACTGTAATGTTTTCAAACGTAAACCAGTATAACGTCATATTTCCTAATAAGCGTTTTTCAGGATTTTAAAACCTAACTCTGGTATGGGTAGTGTTTTTTATCACTGTCGATTTGAAAAAAAAGCTAGTGCATGTGGCCTTACACGCGTGATGGCAGCAATTATGTATCGCGCGACTGTGGTAGTATTGCCTGCGTCCCTGCTTTCAGCCCTCCCTTCTTTCTATCTTTAGTCCATCTGTCTTTCGTTTTAGGTAACGTAGTGTATAAAAAGACATGAATGGAATTTTAAATCTAGGTCATCTTGCGTATCTCAAGGTTTTTCTTAGAATTGGAGTACACATTTTATTGTGTTGGGGAAACGCGTGTATGTTGCCGAAGGCCTTTACTATCAACGTGAAACGTTACAATTTGCAGACGCAGGAGAAAACAAGGGGGATTTCGAGTACAGTCATTGTGACCGCACTGTTCTTTACCATTCTTCTTTCCTTTTATTAAATTTATTTGTTAGGCTTTACATTTACGTTTTAATTTATATATGTGGATTCGAATTTCTCACGACAAATCCTCCCCACTTAAAACAGACGTTATATGTCAGTCTATAATTCTATATACACATAGAGAAATTTATTATTATTCCTGGGGTTTAGGGTGATTCTCATCACACGGATGGCGGCTTAAAAAATCCGCTCCCAGATTTGTTTTTCCACTTATATACTCTATGCTAAACTCAAATGGCTGCATCAATAAAGACCAACGGAGTAATCTCGAGTTCTCATGCCTAGCCTGTGCTAGAAACGACAAAGGTTTGTGATCCGTTTGCAACTTAAATGCCTTCCCATACAGATAAATATTGAATTTCTTTATCGCCCATATTACTGCAAGACATTCTTTTTCGCTAGTCGAGTACTTGGTTTCAGCTTTATTCAACTTTCTGCTAGCATATGCCACTGGGCTTAATTCCCCATCCAATGCATCTGATCTCTGTAGCAGAGTTGCACCTAACCCAATATTACTGGCATCCGTCCTTACAATGAATTCTTGACTTAAGTCAGGTAATTTCAAAATAGGTTTGCTTGTTAGCTTTTCCTTCAATTCCTGGTAAGCCATTTCACATTGTGGTGTCCATGTAATTCGATCTGGATTTCCCTTACGTGTCAAATCAGTTAACGGTGCACATATGGAATTAAAGTTTTTGATATACTTTTGGTAGAAACCACATAATGAGACAAAGGATCTCACGTCTTTCTTGGTTTGTGGTCTCGGGGCTTTCTTTAGTTTCTCTAAATTCTTTGGGTCAGGGGTCATGTTTCCCTGATAAACTGTGTGTCCCAAGAATTCCAATTCTTTACATCCAACGCAACATTTGGTTGGTCGGGCTGTTAAATTCGCTTCCCTAAGTCGATTAAACAGCATGTTCAGAGAGTCAATGTGTTCCTCAAATGTTTCTGTTGCTATAAGGATATCATCCATGAAATTTGTGATACATGGATTATTCAGAGGGTCCAATAATTTTCTCATCATCCTAGAGAAGACACTAGGCGCATTCTTCAATCCAAATGGCAATCTATTAAACTCATAGTGTCCTTCTGAGGTACTAAAAGCTAGGTATGGTCTAACCTCAGGCTTTACTGGAATCTGATAGTATCCTTTACTCAGATCCACTTTTGAGAAATATTTAGCTTTATTTAGCCTGGCAAACAGCTGATTTGTATCCGGCAATGGATCCACCTGTCCTTCTGTAATAGCATTCAGTCTCCTGTAATCTATACAGAGTCTATGTTCTCCAGAGGGCTTCCTTAAGAGTACAACACCGGAACTATACGAAGATTCACTGTGTGAAATAATTCCTTCCTTCAACAAATAGTCTATCTCTTCCTTCAAAGCTTTCTCCTTAGCAAAAGGAATCGAATATGGTTTCATACAGACAGGTGTGGGGTCTATCAGTTTCATATCATATTCCAATAAGTTTGTATGCCCAGGTCGGTCTGTTAACACCTCTGTATGATTATCTAGAACCTGTTGCACTCTCTCTTTCTGAGTTTTCGTTAAATGTGTACTGATTTTCACCTGTGCTGCTGTCTCACAGGGGTGTAATGGATATTCAAATGATGAAAGTGGTTCCTTTTTCATCTCCATGGCGATAGACAAGGTCAACAAGTGTGTCTCTTCCTGATGTTCTCTTTCCAAATATTTCTTCAGGAGATTCACATGATAGATTTTTTTCTTTTCCCCTTCTTATCTATCTTATAATTTGTTCTAGACACCTTCTCTAGAACTGTATATGGACCTTGCCATCCAATTTGTAACTTATTCTGACTCCCGGGGAGAAGAAGCAGTACCTTCTCTCCCACAGCCAAATCTCTGTCTTTCGCCTTCCTGTTATAATAGGCAGCATGTTTCTTCCTGGCTTGTTTCAAATTTTCATTGGCAAGTTTCCAGCCAGTTTTTAAACGAGTGGTCAGCTCATTCACATATTGGTATGAGGATGTAATATTTTCCTCTGCCTTTTCGTCCGTCCACGTTCTTAACAGAGCTTCGAGTGGACCTTTTATTGGCCTTCCAAACAATAATGTTGCCGGGGCCATACCGGTTGAACTATGGGGTACCTCCCGATAAGCAAAGAGGGCGGCGGGCAGGTACTGGTCCCATGTATCTGGTTTTACGTGTGCCAACTTTCTCAGGATCGACATCAACGTGCCATTAAATCTTTCCACTTGGCCGTTCCCTTGGGGATGGTACACACTACAATGGAAGTGTTTGGCCTGGAAGATCCTGAAAACTTCTTCAGTTAGTTTCCCCTTGAACTGAGAGCCATTATCAGTCAAGATTTGATTGGGAAAGCCTAACCTTGTGAAAATTGTGAGTAATGCCTCTGCCAAATGTTTAGAATCAATCGATGACAGGGCTACCGCCTCTCCCCACATAGAACAAGTGTCCACCAGAGTCAGAATGTTGCTGTTCCTTCTCTTGGTTCGGGTGAGAGGTCCCACAAGATCCACGGCAACTCTCTCAAAGGGTGTTCCCACTATGGGCATTTCCCCCAGAGTTGCTGTTGCAGTCCAATGTTTAGGTGCTACTCGTTGGCACTCTGGACAGGATTTTACATATCGTTTGATATCTTCAGTTATTCCTGGCCAGAAATAGTGACAAGCTATACGCTGTCCTGTTGCGCTGATCCCCATATGACCACTGAAGGGAATCGCATGCCCTAGTTCCAACACTTTAGTCCTATATGAAGTGGGAAGGACCAGCTGTTCGTGACCATTGGATTCAGATCCAGCCTTCCTATATATCAGCTTGTTCTTCATATAAAACTCTCCCTTGCCTGGAGGTGTATGAGATTTTGGCAACTTCTTGAAACACGGCTTGAGTGTTTTGTCCTCAGCCTGCGCCTTCCTCATCTCATCTGGATGAGTATTTATTGGATTATCCTCCTCCTTTTTAGACTGTGATCTGGTCTGCACTGTTGCCAATATCACAGGTCTCTTGGGATTCCCCAAGAAGACATATCTACACCCCAATATCAGAGGGTAGATTGGCTCATTTATCACTGCTGCTTTTATGATTCCTTCCACATATCGCGTTTTCACCTTTATCCGGGCGACGGGAAGTGTCATGGTAGCTACATCCTTGGTTGCAGTTTGAATCTCCACTGTTTCTGTGGTGTATTGATCGGCCTGCACCAGGTGAGAACTCACAACGGAATCGTAATCTAAACCGGTATCATATAAACACCTTATAGTGACACCATTACAGATGACATCTTCACACACTGGGGGATGGTATGGTTCCTGTAGTTCTGCAGGTTTGACCTTTTTTCCCCTTTTCCCAGATGTCATAGCAGCACAATGAGGAGGTTTCTTTCTACAATGGTCAGTGTCATGATTGTTCATCTTACAATTTTTACACCACCTTTTTCCTTGGTTGAAAGATTTTCTTTCATCATATTTCCTTTCATCGAATTGTGGGGTTTTATTTTTATTGTCATACCGTGGCCTATCAAACTGGTGCTTACCTTTGTTTTGATCCCTAGGATCAAATTTATTAAAGTTCTGTGGTGCCCTAAAATTATCCACCTGTTTCTTTTTATTACCTGTTACCTCTGCTTGAGCTGCTTGATACCTTTCAGCAACATTTAGCAACTCACCCAGCCTCTCTGCACCTTGTTCCATGAGAAACTTTCTCAGGTCTGGAGCCATGGACTCTCTTAATTGTTCTATAAGGATCATTTCCTTAAGATCTTGGGTTTTCCCCAGAGAAGTCCATTTCTCCAAGTATGTCTCTATTCGTGCAGAGAACTGGTGATAGGTTTCACCTGATAGTAGTTTAGCATTCCTAAATTTTTTCCTATAAAATTCTGCGTTCTTTTCATACCTTAACAAAAGAGCCTGCTTTAGCATGTCATAATTTTCCTGATCACCTCTGCTCATTTTAGCAAAAACTTCATAAGCTGCCCCACGAAGTCCTTGAGATAACTTTAAGCTCCACCTTTCTCTCTCTAACCCATATGTGGTAGCTAATAGTTCATATCTATTTAGATAGCTCTCAATATTTTCGTCTTTCTCAACGAAATGATCTAAATGAAAATTCATAGCTGAGGTTGAGGCTCCTTGGCTAGCAGTGGCATCAGAGGTAAAGGGACTGGCACCATTTTCAGGAGCATGGCCTTGAAACTCAAACTCCCTTAGTCGTAACTCATGTTCCCTTTGTAATCTTTTATCTTCTGCTTCCCTTTCTGCAGCTAATCGCTTGTCTTCCCTTTCTGCAGCTAATCTTTTGTCTTCTCTTTCTGCCTCCAATGCTTTAGCCTCTTTGTCAGCCTCAATCTGCAACCTCTTAGCCTCAGCCTCAATCTGCAACCTCTTAGCCTCAGCCTCAATCTGCAACCTCTTAGTCTCAGCCTCTAACTTTCTTTCGGCCTCTTTTTCTAATCTTCTTTCTTCCCGTTCAATATATTTGTCACATTCAGCAGTGACATAAGCAATCATAATTTGCCCGTCCATTCCTAACTCTTTCGCAGTCTGTACAGCAGCAGATCGAAATTTTGCCAAGTCGGCCATTGTCTATCATGCAAATGTAACAATTCAATCTATCAATATTTATCTAGGGACACTACAGGCACTGAGAGCTCAACGTTATTTATTTTCACCCAAGGATACTTTTTAATTTCTATTATTACCTGAAGTGAATTAACCCCAATATTTTTAATAGGGAAAGATTCAAAATCCGAGAGCGAGACCCCAATATATGTGGTAAAGTGGGATTTTATAAATATTTATAGGGGACTTAGTGTACTGACTGAGATCAGCTGTGAAGGTATCTGTATCTAATAAGGGTAGTGTATTACAGATGACCTTACTTGCTACCACATATTTATACCTCAGTCAGAATTATTCTGGAATATAGTGATGACTACGTTGAATGTCTAGGGTATGTATATGATGAAGTGTAAGTCACAACAACAACAGACAGATAAACAATTTAATTTATTCCACCACACGTGACAACACTGTGACACTCACACACATGTACCATTCTATAAGACTATCTTAAATGAGTCACTGGTAAATTTTCAAATATCAATATGTATTAAGTACTTTTCATTAATATATATGTGTCCTGATTCAAATACAAAGTGAACCAGGAATCACAATCAATTTTAATTACAAGTTATATGTACAGAATTTATCAATATGAATCTTGTAGTGACATATTTTATTAATCTTATCCTATGTGTGTCAGTTGTGTAGTGGTAATATGAGGTAATACTGGTGTTGTTTTTTCAAGCTATGTTGGTATTTGTCATCATGACTTCAAGTGTTTATTTCTGTTGGAACTAGTATTGGAGATGTTCTCAGTTCCGTTCATTAAAACAATTAATTTCCCCTCTTATTTTTTATACAATGTCAGTTTAAGATGGGGTTACATAATGTTGAGCTCCGCTGGCCACATATGCTTAACTTTCGTGATGGCGGCAGGAAAAGACTCCTCTGCTCGATTGCTCCCCTGTGTTCTGGAGACACCTCACTGTTTGCTATATGGACCAAGGAGTATGCTGTCCGCCTCTGGATTCAGCAAAGCTCTGACCAGGTACTGCTCAATAGCTTTAGGACCACAGTCCCACAATTCATGGAAATAACACAGAATTACGTTGACCGGCAATGAATATAGCACAATTTCGATCTGCCGATGTCCCAGGCTTTTATTTAGCAAAATATGCACTGGTGCTCAACGCACTGATTCTGTAGTAAGTTTATTTGCAAATGTGGTGTTGACCTGACGCCTCTAATTGACTATACTGGCAAGTCTAACCAATCATGCCATGTTTACACAGCTTTTCAAAAAAAAGTACTCCTACTCACGTTTCCCCTAACAACAAAGAAGTAGTATTTATAGTCCGACTAATCGTGTTTAGCCTTACATTTATTTTCCGCCAATCAAATAGGAGGTAACATGTCAGCCTATTTCCCGTACAATGGTGGGGCGAAAATCTGCCACTGAGCGATTCTGATTTGGGTGTTGTCTGACATCCCTCACTATTTCTTTTGGCTATAATTTGGTAATTCCTAGACTATTTGCGTAACGTTTAACATATTTTTTGTCAGCAAGTCCTAAGGAACCCAAATATACAAATTTAAAGGAGCTAAGTGGCTGCGTTCAAAATATGCACTTTCTTCTACCTCCTGTTTACTTCGAAAACGATGTGGTGTCTGGGTACTGTAATGTTTTCAAACATAAACCAGTATAATGTCATATTTCCTAATAAGCGTTTTTCAGGATTTTAAAACCTAACTCTGGTATGGGTAGTGTTTTTTATCACTGTCGATTTGAAAAAAAAGCTAGTGCATGTGGCCTTACACGCGTGATGGCAGCAATTGTGTATCGCGCGACTGTGGTAGTATTGCCTGCGTCCCTGCTTTCAGCCCTCCCTTCTTTCTATCTTTAGTCCATCTGTCTTTCGTTTTAGGTAACGTAGTGTATAAAAAGACATGAATGGAATTTTAAATCTAGGTCATCTTGCGTATCTCAAGGTTTTTCTTAGAATTGGAGTACACATTTTATTGTGTTGGGGAAACGCGTGTATGTTGCCAAAGGCCTTTACTATCAACGTGAAACGTTACAATTTGCAGACGCAAGAGAAAACAAGGGGGATTTCGAGTACAGTCATTGTGACCGCACTGTTCTTTACCATTCTTCTTTCCTTTTATTAAATTTATTTGTTAGGCTTTACATTTACGTTTTAATTTATATATGTGGATTAGAATTTCTCACGACAAATCCTCCCCACTTAAAACAGACGTTATATGTCAGTCTATAATTCTATATACACATAGAGAAATTTATTATTATTCCTGGGGTTTAGGGTGATTCTCATCACACGGATGGCGGCTTTAAAAATCCGCTCCCAGATTTGTTTTTCCACTTATATACTCTATGCTAAACTCAAATGGCTGCATCAATAAAGACCAACGGAGTAATCTCGAGTTCTCATGCCTAGCCTGTGCTAGAAACGACAAAGGTTTGTGATCCGTTTGCAACTTAAATGCCTTCCCATACAGATAAATATTGAATTTCTTTATCGCCCATATTACTGCAAGACATTCTTTTTTGCTAGTCGAGTACTTGGTTTCAGCTTTATTCAACTTTCTGCTAGCATATGCCACTGGGCTTAATTCCCCATCCAATGCATCTGATCTCTGTAGCAGAGTTGCACCTAACCCAATATTACTGGCATCCGTCCTTACTATGAATTCTTGACTTAAGTCAGGTAATTTCAAAATAGGTTTGCTTGTTAGCTTTTCCTTCAATTCCTGGTAAGCCATTTCACATTGTGGTGTCCATGTAATTCGATCTGGATTTCCCTTACGTGTCAAATCAGTTAACGGTGCACATATGGAATTAAAGTTTTTGATATACTTTTGGTAGAAACCACATAATGAGACAAAGGATCTCACGTCTTTCTTGGTTTGTGGTCTCGGGGCTTTCTTTAGTTTCTCTAAATTCTTTGGGTCAGGGGTCATGTTTCCCTGATAAACTGTGTGTCCCAAGAATTCCAATTCTTTACATCCAACGCAACATTTGGTTGGTCGGGCTGTTAAATTCGCTTCCCTAAGTCGATTAAACAGCATGTTCAGAGAGTCAATGTGTTCCTCAAATGTTTCTGTTGCTATAAGGATATCATCCATGAAATTTGTGATACATGGATTATTCAGAGGGTCCAATAATTTTCTCATCATCCTAGAGAAGACACTAGGCGCATTCTTCAATTCAAAATGGCAGTCTATTAAACTCATAGTGTCCTTCTGAGGTACTAAAAGCTAGGTATGGTCTAACCTCAGGCTTTACTGGAATCTGATAGTATCCTTTACTCAGATCCACTTTTGAGAAATATTTAGCTTTATTTAGTCTGGCAAACAGCTGATTTGTATCCGGCAATGGATCCACCTGTCCTTCTGTAATAGCATTCAGTCTCCTGTAATCTATACAGAGTCTATGTTCTCCAGAGGGCTTCCTTAAGAGTACAACACCGGAACTATACGAAGATTCACTGTGTGAAATAATTCCTTCCTTCAACAAATAGTCTATCTCTTCCTTCAAAGCTTTCTCCTTAGCAAAAGGAATCGAATATGGTTTCATACAGACAGGTGTGGGGTCTATCAGTTTCATATCATATTCCAATAAGTTTGTATGCCCAGGTCGGTCTGTTAACACCTCTGTATGATTATCTAGAACCTGTTGCACTCTCTCTTTCTGAGTTTTCGTTAAATGTGTACTGATTTTCACCTGTGCTGCTGTCTCACAGGGGTGTAATGGATATTCAAATGATGAAAGTGGTTCCTTTTTCATCTCCATGGCGATAGACAAGGTCAACAAGTGTGTCTCTTCCTGATGTTCTCTTTCCAAATATTTCTTCAGGAGATTCACATGATAGATTTTTTCTTTCCCCTTCTTATCTATCTTATAATTTGTTCTAGACACCTTCTCTAGAACTGTATATGGACCTTGCCATCCAATTTGTAACTTATTCTGACTCCCGGGGAGAAGAAGCAGTACCTTCTCTCCCACAGCCAAATCTCTGTCTTTCGCCTTCCTGTTATAATAGGCAGCATGTTTCTTCCTGGCTTGTTTCAAATTTTCATTGGCAAGTTTCCAGCCAGTTTTTAAACGAGTGGTCAGCTCATTCACATATTGGTATGAGGATGTAATATTTTCCTCTGCCTTTTCGTCCGTCCACGTTCTTAACAGAGCTTCGAGTGGACCTTTTATTGGCCTTCCAAACAATAATGTTGCCGGGGCCATACTGGTTGAACTATGGGGTACCTCCCGATAAGCAAAGAGGGCGGCGGGCAGGCACTGGTCCCATGTATCTGGTTTTTCGTGTGCCAACTTTCTCAGAATCGACATCAACGTGCCATTAAATCTTTCCACTTGGCCGTTCCCTTGGGGATGGTACACACTACAATGGAAGTGTTTGGCCTGGAAGATCCTGAAAACTTCTTCAGTTAGTTTCCCCTTGAACTGAGAGCCATTATCAGTCAAGATTTGATTGGGAAAGCCTAACCTTGTGAAAATTGTGAGTAATGCCTCTGCCACATGTTTAGAATCAATCGATGACAGGGCTACCGCCTCTCCCCACATAGAACAAGTGTCCACCAGAGTCAGAATGTAGCTGTTCCTTCTCTTGGTTCGGGTGAGAGGTCCCACAAGATCCACGGCAACTCTCTCAAAGGGTGTTCCCACTATGGGCATTTCCCCCAGAGTTGCTGGTGCAGTCCAATGTTTAGGTGCTACTCGTTGGCACTCTGGACAGGATTTTACATATCGTTTGATATCTTCAGTTATTCCTGGCCAGAAATAGTGACAAGCTATACGCTGTCCTGTTGCGCTGATCCCCATATGACCACTGAAGGGAATCGCATGCCCTAGTTCCAACACTTTAGTCCTATATGAAGTGGGAAGGACCAGCTGTCCGTGACCATTGGATTCAGATCCAGCCTTCCTATATATCAGCTTGTTCTTCATATAAAACTCTCCCTTGCCTGGAGGTGTATGAGATTTTGGCAACTTCTTGAAACACGGCTTGAGTGTTTTGTCCTCAGCCTGCGCCTTCCTCATCTCATCTGGATGAGTATTTATTGGATTATCCTCCTCCTTTTTAGACTGTGATCTGGTCTGCACTGTTGCCAATATCACAGGTCTCTTGGGATTCCCCAAGAAGACATATCTACACCCCAATATCAGAGGGTAGATTGGTTCATTTATCACTGCTGCTTTTATGATTCCTTCCACATATCGCGTTTTCACCTTTATCCGGGCGACGGGAAGTGTCATGGTAGCTACATCCTTGGTTGCAGTTTGAATCTCCACTGTTTCTGTGGTGTATTGATCGGCCTGCACCAGGTGAGAACTCACAACGGAATCGTAATCTAAACCGGTATCATATAAACACCTTATAGTGACACCATTACAGATGACATCTTCACACACTGGGGGATGGTATGGTTCCTGTAGTTCTGCAGGTTTGACCTTTTTTTTCCTTTTTCCCAGATGTCATAGCAGCACAATGAGGAGGTTTCCTTCTACAATGGTCAGTGTCATGATTGTTCATCTTACAATTTTTACACCACCTTTTTCCTTGGTTGAAAGATTTTCTTTCATCATATTTCCACGCCCACGGCGACCGTTGCCTCAAATGGCTGTGTGTGGTGTACCCGGAAACGGGGCCTCCCAGTACTGATGCACAGTTAAGTCCCCGATGTCACTTATCGGTGCAGAGTTGAGAGAGATGGCTGAGCATCACAATCCCCCCTGTGTTGCAGCATGATGAGAACCCAGCATTGCACACTGAGCTTGGGGGGATCACTTGGGCACCAGACTTAATACTGGCTCTTGACTGGATGGCCGCATGCAGGAGATTTCTACAATGGAGGGTTGGCAGGTGGTGGGTATCTGGAAGTGGCTCTGTGCAGGACGTGAGGATTCCTTGGGAGAGCCCAGAACCAGAGCACAGCATTGTGCAAGCTCTGCATAGTTGGAGAGCCCCCTGGATGACGGGGAATGCACAGTGCGCTACCCCACCTATCCCCAACTGCTAACTTAGAACCAGAAGTGGGGTCCTCTGTATGCGTGCCAGGCCAGGATAAAATGCCTGGGAAAGAGACTGGAGCTCAGAACTCCCTAACTCCAAGTTGCAGGATGGCAGAAAAGCCATGGGAAAGACAGGGCTATTTTGAAGATAACGCAACCATATTTTCACCATACGAGCTCGGACGCCGCCTCGGTAAACAAGGTCCGCGCAGAGCAGTGACACCCCCAGGCTGCTTGCGAATAGTCTACTACTGGGAACATAAACAGATTAGGGATGAGCCCACTCTCCCGTTGAACAGGTGCTAAAGTCATAGATACTGGGCCAGAAGGCACACCGGAAACCACAGTATCACGCAACTCACTTTTTTTTTCTATGGAGAGTACACCATCATATTTCCTTTCATCGAATTGTGGGGTTTTATTTTTATTGTCATACCGTGGCCTATCAAACTGGTGCTTACCTTTGTTTTGATCCCTAGGATCAAATTTATTAAAGTTCTGTGGTGCCCTAAAATTATCCACCTGTTTCTTTTTATTACCTGTTACCTCTGCTTGAGCTGCTTGATACCTTTCAGCAACATTTAGCAACTCACCCAGCCTCTCTGCACCTTGTTCCATGAGAAACTTTCTCAGGTCTGGAGCCATGGACTCTCTTTATTGTTCTATAAGGATCATTTCCTTAAGATCTTGGGTTTTCCCCAGAGAAGTCCATTTCTCCAAGTATGTCTCTATTCGTGCAGAGAACTGGTGATAGGTTTCACCTGACAGTAGTTTAGCATTCCTAAATTTTTTCCTATAAAATTCTGCGTTCTTTTCATACCTTAACAAAAGAGCCTGCTTTAGCATGTCATAATTTTCCTGATCACCTCTGCTCATTTTAGCAAAAACTTCATAAGCTGCCCCACGAAGTCCTTGAGATAACTTTAAGCTCCACCTTTCTCTCTCTAACCCATATGTGGTAGCTAATAGTTCATATCTATTTAGATAGCTCTCAATATCATCGTCTTTCTCAACGAAATGATCTAAATGAAAATTCATAGCTGAGGTTGAGGCTCCTTGGCTAGCAGTGGCATCAGAGGTAAAGGGACTGGCACCATTTTCAGGAGCATGGCCTTGAAACTCAAACTCCCTTAGTCGTAACTCATGTTCCCTTTGTAATCTTTTATCTTCTGCTTCCCTTTCTGCAGCTAATCGCTTGTCTTCCCTTTCTGCAGCTAATCTTTTGTCTTCTCTTTCTGCCTCCAATGCTTTAGCCTCTTTGTCAGCCTCAATCTGCAACCTCTTAGCCTCAGCCTCAATCTGCAACCTCTTAGCCTCAGCCTCAATCTGCAACCTCTTAGTCTCAGCCTCTAACTTTCTTTCGGCCTCTTTTTCTAATCTTCTTTCTTCCCGTTCAATATATTTGTCACATTCAGCAGTGACATAAGCAATCATAATTTGCCCGTCCATTCCTAACTCTTTCGCAGTCTGTACAGCAGCAGATCGAAATTTTGCCAAGTCGGCCATTGTCTATCATGCAAATGTAACAATTCAATCTATCAATATTTATCTAGGGACACTACAGGCACTGAGAGCTCAACGTTATTTATTTTCACCCAAGGATACTTTTTAATTTCTATTATTACCTGAAGTGAATTAACCCCAATATTTTTAATAGGGAAAGATTCAAAATCCCGAGAGCGAGACCCCAATATATGTGGTAAAGTGGGATTTTATAAATATTTATAGGGGACTTAGTGTACTGACTGAGATCAGCTGTGAAGGTATCTGTATCTAATAAGGGTAGTGTATGTAGTGAAATTGACCGAGATACAACGGTAAAATACTCCAAAGATAACATTTAAGGATAAAAACATAATGCGTAGGCTGCTGATGTACATGATCGCCTAGACCGCGGGTCAGCACCCTCCATAAAATTGACTTGCTAGACAGGAGGGAAACGGAGGATCAAAAAGGAAAAAATATGACTGGAAAGATTGCGTAGCAAGGCTAAAGAGACGCAATTGGGGGGGATGGAGGAAAGTAAAAATTCAAGTCCCCCCAAATTGACACGAGGTACGGAATTGGACGTTTTGCGATACCAAGCGCTTGATTTGAATTTGAGCGGAAGAACGCAGATGTTAGGAATATTACAAAAATTTAAAAAGTAATTTTTCTTAATATTAATGCTAGGAATATAAAAATTAGCTGGCCAGATGGCCTATTCTGAGCAGTGAACTAATATGTTCTTAATTTTACAAACGGATAGATAATATTGAAGATAATGACAAAAGACAGTGTAGTTTACAACATCGACAGACTGCCTTGAATAAAAAGTGTCGTTACACGACCTTGGGGACGCAAGTGTTCAAAGTTACTTATTATGGAGGAGAGGGTTTTTGAGCGGTAGCTGTGTCTAAATATAACTTTTTACGACAAAATTTTAAGGGGAGAGAAAGGTTGCTTCAAAAATCAAGCACATTTTTTTTAGAAACACAAGTAGAGACGGACAGACTAACAGATAACCATCCATACTTGACTGAAGCATGACTGAAATGACTTTAGTGTAGAAATTTGAAATTTAAAGTACAACTAGGCAGTGATTGGCCACAGACAAGCATATCATTAGCGCTCAGAGCGCATTTGGGGTCATTCTTCAATAATTGTTCAGTGTTAGACACAGATTTTAAAGTGTGGTATTTTCCCATATGAAAGCAAGTGAAGTAAATTTAGGGACGCCATCCTATAGCCAGCAGCTCAGCTGAGTTTTGCTAGCACTTCTGTGTTAATTATTCATAATCTGGTAAGATTGAAATTATTTCTTTATATATTTTGAATATTGTTTCATGTTCGAGTGATTTGATACTGCCATATCAAAAATCTAGCCTTACAAACAAGTAGGGATTTTGCTCTAGACCCCCCGCCCAAGTCAGGGTCTAGGGACCAACAAGGTACATAAACTACAGCAAGGATTATGCAAACTCAGTCAAGCATCGAACCAGCTTACCTATCTTCTTTTAGGGCCAACAACTAATAAATATTTTTCAGAATCTATAGTCTGGGAGGATCTATCTGAGGTAAACCCACCATGGTAACTGTGCTGTTTGGTCAGAGAGATCTGACCTGTCTGTATGATGTGGTTGTTGTGTCAGTGTGGTGTCCAGACGTGGGTATAGAATAGATTTTGACACATAGCCCATACTTTGATTGCAGAGCTGTGAGTTTTCTATCTACAACAAAGCAGAGTCTATTCGGTGGGTGACTGTACTCGAGTGTATCTGTGCAGTTCTTGTGACAGAGACCACCATTATTGCCCGCCAGCACGGAGAGGTGGGACCGCAAGTTTTCAGCACCAGAGCTACAAAAAGATGAGTGAGCCTCTGGTCTGCTGGACATTCACCAACTATTGGTAGTGACTAATATCCCCATAAAAATTCCCACCAGTTTCTGGACACGGTGTAGTCAATATAGACAGGTGTGATGAGACCACCCCAACAGCACAGACAATAAATATCCTCCCTAGTAGCTGACTACCAGAACATTTGAATAAAACTAACTATTCTAGTACTTAAATATGTACACTTTTGTATTTATTATGTAACATTCCATGCATAATTTTCATAAATTTTAAATCCTTCTTTTAAAACAAGTTCTGGTCAAAATAAAACTTGATCCAGAACAAATAAATGTAATATAATTATATCAAAAACTTTATACACGTGAGTTAGTTCAGTGTATTTTAACACTTGTTAATCTTATTAGTCTTCTTAAATGCCTGTGGGTGTATTTATAACTAACACACCACATTACACATCATTACCCTAGACACTTTACGTAGCCACATTCATTAAGAAAAAAAAAAATTAAGTGTGAGGTCGTAGTGGTAGCAAGAAAGGCCTTCTGATAATTCTCAACCACATTTTATCTCAGGAGCCTTCACAGCTGGCCTCATACAAGTTACATGTAGTAATAACACCATCATACAATACCATCAACACCACTACAGTGTATTACAGATGACCTTACTTGCTACCACATATTTATACCTCAGTCAGAATTATTCTGGAATATAGTGATGACTACGTTGAATGTCTAGGGTATGTATATGATGAAGTGTAAGTCACAACAACAACAGACAGATAAACAATTTAATTTATTCCACCACACGTGACAACACTGTGACACTCACACACATGTACCATTCTATAAGACTATCTTAAATGAGTCACTGGTAAATTTTCAAATATCAATATGTATTAAGTACTTTTCATTAATATATATGTGTCCTGATTCAAATACAAAGTGAACCAGGAATCACAATCAATTTTAATTACAAGTTATATGTACAGAATTTATCAATATGAATCTTGTAGTGACATATTTTATTAATCTTATCCTATGTGTGTCAGTTGTGTAGTGGTAATATGAGGTAATACTGGTGTTGTTTTTTCAAGCTATGTTGGTATTTGTCATCATGACTTCAAGTGTTTATTTCTGTTGGAACTAGTATTGGAGATGTTCTCAGTTCCGTTCATTAAAACAATTAATTTCCCCTCTTATTTTTTATACAATGTCAGTTTAAGATGGGGTTACATAATGTTGAGCTCCGCTGGCCACATATGCTTAACTTTCGTGATGGCGGCAGGAAAAGACTCCTCTGCTCGATTGCTCCCCTGTGTTCTGGAGACACCTCACTGTTTGCTATATGGACCAAGGAGTATGCTGTCCGCCTCTGGATTCAGCAAAGCTCTGACCAGGTACTGCTCAATAGCTTTAGGACCACAGTCCCACAATTCATGGAAATAACACAGAATTACGTTGACCGGCAATGAATATAGCACAATTTCGATCTGCCGATGTCCCAGGCTTTTATTTAGCAAAATATGCACTGGTGCTCAACGTACTGATTCTGTAGTAAGTTTATTTGCAAATGTGGTGTTGACCTGACGCCTCTAATTGACTATACTGGCAAGTCTAACCAATCATGCCATGTTTACACATTTTTTCAAAAAAAAGTACTCCTACTCACGTTTCCCCTAACAACAAAGAAGTAGTATTTATAGTCCGACTAATCGTGTTTAGCCTTACATTTATTTTCCGCCAATCAAATAGGAGGTAACATGTCAGCCTATTTCCCGTACAATGGTGGGGTGAAAATCTGCCACTGAGCGATTCTGATTTGGGTGTTGTCTGACATCCCTCACTATTTCTTTTGGCTATAATTTGGTAATTCCTAGACTATTTGCGTAACGTTTAACATATTTTTTGTCAGCAAGTCCTAAGGAACCCAAATATACAAATTTAAAGGAGCTAAGTGGCTGCGTTCAAAATATGCACTTTCTTCTACCTCCTGTTTACTTCGAAAACGATGTGGTGTCTGGGTACTGTAATGTTTTCAAACGTAAACCAGTATAATGTCATATTTCCTAATAAGCGTTTTTCAGGATTTTAAAACCTAACTCTGGTATGGGTAGTGTTTTTTATCACTGTCGATTTGAAAAAAAGCTAGTGCATGTGGCTTTACACGCGTGATGGCAGCAATTGTGTATCGCGCGACTGTGGTAGTATTGCCTGCGTCCCTGCTTTCAGCCCTCCCTTCTTTCTATCTTTAGTCCATCTGTCTTTCGTTTTAGGTAACGTAGTGTATAAAAAGACATGAATGGAATTTTAAATCTAGGTCATCTTGCGTATCTCAAGGTTTTTCTTAGAATTGGAGTACACATTTTATTGTGTTGGGGAAACGCGTGTATGTTGCCGAAGGCCTTTGCTATCAACGTGAAACGTTACAATTTGCAGACGCAGGAGAAAACAAGGGGGATTTCGAGTACAGTCATTGTGACCGCACTGTTCTTTACCATTCTTCTTTCCTTTTATTAAATTTATTTGTTAGGCTTTACATTTACGTTTTAATTTATATATGTGGATTAGAATTTCTCACGACACCCATTTTCAGAAAAGTAATGTTTGAAATTTTGCACTAGATGAGTCATGCAAAATATTCAAATCAGATTGGATGATCATTTGAGCCCCATAAGAGACAGAGTGGGGTAAGACAGTGAGTATAACCTGACACATTTCAGTGTTTTTTTTTCACTGTGAGATTCACGCTTGGCAAAGACACCAGACGTACAAGTTAGAGAATGCAGAATCTCCATTTATCAGACCGGACACCTTTTATTGGAGTATTCATCAGGACTTACAATTCAGCCTAGGAAATCTCTATCCTTTTAATAAGGAAAGCCGCTGTCTGAGGAAACTGAAGGAAACACAGAGTCAGAAAGGGAATTAAAGTTCAAATTAACGACCCCAAGTACACGTATATTAAGGCAACTGTCAGTGCCTTTTATTCATCTGAGCAAAAAGTCTGTGAGCCAGGATTGGCGTAAGTTGTGATTTTGCATTCTATATTTTATTACTAAAATGTGAACTAACATATATATGTCAATTACCATGTGAATTTTAATATGTAAAAATCGCTAGTGGATGTCCTAGTTATTCGAGACTGGCAACCTCAGCGTATAGAAGGATGATTTCATGAACCATCACTGCCAAGGGCTGGTGATAGCTTTAGTGCTAGTTTCTTAAAGAGAACTAAACGCATAAAGAGTCCCAGGTTTCATCTGGAGCAGGGAGGAAAAGATGAAAGAAATGATGTACATTCTTACAGTTTTAAACCAGTGTAAATGTCGATGTTAACATATGCAATTTAAAATTAATGGAAGTTTCAAACTTTTCAAATCAGTATAAACATAAATGAACAGGTCCTGGAGCAGGTCGACCACTTTAAATACCTCGGAGCTATTATAGAACGAAAGAGAGGCATCAAAGAAGAGTTGGCCACTCGAAAAGCAGCAGCTGGGAGACTTTTCCAGGTCATAAATCGAGGATTCCTTAGAAAGAAAGAGGTTGGTAAGAAAACGAAGATGGCTGTATACCGCCCCACCTATGTCCCAGTCTTGACATATGGATGCGAGTCATGGGCAATGACTACAACCCACAAAAGCCAGATCCAAATATCAGAAATGAGGTATCTGAGGATGGTGGTTGAAGTAACAAAAAGACGATACGTCAAGGCTTAAAATCCCACCCCCTGCAGACCCAAGTAAAACAGTCCCAACTGAGATGGTTTGGCCATGTCTGCAGAATGGGAGAAGATCGGCTACCACGACAAGCATGGGAAACAAAGAGCCAGGGATCCAGATCCCCAGGACGACCAAGAGTCCAGTGGGAAGACAACATTAAACAATCTTTGAAGGACCGAGGACTAGAATGGAACCAGGCCAGGAGGAAGACAGCCGATAGGATAGTCTGGCGCTCTCTCTTCCAAACCTGGACACCTCAAGGTAGAAGGGGAATGACTAAGTAAGTAAGTAAGTAAACTTAAATGAAAACATATTCACTTTATATTGTGAACACTTTTCAATCAGTTGAAATGTAATTGTAAACATGTTCTATCTGTACTATTAACCTTTTCATTTAAATGTAATGTAAAGCGAAAGCTATTCAATTTAAATGGAAAAGAAAGTTTTATCCCGAGGGATTAAATTTAATTGTCATCGAGGTTAAATTCTGAGATAAATGGTATGGTTGAATAGAAGAAAGGGGACACATAAGTATGTGTCGGGAAATGCAATACTCAGAAGAGCGTTTCGTTTCTATTCTTTATCATAGTTATTGGTGATACCAGCAGAAAGTACTATCTCTGGAACAAGAGGGGACAAGTGGCCTACGCTTTAAGACGAAGGACCAACTTTGTAGACTCTCCTTGACATTTCTGGGAAACGAGCTACACCCGACAACCTTGACCAGCGACGAGCGTGACTAGTGTAAAAAGAACCAACCCATCAGAAAGAGCAGAACCGTCCTTGGCAGCTAATTTCCATATATAAGCTGCCAAAGTGAACTTTTTTCCATCGACTCTATTCTCCATCAAAGATGAAACTTCTCTTCTAAACTATTCAATTATTTTCAAACTGTTTAAACTTAAGTGATTATTAAATTGTGTTATTTGTAATTTTACAAATTTAACTTCGATTTAATAATTTAAAGTTACTGCATGGTTGTCTCAGTCAATCTACTACACACACTCTAATCAGCGCTATACCAGAGTAATAAGAATTCCACTGAGTAAATCAGAGGTGGGGGCTTAACGAGCTAAAACTAATCATTGCTTAATTCTTCACAAAAGTGGTCTGCAGATTCTAGAATTAACGTGCTTAGCCAAAGCAGCATTGTTTTCGCTTATCTGAATATCGTGTGAAGACTCCCTTTGTGACAGAAGTGTCATTACCCTTCTATCTACATCTCTAAAAAGAGTAATCTTTTGCGAAGGTAGACACCTTTGAAGGCCCATATTAGATACTCTTGAGTTTTGGCCACAGTTTTGACCACTATTACAAAGCAGGGGAGGCAATACCGTCACACAGCTGGGAATTCCATAATCCCTCAGTTTTTTGACTGCACCGTGTCTCTGTTATGTGTCCTATCTAGCCTTCACTTTCTTTCCTTTCCCTGACGAAGGCCTTGTGGTCGTAACGTTGGCTATTTTTTTTGTCTTTTGTCCTCGTAAGACGAATTACCTTTTTTCGATTTTTTTTCACACCCGTCCAGTATTTTCCATAGGCTGTCCCTGTGTATGCTGTGAAATGCCTTTTCAAAATCAACAAAGTTTTCGTATAGTTGTCTCTGCTATTCTGAGCACTGTTCTATAATGTTCCTGAGGGTGAATATATGATCTGCACATCTTCTGTTCTTTCTAAATCCTGCTTGTTCTTTCCTCAGTTTATGGTCTGCTGCTTTTGAAATTATATGATAATTATCCTGCCTAGTACTTTACTGAGAACTGAGAGGGGAGTTATTCCTAGAACAATGATCATGGAGGAAATCGCGGCTAAAAAGAAACGAGAAAATAAAAAGGTCGACCAACCCACTGAAAAAGAAATCTCTGAAATGCTAGAACGGTTGCTCCCAAAAATTATCGAGAAAGTAATATACCAGTTACAGCCGAAAAAGACAACACATACAATAGAAACGAGGAGGTCAAAACATACAAAATTCCACAATCCAGCTAGTATTCCTTTTTAGGACTAGCCCTTCTCAGGGCTGTTACCGAACTAGCGAGGCAGGGTGGGAAATGCATTATTGAACGCCATGATATTACGAACAGACAAACGACGAGATGAATCGAGACAGAAAGCTTACGGTCCTTTCTAGGATTAGTACCTTTTCAGGACTAGCAACGGGCTAGCACTGAAAAAGAATTTAACGCACCATTGTTGTAGTGGATTTTGATGGTATTGTATGGTGGTGTTATCACCTAGTGTGATGCGTGAGGTCAGCTGTGAAGGCTCCTGAGATAATTGTAGCTGTGAATATACAGAAGGCCCTTTCGTGCTACCACTTTATGACCTCACACATATCTTTTTTTACTAATGAATGTGGCTACGTTAAAATCTAGGGTACTGAATGCAATGTGTTGTATGGACATATACACACACCCACAGATATTAATTAAGTCTAATACTATCAATAAAATTTATAACACAATGAACTAAATTCAGCTGGTTAAATTTAGAATAGAAAATCTTTTTTTAAATTTATTTGTTCTGAACCAAGGTTTTATTTTGGCCAGAACTTATGCAAAGATTTTGAAATTTATGAATGAATGGCATGAATAAATGGCATGTTAAATGAAAGATGTTTACATATGCAATCTTCAAGATTAATTATAGTATTACTGTTCGTAATGTTAATTTTCCTGGGAAAACTATGAATGGATGTGCTGTTGGGGTGGCTTCATCCCTCCCTGTTTATGCCTACACAGCATTGTCCATTAATGATGGAAGGAAATGGGATGCTTCAGTAGTAAATTCTCTTGGGTGCTAGTTTTATGAAGTTGGTGTAAGTTCAGCAGGCCAGCTAGCCTACTTAACTTGGCCAGATTTGTTCTGGTGCTGGAATATGATGGCCCCACCTCTCCGTGCTTGAGCACTAGTTGGTTTCGCATAGGGTAAGTTTCCCCAGTCTACAGATTCTGAAATAGGTGCATTATCTCACTGCCATAGAATAGGATAGGTGATATGATTCACTGTTCTCAACACTTGATCACCCCTTCCTAAACCTTGCTGTAGTTTATATATTGTTTGTCCCTAGACCCTGAACTAGGGCGGGGGGTCCAGAGCGAATCCTTACTTGTTTGTAAGGCTAGATTTCGATATGGCAGTATCAAATCACTCGGACATTAAACAATATTCAAAATATACAAAGAAATAATTTCAATCTTACCAGATTATGAATAAAGAACACAGAAATGCTAGCAAAACTCAGCTGAGCTGCTGGCTATAGTATGGCGTCCCTGAACTTATTTCAATTTATTTCATTTGGAAATCACCACACTTGAAATTTACTGTGTCTATCACTGGACAACTATTGAGGAATGGCAAAAAGCTCGTCTGAGCGCGGATAATATGATTGTCTGTGGCCAATCAATGCCTTGGTTTTTTTAAATTCAAATTTCCTACACTAAAGTCATTTCAGTCATGCTTCAGTCAAGTATGGATTTTTATCTGTTAGTCTGTCCGTCTCTACTTGCGTTTTCACAAAAACGTACTTGATTTTTGAACCAACCTTTCTCTCCCCTCCAAAATTTTGTCGATAAAAGTTATTTTTAGACACAGCTTCCACCAATATCCCTTCTCTTCCATGCTAAGTAGATTTGAACACCTGCGTCTCAAGGTCGCGATTTTTTGTGCAAATAGCGACACTTTTGATTCAATGCAGTCTTTCGCTGTTGTGAACAACACTGTCTTTTGTCATTATCTTCATTATTATCTATCCGTCTGTAAAATTAAAAACATATTATTTCACTGCTCAGAATGGGCCATCCGGCCAGCTAATTTTTATATTCCTAACATTAATATTAAGAAAAAGTTACTTTTTAAATTTTGTAATATTTCAAGCATCTGCGTTTAGCCGCTGAATTCAAATCAAAGGCTTGGTATCGCAAAAGCGTCCGTTTCCGTACCTCGTGTCGATTTGGGGACGTGAATTTTTTCCTCCGTTTCCCCTCCCAATTGCGTCTCCTTAGCCTTGCTAGTCTCACGCAATTTTTTCCAGTCATATTTTTTTTTTCCTTTTGATCCGCCGTTCTCATCCCTCCAAATGGTAACCGTTTTGATTTCCCGTCTAACAAGTCAATTTTTATGGAGGGTGATGACCCGCGGTCAGGGCGATCATGTACTATCAGCAGCTTACGCGTTATGTTTTTATCCCTACATTTTATCCTTTGGAGATATTTTTACGTTGTATCACTTGTTAATTTTATGACAATTGTCGTGAAAAATTCTAATCCACATATATAAATGAGAATATAAATGTAAAGTAGAACGAAATAATACAAAAGAAAGAAGAATGGTGAAAGACCAGTGCTGTCACAATAGCGTACGCCTGTGTTGTGGAACGCCATAATGGCTGAACGCGCACAAGATCATTTTTGCTCATAATGGCATGCTTGAAACACTGCTTTAGGGGAAATAAGGCCAACTAGTTAGATACGATTTGATTGGCGGTAGTAACATGTAAGGCGAAACCTTATTAGTCGAACTGCAAATGCAAAAATATGGTTGTTATGGCAACGTGTAGAATGGGTAACATTTTTTCAAAGGCTCTTGTAAACATGGTCTCATTGGTTAGAGCGTTCGATATAGTCAATTAGAAGCGTCAGTTCAGGGCCAGTTTTGAAAATACATTTTGTGAGAAGCAAGTGCGTTGAGACCACGCTAATATTATTCTAATAAAAGCCTGGGATAAGGCAGATCAAAATTGTGCCAGAATTCATCGCCATTCATCGCCAGTCAACGTACTAGTGTTATATTTCCTTGAATTGTGGTAAGCTAGACATGACTGCTTTACCTATATATATATATATATATATATATTATATGAAAATTGAATATGAATTGATAAATTGTGTCTGTATGTGTGTGGTTCAGTAGCAAACAGAAGGCAAAGCCTAGATATTGCTCCACCATGTAAAAGATTGTCAGAGAGGAGTATAACTGCATTGGCATATATGAGATTGCCAAATAGTAACATGCCACCTATCCTATTGTATAGAAGGAATTAACGCTGGATTTGCAGAGGCGTTGTAACCATTAGGGAGAGGAATACTGGTATATTGTCACATGAGAGGCTAGTAGTTGGCATACAGCGCTGAACTCTGTGTTTGTAATGTCCTGTACTTCATTGTGGAAATAGATTAAATATTAGTTCTGAAGAAGGAGGTACAACCTTCTTATTTCAGGGACCGTGGTACTGAAGTATTAGAGCAGCATCTGGTCTGAGTTTTGCTGGATCCAGAGGGCTGACAGTAGACTCCTTGTCCAAGATATCGACCATTGGTGTATTTCAAGATAACTGAGAAGCAAGCGAGCAGAGGAGACAGTTTTCCTGCCGCAGACATATAAGTTAAGAATTCGTGAGCCAGAGTAGCTCACCCTTGTATAACCCACCTTTAAAAAGTGACTGTAATACTAAAGCAAGAGGGACAGTTATTGTTTTACAAATAAAAAGAACTGTGAACCCTTCAGAATTATTTCCACCATTAACAAACACATGAAGTCGTGATGACAAACAACAATATAGCTTCAAAAGCCAGTATTACCTCTTAATACCAGAGCATAACACTACACACAGATTGTAATAATATTCTATGTCAGGACAAAGATCCTTTGTATAATTTTTGTACATAGACATTGTGTTTGCATTTGATTGTGATTCCTGATTCACTCTGTATTTGGATCAGGATATCTATTCTTGAAAGAAACTAATACATAATTTAAAAGTTAACACTTGACTTACTTAAGCTAGTCTTCTAGAGTGTATATGTATGTGCTTGTCATATTGTTGTAAAGTGTTGTGAATCTTTAATAAAGTGTTTATCTGTCTGTTGTTGTTGTTGTGAACTTACACTTCATCAATATCATAACCCTAGACATTCAACGTAGTCACCACATTAGCCCAGAATAAGTCTGATTGAGGTCTAAATGTGGTAGCAAGTAAGGTCATCTGTAACACACTACACTTATTAGATACAGATACCTTCACAGCTGATCTCAGTCAGTACACTAAGTCCCCTATAAATATTTATATAATCCCAACTTACCACATATATTGGGGTCTCGCTCCCGGGATATTGAACCTTCCCCTAGTATGTATATATATATATTGGGAGTAATTCACATATCTGGAAATAATTATATAAAATATAAATAGGATATATTATATATATATATTGGGAGTAATTCACTTCTGGAAATTATAAAAATTAAAAAGGTATTCTTGGGTGGAAAAATAAGGTTGAGCTCTCAGTGCTTGTGGTTGTCCTTAGTTAATTAGTCATAGATAAAATTGTTTAGTTAAATATTGTATACATTTGCCTGTTAGAAAATTGCGGACCTGGCAAAATTTCGATCTGCTGCTATGCAGACTGCTAAAGAGTTGGGAATGGACGGGCAAGTTATGATTGCTTATGTCACTACTGAATGTGACAAATATATTGAACGTGAAGAAAAAAGATTAGAAAAAGAGGCTGAAAGAAAGTTAGAGGCTGAAAAGGAAATTAAGAGGTTGCAGATTGAGGCTGACAAAGAGGCTAGGGCATTAGAGGCTGAGGCTAAGAAGTTACAATTGGAGGCTGAGGCTAAGAAGTTACAATTGGAGGCTGAGGCTAAGAAGTTACAATTGGAGGCTGAGGCTAAGAAGTTACAATTGGAAGCAGAGGAAAGAAGGCAAGCTACAGAAAGAGAAGAAAAGAGACAGGCTGCAGAAAGGGAAGCAGAGTAAAGAAGGCAAGCTACCGAAAGAGAGGAAAGAAGATTGACTGCAGAAAGGGAAGCAGAAAAGGAGGAGAAGAGATTACAAAGGGAACATGAGTTACGACTAAGGGAGTTTGAGTTTCAAGGCCATGCTCCTGAAAATGGTGCCAGTCCCTTTACCTCTGATGCCACTGCTAGTCAGGGAGCCTCAACCTCAGCTATGAGTTTTCATTTAGATCATTTTGTTGAGAAAGACGATGATATCGAGAGCTATCTAAATAGATATGAACTGTTAGCTACCACGTATGGGTTAGAGAGAGAAAGGTGGAGCTTAAAGTTATCACAAGGGCTTCGTGGTACAGCTTATGATGTTTTTGCCAAAATGAGCAGAGATGATCAAGACAATTATGACATGTTAAAGCAGGCTTTTTTTGTTAAGATATGAAAAGAATGGAGAATTCTATAGAAAAAAGTTCAGGAATGCTAAACTACTGTCAGGTGAAACATATCACCAGTTCTCTGCACGGTTAGAGACATACTTGGAGAAATGGACGGCTCTGGGGAAAACCCAAGATCTTAAGGAAATGATCCTTATAGAACAACTAAGAGAGTCCATGGCTCCAGACCTGAGAAAGTTTCTCATGGAACAAGGTGCAGAGAGGCTGGGTGAGTTACTAAATGTTGCTGAAAGATATCAGGCAGCTCAAGCAGAGGTAACAGGTAACAAAAAGAAACAAGTAGACAATTTTAAGGCACCACAAAACTTTAATAAATTTGATCATAGAGATCAGAACAAAGGTAAGCACCAGTTTGATAGGCCACGGTATACTAATAAAAATAAAACCCCACAATTCGATGAAAGGAAATTTGATGAAAGAAAATCTTTTAACCAAGGAAGGAAGTGGTGTAAGAATTGTCGGATGGACAATCATACCACCGAAAATTGTAGAAGGAAAACTCCTCATTGTGCTGCTATGACATCTGGAAAGAAGGAAAAAAAGGTCAAACCTGCGGAACTACAGGAACCGTACCACCCCCCAGTGTGTGAAGATGTCATCTGTAATGGAGTCACCATAAGGTGCTTATATGATACAGGTCTAGATTATGATTCAGTTGTGAGTTCTCACCTGGTGCAAGCAGATCAATACACCACAGAAACAGTGGAGATTCAAGCTGCAACCAAGGAAGTAGCGACCATGACACTCCCTATCGCTAAGATACATGTGAAAACGCGATATGTGGAAGGAATCATGAAAGCAGCAGTGATAAATGAGCCAATCTACCCTCTGATATTGGGGTGTAGATATGTCTTCTCGGGGAATCCCAAGAGACCTGTGATATTGGCAATGGTGCAGACCAGATCACAGTCTAAAAAGGAAGAGGATATTCCAATAAATACTCACCCAGATGAGATGAGGAAGGCACAGGCGGAGGACAAAACACTCAAGCCGTGTTTCAAGAAATTGCCCAAATGTCATACACCTCCAGGCAAGGGAGAATTTTATATAAAGAACAAGTTGATTTATAGGAAGGCTGGATCTGAATCCAATGGTCACGGACAGCTGGTCCTTCCCACTTCATATAGGACTAAAGTGTTGGAACTAGGGCATGCGATTCCCTTCAGTGGTCATATGGGGATCAGCGCAACAGGACAGCGGATAGCTTGTCACTATTTCTGGCCAGGGATAACTGAAGATATCAAAAGATATGTAAAATCCTGTCCAGAGTGCCAACGAGTAGCACCAAAGCATTGGACTGCACCAGCAACTCTAGGGGAAATGCCCATAGTGGGAACACCCTTTGAGAGAGTTGCCGTGGACATTGTGGGACCTCTCACTCGAACCAAGAGGAGGAACAGCTTCATTCTGACTCTGGTGGACACCTGTTCTATGTGGGGAGAGGCGGTAGCCCTGTCATCGATTGATTCTAAACATGTGGCAGAGGCATTACTCACAATTTTCACAAGGTTAGGCTTTCCCAACCAAATCTTGACTGATAATGGCTCTCAGTTCAAGGGGAAACTAACAGAAGAAGTTTTCAGGATCTTTCAAGCCAAACACTTCCATTGTAGTCTGTACCATCCCCAAGGGAACGGCCAAGTGGAAAGATTTAATGGGACATCAATGTCGATCCTGAGAAAGTTGGCACATGAAAAACCAGATACATGGGACCAGTACCTTCACGCCGCCCTCTTTGCTTATCGGGAGGTACCCCATAGTTCAACCGGTATGGCCCCGACAACATTATTATTTGGAAGGCCAATAAAAGGTCCACTCGAAGCTCTGTTAAGAACGTGGACTGATGAAAAGGCAGAGGAAAATATTACATCCTCATACCAATATGTGAATGAGCTGACCACTCGTTTAAAAACTGGCTGGAAACTTGCCAATGAAAATTTGAGACAAGCCAGGCAAAAACATACTGCCTATTACAACAAGAAAGCTAAATACAGAGAATTGGCTGTGGGAGAGAAGGTACTGCTTCTTCTACCCGGTAGCCAGAACAAGTTGCAAATTGGATGGCAAGGTCCATATACAGTTCTAGAGAAGGTGTCTAGAACAAATTATAAGATAGATAAGAAGGGGAAAGAAAAAATCTATCATGTGAATCTCCTGAAGAAATATTTGGAAAGAGAAAATCAGGAAGAGACACATTTGTTGACCTTGTCTATTGCAATGGAGATGAAAAAGGAACCACTTTCATCATATGAATATCCATTACACCCCTGTGAGACAGCTGCACAGGTGAAAATCAGTACACATTTAACGAAAGATCAGATGGAGAGAGTGCAACAGGTTTTAGATGATCATACAGAGGTGTTAACGGACCGTTCCATTGCCGGATACAAATCAGTTGTTTGCCAGGCTGAATAAAGCTAAATATTTCTCAAAAGTGGATGTGAGCAAAGGCTACTATCAGATTCCAGTAAAGCCTGAGGTTAGACCTTATCTAGCCTTTAGTACATCAGAGGGACACTATGAATTTAACAGATTGCCATTTGGATTGAAGAATGCGCCTAGTGTCTTCTCTAGAATGATGAGAAAATTGTTGGATCCTCTGAATAATCCATGCATCACAAACTTCATGGATGATATCCTTATAGCGACTGTCGTAGATTTTAGATAGGAGAATTAAGACTTGGGTTGGTCCCTTCTGAATAGGTTTGAATAGGTGATGGACACAGTGAGAGTTAGTAAAAATGAAATAGAATTTCCACAAGTGAGATGATAGACTGTGATATAGAGGCTGTCTCTGAAAAATCGAGGAAATCTTCTCTCTTTCACCTATCCTCTACGACAGCTTTTAAGACGTCAGACAGTCTAAACATATATATATATATATATATATATATATATATATATATATATATATATATATATATATATATATATATATATATATATATAACATATATTCCTATCTACTCACGGGCACGCACATACACGTGACGACAGTTAAACACACAGACGTGGGAAATCTATAACAATGAATATATATATTAGAACGAGCTGACCAACGCACCGATTTAGTTCAAGAGAGATTTTTTTATTATCATCAAAAAAAAATCTTCTCACAACACCAAAAAAATACATCAAGGAAAACATATACAAATAGTCATAAAATTCAAGAAAAATGCTACTAGGATGATAGCCCCGTTATGATTTTAACTCTAGGTTTAGCCCACAGCCCCGTTATGAGACAGATGATGGCCCAAAGAGTCATAAATACATATGATTAGGGTCTAATATTGTCCCCTTTCTTAAAGGTAAGAACTGACTTATTACAGCAGTATCTATTCTAAAGGAACAATTAAATTAAGAAGCAAGTCTTTCGTAAGGAAAAATTACCAAATTGAGTGCTTTAAACAACGAACATCCTTCCGTCACTTTCACTCGGTTCTTTCATCCGGGTACCCAGGCGTTCATTCTTACCTAAAAACTTGATGTTGATCACCGTCTGGCGCAACCTTAGGACACTTCTCTACAGTGAATCTGGATTCTTTGGATAAAGCGAATCCCAGCTCTACAAATACAGGATTCCTCCACTGTTTTTTGGGGGAGCATTCACTTCCCCGGTTATGTTTTTAGATTACTGTTCATGTCACTTGAATCAGTTTTGGGTAAGCGATCTTAAACGGGCACACAGAGTCTAAAACACGCGGATTCCCTTACTTTGGAAAAGATGACCAGTGGACAACTGCTCTCAACAGGTAGTCTTGGTTCACTATCCACTCTTTCAATAGTGTCGGAAATTGTTAAATGTTATTTCTTGTAATTATTATCGCCGCCAGACAGCATGTACATTTAAATTTTGTGGAGCAATATGAACTGGCTCAGAAGCCCAGTATATATATATATTTCTAGTCTTTAGAAACCGTTAGTGGGATTGGTATTACTGTTTATCTCTGATGGCACATGCACTGTCAGACTAGTGTTACTTGAAACAACCCAAGTGGTTAAAGATAGGAAATGTCTATTCTTCTCACAAGTATGTCTCTTTACTACTAAACGCCGGCAAGTTCTGGGTCACCCCAGTATTCACTACATAAAATGGAAAAAGCACATATAAAATAATTATACATACTATATATAAGGATATAACTTATATTTTAAACTGCAAGCGTAGAGCTTATCATTTAACACTTCCCGTGAAATAAGCTATATTATAAAATCAATCATCATGAATTTGAAATACGTATAAATATATTTCGTCAATACTCATGAGACATCTAGCAGTTATAAGTTAGTTTAGAAAATATATCTCGACTGAGTAGTTAGCAGTTAAATTAAATTCATTATGGCTACATGTTTGTTAAGCTAGAAATAGAATTTATTCTGCTTTCCACTGTAACTCGTCGACTAAAGAATATAACAAACTATTAAAATAATCACTTTGCACACAGAACTAGTTTAAAGTGAAATAGGCGATTAAACACTTTATCACTTCACAAAATACTAGAGATCTATTATATATAATATTTTACCTCAAACAGAACTACGTATCACAACGAAACTGAGACATCACTTATACGTTTAAGTGTTCTAGAACGAAGTGACCACGTCTACTGTGAAATGGAGAATGAGTGAAGTTATTTTCAAACTCGGGCCAATATCTTAAAATTAGACAAAGGGCCCCAACTTATTTCGCCAAGCAAAATTATCTCCCCTACTCCCAACACTTCGTTTAAATAGAAGCATGTCGTAACTGCTTCTGAGCGTCTTGGCACCTTCATCTCCCTATTCACATTTCTGAGCGGGGAGGCGGTGACACATCACACTTCCCAATGGGAAAGTTAACCGAGAGCTACGTGTCAGTTTGAATTTCCCAGACTATATGTCTGCTCTACGCCGTATAGGTGACAGTTTTAACGCCTACCTAAGCGCTCAGCCCGAAGCAACCGCGCGTGTTCGCTGAAAAATGCAGACAACTGTCTGCCATCTCGGGTCTGATAGAAGGAATTTCTAACACTCTGCTTCACGTGTATGGCTGACACGTTACGTCATACTGCGTTCTCAGTTGTGAGAAAAACAGGTAAACGTTTGAATGGGAAAATAGTAATGTATATAGTCGCAAACGAACGAATGCGAAAAAATACAGGAAAAGATTGATAATAAATAGAGGATGCGGGTGAAAGAACAAGAAGAAGATGTAGGCAATTTACGATCCATAAACTCTCGTTGACAGAACGTCCCCTCTTTAAGATATGGAATCACTCCATGTCTACGTTATGGGAATAAATTTCCTATATCCGTAGCTTCAGAGTGTCTGTCCTCTTTCCTCTCATCTCCCTCCATCTCTCTCCAATTCCTACTCAAGTCTACTCCCAAAGTTTCCTTCCTCTGGAATGTCTCCCATGCGCGCTTGAAAGAGCGTCGCCGCTTCTGACATTTTTGAAAGATTTCGTGTGATTGCAGTGGAATATCCCTGCCACTATCGTCATCTTCGTCAGTTTTGGCGATCGTCAGGAGATGGTCGGAGGTTGGCACTGGTCTTTCCAAGTATCTCTTTAACAGATTTAAATGGAAAGCCCTCTCCTTTCCTTGAATAGAGATCTGGTAGTTAGCCATAGAAATCTTTTTCAGGACGGTAAACGGCCCTTGCCATCCGATCCTCAGTTGGTTGTTTCCGGTAGGGTGTAACACCAAAACTTTCTCTCCTGCTTCCAGTTCTCTTTCTTTCGCGACTTTCCTGTATCGGTTAGCGTGCTTTGTGCGAGCTCGCTTAAAGTTAGTCGTTGCTAGGTCCCATCCTAGTTTCAACCTTTCCTTAAAATCCGATACGTATTTACTGGCTGAGACAACTGTCTCATCTGCCTTCTCGTCTGTCAGAGACTGAAGTAAGGCTTCAAGTGGCCCCTTAATGGGTCTGCCAAATAAAAGCGTAGCTGGCGGAAATCCTGTGGAAGTATGAGGAGATTCTCTGTAGCCAAATAAAGCTGCAGGAATACAAAGATCCCAATCTTCAGGTTTCACTTGTGCCAGCTTACTTAACATCATGTTGAGGTTTCCATTAGCACGTTCCACGAGCCCATTTCCGGCCGGAGTATAAGGCTTTGTGTGGATGTGTTGGGTTCTCAAGATCTTAACGATCTCGTCCATCAACAGGTTTCGGTATGGAGATCCGTTATCCGTCAACACTTGCTGAGGGAATCCCAACCGAGTGAAAATCTGCACGAGGGCTTCTGCGACATGCTTGGCATCTGCGCATGTTAGCGGTATAGCTTCTGCCCATAAAGTGCATGTATCGACTAAGGTCAGGATAAACCTGTTCCTTCTTTTAGTCCTTTCGAAAGGCCCTAAAATGTCGATCACAACCCGTTCGAATGGTGTTCCAATTATTGGCATTTCACCCAAAGAAACTGGGGGTGCCCGTTGCTTGGGTGGCACACGTTGGCACTGGGCACAGGATGTGACATATCTGATAATATCAGTATTTACTCCTGGCCACCAATAATGAGTGGTTATCCGTTGATTTGTGGCGTTCTGTCCCATATGTCCGCTGAAGGGAAGAGAGTGCCCCATTTCTAGGATTTGGCTTCTGTACTGTTTCGGTACTAGGAGCTGGTTGTAACCTTGGTCAGGCTTGCCCGTTCTGCGATAAAGTAAGCCATCCTTAGAAAAAATGTCCCCGTGCTATCTGGGTTCCTTAGCCATGGGCCATTTCCTAAAGCAGGGTGCCAAAGTAGGGTCCTTGTATTGCGCTTCTTTAAGTTCCCTGGGTAACAAATTAGGCGCAGGCTCCCGTTCCTTCTTGGTTTGCCCTCTTGTAGTTACTGCTGCCACAATCGGCTCTTCCGGTTTCCCAATACACACGTATCTCCCGCCAAGTATGACTGGGTAGATGGGATCATCAATAACAGCCGCTTTGATCACACCTCTGACAAAATCAGAGTGGATCTCCACCAATGCAATGGGAAGCGCTGTAGGTGCATCACTCTTACGAACTCCACAAAGTTGGACGGTCTCTGCTGTCTCTTGACCGGGTTTGACCAGGTTTCTGGCAACAATGCAATCATAAGAAAGCCCCGTGTCAAATAAACAAGAAGTTTGAGAACCGTTCAATGTAACAGTACCTCGCGTAGAGGGTCTGTCTCCCTCTACAGGTTGGGAATCACTGTCAATAATTCCGCCTTGCGAGACTGTTTGTAAGCATCCGATGCGTTTAGGCTCGGTGTGCTCACTCTGATAGTCTGTCCCGTGCGCAGGGGTTCTCCCTTTGCCACCTTGACCTTTCTGGCTACGCTGCCATGAAGGGCGGTCGGGTTGGTCAGACTGTTTGGGGTGGTTGGGGTACTTGTTCTTGTAGAACTTGGATTTTTCAGGAGGGGGGTTTTGAGGTCCAGTTTCTCTGTGGTTATTCTGATTAAAAGCCTGAGAAGATTGCTCTAGATTATTTTTTCGAAAATGCTCCTCTGTCGGTTTCCGTTTTGTGGCCGGTAGTTCAGCCAGCGCATTTTGATAACGCTCAGACTTCTCTAAGATGTCTTCAAGTTTTTCTGCCCCCTGCTCAGCTAGAAATCTCCGGGTATCTGCAGACAATGTGTTCTTTATTTGTTCTGTTAAAACAAATTCCTCAAGACCTTCATAGGTAGAGGGGAGCTGCGAGAGCTCTAGGCACTTTGTCAGATAACCCTTCAAACGAGACGAGAACTGCTGAAAAGTTTCAGAATTCTCTTTCCTGCTGTTGCGAAACAGTTGCAGAAATTTGCGAGCATTCATTTCAAAGGAAAGCTTAATCAGGGCGGTGGTGGGGGTGGTGTATCTTAAAACGTTACGAGTTTGAATTTTTAAATAATTTATGTGACAAAACAATTCCATTTCACTAACATCTTACTATCTATCTCATTTCTATTTAACTTTCATAATTTCAATTCTAAAATATTTACTTTTTCAAATCAACACTTAAACCTATCATATATAAAAAAAAAA
>JAMPIV010009757.1:0-10590 GCA_024509875.1 Oreohelix idahoensis
TACCTCTGGAGGATCATCCAGTTAACTCAAACTTGACACAGCAACCTATAAATATATTGATACCGCCAAACTTAATATATTTATGCTGTGAACTCGAACTTGTCAATTATAGGTTATGTAACTAAAAAGATAGAATACCGTCGGAATGCTTCCTTTGCTGTCCTTTAATTCCTTCAACGGAGAATAGCTCCTTAATTAACTGGTCACAATTAATACATTGGCACAATACCTGCTTCTTAGTTGGTGTTGTGCCAATGTAACACGCATTTCTCGCTATAACATATATACCTATCGAGCTATTCTGACCTGCTTTAATAATTTTCCGACGGATTATTCATTTATATAGAAGAATGTTAAATTAAATGAAATAGAACCCCAAACCAGTTTTACCCCTAAAATACTACCTATGTGAATACGGGCACACATAACTGTACTCGCAAACTCCCTTATAGCTGGAAAAATCAAATTTTCTGGGATTGTATGAGACTTTCCAGATTAGCTATCAGCAATGAAAATTTTGATGAAGCTCGCAACCATCACAGCTTTGTGTGAAGTGATTGACCAACATGTCACGGGAATGTTTTACGTTTTCTGGAAGTTTTCACGAACTGACTGTGAAAATAGTGTCAAATTTTTATCTGTTTTAACTGGGTGAATTTTTTTCAAAATGTTCAAGTAGTTGGAAAGGTTTTCATCGCCTATATTTAAAGGCCCTCTCAATAATAGACACATTGGGCAGTAGTTGTTATTTAGTGCTGGAATAAATCCTTATTGCAGATATTTACCACGCTGCATTTGTCTGCACTTCTTTTTGGTTTGTTCTGCTTTTGTCATATTTGTTCTTGGAATTTCTGGAAAAAAGAATTGATTTTACAATTTTGCCAAGATAGAAAAAATGTTCGTCGAGTAAACACCGGAAAGCTGATTTAAAAGTTGGCTTTATAAAAATGTTGACACAGATGTTCTTACCAGTTTTGCTCTTCTATTTTATAAAGTTTCTTTACCACCAGCCATAAATAAATTAGAAAAATACAACAATCAGGAAGAAAAAAACACAATTAGCAACAGCCCCACCAACACTGAGAAGTTCGTATCCAATAATCATTTCGATCATAAAGTTATAAATAATAGTTATTTAATATGAACAAAAAATAAATAAAAATAACGCACGTATATTGATAGCGTCTTCAGATTTAAAAATTGAAAGACAGCCTATATTACAGAAGTGATGCGAGGATCCCGGTAACAAATTAAAAGGTTTTTTAATATAATGCACGGATTGAACAGAAATTATTAAATATACGGCAAATCTAGTATTAATGCTTAATGTAATCGTATTATTGTTAGCTCAAAACTGTTATGCCTAGCTCTTGTGCAAACAAACAAAAAATATTAGTAAGAAAACTTACCTTTATCAACAGGATGAAATTGTTTGATACCGGTACACGACTTATTTGAAACCACTGTTCACAAGAAAGCTGAAGAAAATTTGTTGGTTTTGCTCTTCGCCAGCGTAATATGTTGAAACAGACGGGAACCAAACGTAACTCAAATACGATCTGCCGCCAGTCGTTTTATGATAAGTCCTGAATTTAAGGTCGCTCGAAAGCCGCAGATTCAGAGGATCAAAGATCTGCTTTTATATATGCCATGGATATTTATTCGTTAAAAACTTTTCTCCCTTGAACCTTTTCTCTTATTTATTACCAGTCACTTGCGAATATTAATGTTACCACTAGACCCGCAAAAAGTTTATGCTGAAGATACAATAAATTACTGCAATCAAAGCAAAGTTGGTACTTTCTCCTGAATTCCACCAGCAGGTATCTATCCGTCCTATGCCATCTGGCACGGATCAATTTCTCTTCTTCAGCGAGTGAAACGAACTAAATGTCGCAAAATAGGTGTTTGCGGCTTATAACCCTTTCACTAGCAACAAATAAGGCAGTTCCCCGATTTGCCGTTTATCCCATGGTCCAGACTGATAGTTACCTGTTGTACTCACGTATGACACTGACATAAGACTGAAAACTATGTCCTGCTTTAAATGATCCTCAAGTAAATACAACCATCCACATCGTCCCCGCTTCACTTGATGCATCTGTCTCTCACAATCCACAATTCCTTTCTCCCCGCACGATACTGAATTTAGCTTGTCAAATCCCTGAATCCCTTGTACCCCTTACTACTAAAACGCCCACTGTTTACATACTGAACGCCCCCCTCTGGCACATTTTTTCCGTATCGCCCCCCTTGGACCCTTCCAAAGCCCCCAGGGGGTCGGTACCGCCCCCACTTTTGGGTAACCCACTGGTTTAGGTGACCGGCGTGGTGCTGACCACATCACACCCTAGTGTGACCGATGGTCAAGAAAGTATGGACCTAACACCATATTCCCAAATATGCCTCAATATGGGCGCATGTGTAACAGGATCATTTAACCTCCCTCCCCTTGTTTTAAATTAACCAATACTACGAGTATTTTAGTAAAGTTTTTTATAGACTTGGTTTAAACAGCCAGTGTCCTCAAAGTCAATATAATTATATTGTAATAAAGTAATTAAAATATTAACGAAGAATAAGTAAATTAAAATGTTAGATTATGACGTGTTCATTTTCTGTCGTTAAAGTATAGTATAGTATCCCAGACCTCAAAGTCTTTTATTTTTGGACATGCCCCCTAATATAGCAGGAGACCACGTGTCTGGGTTGAAAAACGAGGCAATTCTCCTATTTATTAAAAAAAAAAAAAAATTAGAGTAGGCTATACATTCTTTGTTGTCTATCACGAATTGTTTGATCAGCTTGCATATCGTAAAAGATGAATAGTTGGTTGTTGGAAACTACGTTTTCAATTTAATTAAATATCAATTATATTATGACTATTGTCTTTCGTCATGGAGTGCACTGTGGTCATGTCATTTTCCATTTCCTATGGGAAATAAATAATGGAGGAAACCTGAGTCCAGTGAGTAATTAAATAAATATAGGTAATTAACAGGCACTTGTTGGACACCAGACAGAGACATATAAGTGACAGGATTTGTTGGACACCAGACAAGACATATAAGTGATAGGATTGTTGGACACCAGACAAGACATATAATGTGATAGACTTGTTGGACACCAGACAAGACATATAAGTGATAGACTTGTTGGACACCAGACAAGACATATAAGTGATAGGCTTATCGGGAAACTCGGTTGGATTCTCCGTAAGCCTATCACTCGTCCTGTTGTCCTAGTATGTCAAAGGAGTGCCTAGTTAATTACCTATATCTATTTACTTATTTATTAATTTCCTATCGGTCTGTTTTGTGCGTCTAAAGGTGCACTTTGTTCATTGTCCAAACTCTCCACAGTCATAAAGTCAAATCCATTGCCTTTATAGAGAAAAGCATTTGACCTGTGAGAACACCTCTTTATCCTCTTTGTTATCATCTAAAAATCTGGCCTGTACGCAGGAATTATAGTTCTGCTCATTCGTCATCAGTTTATGTACCATGTCAGCTGGCGTAAGTAATAATGTCTCTCCACAGTACTGGTGTATTCATTCTGCTATTGACTGTCTCATGGCACTGCGTTAAATTATTCAATGGCCATTCTCTCTGTTGTTCCCCTGTCTCCGTTTGCTTCTGTCTTTCCTGCTGTGCTCTTTCGACGAGCAGCAAGTGTCCAAAGAAAGCTGGATTGTTTCATTCTAATTTGAATAATATGCTTGTGTTGTAGTACTTGCTGCTTTCCTGTTACTTTCATGTTTTATCTGTATTTGTTAATAATATAAAAGCGAAAGCCACGTGCTAGCGAAGTATAAAACCAACAAACAAAATAATTCAGCTAAACAAATTATCAGCGCGTTATAATTATACAGATTATTATTGTTGTTGTTTAACTAGAATTGCTGAGATTGGTCGCTCTAACGCAACCAATGTCAAGTTGAAGACTACTTGGTTTTATCTACATTGTAGAGCTAGGTTTTTCCTGTGGCCTTTCTGCCCTTCCGAAACTTGTTGAGTTGGAGTCATGAGCTACAATGTCTTTCCCAGGTATTCCTATTCTGGCTATTGGCATGTATTTATTGGATCCTCACATCTGTGTTTCAAGCTAGAAGGGGGACTAAAGGCGGCATACTGTGCATTCTCAGTCATTCATGGGGGCTCTCGAAACATGCAGGGCTAAAATTATGTGCCTCCTAGTTATGATGAGCATTCACAATAAGAATGTATTAAATTCCTTATGTTCATTATCCTCCAACCATCCCTCCCCATTGGGCATACAATAAGAGCCCATTATTTTACAAAGCATGTACTTTCAACATTATTTCTGAAGCACAGTAAGATCACATGATCGCAAAAGAAAATCGTAGGCTGGGTCACTGAAGAAAACAGTTCCACAAAGACAAGATAAGATAACAAATAAAATGCTAATCAGACAGGGGACACAATACAAAGAAAGATATTTCTGGCAGTACTGAAGTTACAGCTCAAAAAGTGGTAATCTTCAGACTCCGCACTGGCCACAACAGATTGAGATACCCATCTATTCAACAAGCTAAAGATAGGAACTACCGCTATCAGTGTAACGGTGGCACTGATAAAAATGACTGCTGAACATTCTGCTTCAAAGTTGCCCCTTATATGGGGGTACAGAGAATAGAAAGTGCATATGGCCGACGCCAGCTCCTTTCGTGGAAAAGCTTTACGGGGATTCAAATAGCCTCAAACTGACTACTGATTTCTTTGAGAACAATTCAAGTGGATGTCTGAGAGTGTACGAAGAAAAAGAAACAGAGGTACCCAAAACAAGGAAGGAATTCACACGGAAAAACATTTCCGAAGTAGGGGCAAGGATCTGACAGATCAAATTAGCTATAGGTCAAATAGTCTTTCTAGCCGTGTAGGAAATCGATGGATTGCATGCCGTATTACTAGCACTGATGTAGCCATATGTTAAAAATCTGTTGTAATCCCTCAGCGGAAAAGATTCGATGACAATCCGTTGAATAATATATCGTCCTTAGCATTGGCAGTCGGTATGTAATAGATCTCCAACATTTTTCTTCTCATCCCCATAACCCTCCACTCCCAAAGGAGCATAGGCCTTCAACAAACACATGCCAAGTCCTCCTGTCACGTGCCATCATCTCAAGTTCTTTCCACTTTCTCCTCATCCTTTTCACCTCTGTTTCCAGCTCTCTTCTCCATGTGCTTCTTGGTCTACCTCTGCCTCTCTTGCCCTGGGGGTTCCAGAACAAGGACTGCCTTGTAATGCTATCAACAGGTTTCCTCAGTGTGTGTCCTATCCATCGCCTTCCTTCTCATCTCTTGTTCCACATTGTCTGGTTCTTGTCATCAGTTCCACATTAGTGATCTTGTCATCAGTTCCACATTAGTGATCTTTTCATCAGTTCCACATAAGTGATCTTGTCATCACTTCCACATTAGTGATCTTGTCATCAGTTTCACATTAGTGATCTTGTTATCAAGTTCTTTAATAATGATCTTGTCATCAAGTTCTACATTAGTGATCTTGTCATCAAGTTCCACATAAGTGATCTTGTCATCAAGTTCTACATTAGTGATCTTGTCATCGGCTTCCACATTGCTGATCTTGTCATCGGTTCCAACATTAGTGATCTTGTCATCAGTTCTAACATTTGCTGATCTTGTCATCAAGTTCGCACATTAGTGGTTCTTGTCATCAGTTCCACATTAGTGATTCTTGTCATCAGTTCCACATTAGTGATTCTTGTCATCAGTTCCACATTAGTGATCTTGTCATCAGTTCCACATTAGTGATCTTGTCATCAGTTCCACATTAGTGATCTTGTCATCAGTTCTACGTTAGTGATCTTGTCATCAGTTCTACGTTAGTGATCTTGTCATCAGTTCTACATTAGCGATCTTGTCATCAGTTCCACATTAGCGATCTTGTCATCAGTTCTACATTAGTGATCTTGTCGTCAGTTCTACATTAGTGATCTTGTCGTCAGTTCCACATTAGCGATCTTGTCATCAGTTCCACATTAGTGATCTTGTCATCAGTTCCACATTGCTGATCTTGTCATCAGTTCCACATTAGTGATCTTGTCATCAGTTCCACATTAGTGATCTTGTCATCAGTTCCACATTAGTGATCTTGTTATCAGTTCCACATTAGTGATCTTGTCATCAGTTCTACATTAGTGATCTTGTCATCAGTTCTACATTAGTGATCTTGTCATCAGTTCCACATTAGTGATCTTGTCATCAGTTCCACATTAGTGATCTTGTCATCAGTTCCACATTAGTGATCTTGTCATCAGTTCCACATTAGTGATATTGTCATCAGTTCCACATTAGTGATCTTGTCATCAGTTCCACATTAGTGATCTTGTCATCAGTTCCACATTAGTGATCTTGTCATCAGTTCCACATTAGTGATCTTGTTATCAGTTCTACATTAGTGATCTTGTCAGCAGTTCCACATTAGTGATCTTGTCATCAGTTCCACATTAGTGATCTTGTCATCAGTTCCACATTAGTGATCTTGTCATCAGTTCCACATTAGTGATCTTGTCATCAGTTCCACATTACTGATCTTGTCATCAGTTCCACATTAGTGATCTTGTCATCAGTTCCACATTAGTGATCTTGTCATCAGTTCCACATTAGTGATCTTGTCATCAGTTCCACATTGCTGATCTTGTCATCAGTTCTACGTTAGCGATCTTGTTATCAGTTCCACATTAGTGATCTTGTCATCAGTTCTACATTAGTGATCTTGTCATCAGTTCTACATTAGTGATCTTGTCATCAGTTCCACATTAGTGATCTTGTCATCAGTTCCACATTAGTGATCTTGTCATCAGTTCCACATTAGTGATCTTGTCATCAGTTCCACATTAGTGATCTTGTCATCAGTTTCACATTATCGATCTTGTCATCAGTTCCACATTAGTGATCTTGTCATCAGTTCTACATTAGTGATCTTGTCATCAGTTCCATATTAGTGATATTGTCATCAGTTCCACATTAGTGATCTTGTCATCAGTTCTACATTAGTGATCTTGTCATCAGTTCCACATTAGTGATCTTGTCATCAGTTCCACATTAGTGATCTTGTTATCAGTTCTACATTAGTGATCTTGTCATCAGTTCCACATTAGTGATCTTGTCATCAGTTCCACATTAGTGATCTTGTAATCAGTTCCACATTAGTGATCTTGTCATCAGTTCCACATTAGTGATCTTGTCATCAGTTCCACATTAGTGATCTTGTCATCAGTTCCACATTAGTGATCTTGTTATCAGTTCTACATTAGTGATCTTGTCATCAGTTCCACATTAGTGATCTTGTTATCAGTTCTACATTAGTGATCTTGTCATCAGTTCTACATTAGTGATCTTGTCATCAGTTCTACATTAGTGATCTTGTCATCAGTTCCACATTAGTGATCTTGTCATCAGTTCCACATTAGTGATCTTGTTATCAGTTCCACATTAGTGATCTTGTCATCAGTTCCACATTAGTGATCTTGTCATCAGTTCCACATTAGGGGCTATCCATAAAAGACGTCCACATGAGAGGGGGGAGGGAGGGGTATGTGAAAAGTTGACAACTGTGGACATGAGGGGTGGAGTATTTAAGTTGAAAGTAGAGTCCAGTTCACAAACCACATGGCAACTCTCACTCACATACAAATCTATCAAGAGTAAGAAACCCTCTTGTCTTCGAAAGCTTCTTACTGTCCAGTTAGATCCAAATAAACGTTCTTCAGGTTTGTCCCTCTTGCCAGGCCTTCCAATCCTTCTAGACTCAAAATCTCTAATACGAAGAGGTTTTAACTCCTGTTCCCTGGAACAAACAACCTTTGGAATATTAACTCTCTAGAACATTAACTCTATGGGAACCGATATGACAATTATTGTTATTTCATAATTAGATTTGTAAGTATAGGTAGGTGATTAAAAATGTAAGCTAATGTTTAATCGAGACTAACGTGGAGTGGACGTCCACGGGGGGTGGGGGGGGGGGGGATGACAAGAAAAGGTAGAAAGGGGGGGACACGGGGGAGGGGAAGGTTAAAAAAATGCCTGAAATTTAGTGGACGTCTTTTATGGATGGCCCCCTTAGTGATCTTGTTTGTCAAAATATGTTTATTTCCCACTCTGTAATTGTGTCAGTCTGTATTGCTCTGTTAAGGACAGTGAAGGCAGATCGGTAAATAACTAAAGTTACTTGACGTCCATAGTTTGTAGTATATATTATGAAACCACGAAAGGGGGGTTTCTAGCAAGATTGAGATCTCCCTGTCACTGTCCGATAATAGGATAAATAATCTGTTCTCTTGGCAGTGATCAAAACATATGATGACCGAAATCTAACATGGCCGCCTCCCTGAGTTGTCGTTCACTCATTCATAGGAAGGAGAATATAAGCCAGAGTTAATTTATAATGGGTAGTCGATACAAAACACGACGCTAGCGATACGAAGCACAATGTTCCATCTAGGTCGAATCGACATGAGATCATCAATATAGGGTCTGGCAATACATGGAGTCCGAATTATACATTGTACCGTACCTTAGGAGAGTCTCTAACATAAACTCTAGTAGAGATACCATCTCCTTTAGAAGAAACCCACTTCATAAATCATATTTCCTTAAGAATCTACCAGCCCTTGGAAAAGTGCGTACCCGCCATTATCACGGTACATCGGAACTCATCACGACTTGTCAAGACAACTCATACTTCCGCTAGACCGGAATAATAAGAATCTAGTCCCGCCTACCCATCCAAAATATACAATATAGGACTGATTCTACTTGTACTAATAATATGTAATACATATGAATTCAGGCCATAAACATAATAAGCAAATTAATCTATTTTCTGGCCCTAAAAATAAGTACAAATATAAGAGCAATATCCGTGCGCCGGATCAATATCCAGAACGATTACTCCTATAATCAAAAGTGTGAATCAAACATGGATTATCTCGCTTTCCCCATAGACAGCATTTTCATACACAAATGAATAAATGTCTATATTTTTTCCATATTAAATAGCCATATCGATTTTTGTAATATGTGCGTCAGAATATGCACGCAACATGCTTAAACCTTTGGCTAGTGGGCTGAAGACCGCGTCTGTAAGTGTTTACCAATGCCAACCTTTACTACACGTGTGAAAATATTTTGGTGAGTCATATCTAAAGTTTCCTACCAAAACCGGCATTACGTTAACTCGATCTGAGTTTGAACATTTGTTGAGGTTACAGGGCGAAATCCTCGCCGAATTTGACCGACTACAGTCACCACGCACGGATACTCATCCTACTACTTGTACCAGTAACACGTTTGACGACTACATAAACTCCAGCTGTTACCAACCGATTTCCCCAGAACCGAGTTGGTTTCCTAACACCAACCCTTGTACATCAGCTCCCACCACAGACAACCACCTGGCCGATATCTCTAATCTTTCACCGAAGACGCAGAGAGCTACTAATTGCCCCAGTAACACGTTTGACCAGTACATCAACTCCAGCTGTTACCAGTCAATATCCCCAGAACCGAGTTGGCTTCCTAACATCAACCCTTGTACATCTATTCCCACCACAGACAACCACCTGGTCGATGTCTCTAATCTAACACCGAAGACGCAGAGACCTACTACTACCTCCCCCAGTAACACGTTTGTCGACTACATCAACTCCAGCTGTTACCAGTCAATAGCCCCAGAACCGAGTTGGTTTCCTAACACCAACCCTTGCACGGCAGCCCTCATTACAGAGAACCACCTGCCCGATGTCTCTAATCTACCACCGAAGAAGAAGAAGAAACCTACAAAGAGGCTGAAACTTGTGCTTTAGTTTGACATTTCATCTTATTTTAAAAGAATTAAATAAAGCTAACCGACCTATTAACTAGACAACACGCCAACGCTCGATTAGTTATTCGACTAGTCAGACCTTGGCTAGCACGCCACAAGACTGTTTTTCCCCAATAAACGATGGCGTGATAACGACAGACACTCACCTTGTTGAAGATGCTTACACGAAAAAGAAGTGACAGACTCGCCAAGTAATCCGAACCGACTGTGTTCTGAGAGCTCCTAGGCGTACACGAAAAAGAAGTGTGGTTATACGTCACCGATAGATCAACTAACTTTGTCAATAAATATATAAAATGTATCTAGTGTTTTCTCTTTTATATTTCTATATATGTATAACTAAATATCGTCTAACTGTTGTAATATTGTCTAAATATATGTATAACTAAATATCGTCTACATATTGTAAATATAAATATTATCTACCTGTTTCTAATATGTACGTATAACTGTTTGTAAAATAATCAACACACAACACATAACACAACAACAACACGCCCGCCATTATTGAACTTATATATTACTATATATCAAGACCTCTCCTCCACCACGCTCCTCCACCACATTTTCCTTATATAAAAGTTACGCGCCTGTAGACTGTATAAACAAACACACCAACACACATAACAAAACAATACAACATCACACAAAAATCCCCCTAACCTAACGCCGCTCGCTACATCGTCACCCACGCGAGCACAAAAAGAATCTCCT
>JAMPIV010009758.1:0-67562 GCA_024509875.1 Oreohelix idahoensis
ATTCCCTGTCGTACTCCTATTTTCACTTCGAAAGTTACATTACTCAATCCAACACTGCACGTAAAGTTAGAATGGAGGCTTTTTATGATGGAAACAATGCGGCTGGGAATTCCATAAGCCCTCAGTATTTTCCATAGGCTTTCCCTGTGTATGCTGTCGAAAGCCTTTTCAAAATCAACAAAGGTAATGTACAGCTGTCTCTGCCATTCTGAGCACTGCTGTATAATGTTCCTGAGGGTGAATATATGATCTGCACATCTTCTGCTAGCTCAGGGTATGTCTTAAATAGCTCTGCATTTAGGTTATCATGGCCAGGAGCTTTTCCGTTCTTTAACCCTTTGATTGCTGTGATGATTTCTTCTTTTCGTGGAATGTCTGTATTTACATCTAGATCGTTTTCAGCCTCAGGAACATTCAATTGTGTATCTGGTAGTTCCCTGTTCAGAGTTTCTCTGAAGTGCTCTGCCCATCTTGTTTCCTGCCCCTCTGCTGTCGTGATGAGATTTCCTTGCTTACCTCTTACTAATGTAATATTGTTTGCACATCGTTTTCCGCTGATGAATTTAGTTATTTTGTATACTGTGCTTTGTTCATTTCTCAGTGCTGCCTCTTCTGCCTGTCTTGCAAGATCGTCTAGGAAATTCCTTTTGTTGGCGCGGGTTTGGCGTTTAACTTCCTTGTCCAGCTGACTGTACTGTTCGCTACATAGTTGCTTTAACCTGGGGGACTTCGCTTCTGTTTTCTTTCTTTTCATTTCATTTCTCAGTGTTATGGTGTTTAATGTTTCTGGTGTTATCCAGTCTTGCTTCTTCCTTTCCTGGAATCCCAAGCATGATTTGCTGCTTTCCTTATATATTGTTGAAATGGTGTTGAATTTCTGATCTATATCATTAGTCAATGTCTTTTCCTGACTTTTGGCAAATTGATATCGTTTCTTTATGTCAGCCGCAAAAGCTTTTCTGGTAAGGGGGTCCTTCAATTTGCTGATGTCAAACCTTTTCTGTGTAGTTACAATTGGTCCAGCCCTTCTTAGTTTTACTTTCAGTTTTGCTACTACTAAATGGTGATCACTTCCCACATCTGCACCTCTTCTTACCTTCACATCTTGTAATGCATGTCTCCATCTACCGTTAATCATGATGTGGTCCATCTGGTTTCTGTCCCGACCATTTGGTGATTCCCATGTTAATTTGTGAATTTCTTTATGGGGGAAAAGTGTTCCTCCAATGACCAGGTTGTTAATACTACAGAAACTTATTAATTTATCCCCATTTTCGTTTGCTGTTCCGCTGCCGCATTTCCCCATTACTCTTTCATTATATGTATTGTATGTACCAATTTTGCATTGAGGTCTCCCATTACTATAATAAGATCATATCTAGGTGGTATTCCATTTCTTTCTGCAGTTGTTGATAGAATTCATCCTTGACCTCTTCATCGCTGTCATTCGTTGGTGCGTAGCAATGTATTATTGTAGTATTGGTAAATCTACCTCTCAATCTTAATCTTATCAGTCTGTTGTTGATGGATTTCCATTCCAGTAATGTCCTTTCTATTCCTTTCTGTAAAATAATGGCTAAGCTTCGTTGTGCTGTCCATCCTCTCTTCCAGAGTAAAGTACTGTTTCTCCTGTTGCTGTTTTAACTTTTCCTGCCCCTGTCCATCTGCTCTCGCTTATCCCTAGAATGTGTAACCTGTAGTTTCTCATTTCTGCCGTGACCTGTTTTAGTTTACCCGTCTCATTCATTGTCCTGACATTCCAAAATCCTAATCTTGTATCATGTTTTGAGGTCAGGACGTCCGTTCTCATGTCAGTGGCTTCCTTTCGGCTTTCACCACTGACAGTCATACGAGCCTCAGAATCCGGATGTCCGTCCCGCAGCAAAGTTTGTTTATTTGTTATCGTTTCCGTAACTTCGATTTTTTTTTACATAGACAGGGGTGTCAGCCCTATGCTAAAACCTCCAACCTGGAGGACCAGGGTGTCTGCTTTCGTCTGACCCCTGTCCGCGCAAACCTGTCCAGCTTGGTAGAACCTTCCACGAGTAAAACTCCCGCTGGCATAGCTCTGGAGGTAATCAGGGTACGCAAGCCGCCATACCTCGGCAAGGTATTGACACCGGTGATGGCAGTTATGATAAATAAAATTTACATAAACTCTATTTCCGTGTGTCGGTCAGCTTGTCCCAAAAGATACCTATTCCATAGATATAGTTTTCACGTCTGTGCGTCTAATTGTCGTCACGTATCTGTGTGTGTGTAGATGTGGGTGGTTGAATATATATACCACCAATATATATATTATATATATATATATAATATATATAATATATTATATAATATATATATATATATATTATTTATATATATATATATATATATATAATTTATTTATCGGCTTATATATATATATATATATATATATATATATATATATATATATATATATATATATATATATATATAGGGAAACTGTCCGATCTAAGAATCTCAGTCGTAATCGATAGGCTGGATAGATTATCTATCAAATCCAGGGAAAGACTTTGCCTTTCACCACGTCACTCGTGTGAAAATCTATTTCTTTACCTTATCTCCCACTGAGCTATCACCTGTTCTAGTTCTATCCAGACGGGACCATAATTGATCTTAAATTCCTATCAAAAAAATATACCACAATGACCTCTGTCTTCTTCTGATTGATGTTCAGGCCAACCTGCTCGCCATACATATTCAGTCTATCAGTTTTGTCTTGAATGTGTTGATGTGAATGCGCGAGTAGTGCAATGTCATCTGCATATTCCAGGTCTTCCAGTGTAGAAAATATTGTCCATCTAATTCCTCTTGGACTGCCCTCTGTTGTCTGGCGCATCACCCAATCTATGGCTGTCAAAAATAATGTTATTGATAAGGGGCATCCCTGTCGTACTCCTATTTTCACTTCGAAAGTTACATTACTCAATCCAACACTGCACGTAAAGTTAGAATGGAGGCTTTTTATGATGGAAACAATGCGGCTGGGAATTCCATAAGCCCTCAGTATTTTCCATAGGCTTTCCCTGTGTATGCTGTCGAAAGCCTTTTCAAAATCAACAAAGGTAATGTACAGCTGTCTCTGCCATTCTGAGCACTGCTGTATAATGTTCCTGAGGGTGAATATATGATCTGCACATCTTCTGTTCTTTCTAAAGCCCGCTTGTTCTTTCCCCAGTTTATTGTCAACTGCTTTTGAAATTCTCTGGATGATTATCCTGCCTAGTATTTTGCTGGGAACTGAGAGGAGAGTAATTCCTCTCCAGTTGTTGCAGTCTGCAAGGTCGCCCTTCTTGGGCAATTTGACAATTATTCCTTTACTCCACTCTGTTGGTGTTGTCTCAGTTTTCCAGACTTGTGCAAATAGTGGTTCTAATAGTTCTGCTGCTAGTTCAGGGTCTGCCTTGAATAAGTCGGCATTTAGATTGTCGTGACCAGGCGCTTTTCCATTTTTTAACCCTTTGATAGCTGTGATGATTTCTTCTTTTCCTGGAATGTCTGTATTTACGTCTAAGTCACTTTCAGCCTCAGGAACATTCAGCCGAGTCTCTAGTGGTTCCTTATTCAGTGTTTCTCTGAAGTGCTCTGCCCATCTTGTTTCCTGCCCCTGTGCTGTGGTGATGAGATTTCCTTGCTTGACTTTTACTAACGTTATGTTGTTTGCACCTCGTTTTCCACTGATAGTTTTAGTTATTTTGTATACTGTGCTTTGTTCATTTCTCAGTGCTGCCTCTTCTGCCTGTCTTGCAATGTCATCCAGAAATGTCCTTTTGTTAGCACGGGATTGACGTTTTATTCCTTGTCCAGCTGGCTGTACTGTTCACTATATATTGCCTTTAACCTGGGAGACTTAGCTTCTGTTTTCTTTCTTTTCATTTCCTTTCTCTTCGCTATGGTGTTTAGTGTTTCTGGTGTTATCCAGTCTTGGCTCTTTCTTTCCTGGAATCCCAAGCATGACTTGCTGCTTTCCTTGTATATTGTTGAGATGGTGTTAAATTTCTGGTCGACATCATCGGTCTCTGTTCTTTCCTGTCTTTTGGTAATCTGATATCGTCTCTTTACGTCGACCACGAAAGCTTTTCTGGTGAGGGGGTCCTTAAGTTTCGTGATGTTATATCTTTTCCGTTTGACTGCAACTGGTCCAGCAGCTCTGAGTTTCATCTTCAGTCTTGCTACTACTAGGTGATGATCACTTCCCACATCTGCGCCTCTTCTTACTTTCACGTCTTGTAGTGCATGTCGCCATCTGCCATTGATCATTATGCGATCTTTCTGGTTTCTGTCTCGTCCGTTTGGTGATTCCCATGTTAACTTGCGCACTTCTTTGTGTGGAAAAAGTGTTCCTCCAATGACCAGGTTGTTAATACTGCAGAAGCTTATTAATTTGTCCCCATTCTCATTTACTGTTCCGCTGACGCATTTCCCCATTACTCTTTCGTTATAATTATTGTGTGTTCCAACTTTCGCATTGAGGTCTCCCATTACTATAATAAGATCGTAGCTGGGTGCATTTTCCATTTCCTTTTGTACCTGTTGATAGAACTCGTTCTTGATCTCTTCATCGCTGTCGTTTGTTGGTGCATAGCATTGTACGAGTATAATTGTGATGTTGGTGAATCTCCCTCTCAGTCTTGCTCTTATCAGTCTGTTGTTGATGGGTTTCCATTCTAGTAAAGACCTTTCCATTCCTTTCTTCAGGATAATGGCTACGCCTTCGTTGTGCTGACCATCCTCTTTACTAGAATAAAGTACTGTTTCCCCTGTAGCTTTTTTATTCTCCCCATCCCTGTCCATCTGCTCTCGCTTATTCCCAGGATATAACCACAGGATAAATGGAGATCTTGTGTCTTACCTGTTTCGAACTTGATAGGAAATCAGACAAAACACGGAGCCGTAAATACTCCCATCTTTAAAAGAGAGTTTTTACGCGCCTATTCCTTCCTAACATAATTCAGATTTTAAAATACCGAAAAGTGACAATAACGTATTAGACTTCTGGTTTCACTAGCAACCAATTTAAAGTAGTGCCCTGAAATATGTCTATCTCCCAGCTTGTTCCTTTTCGTACACAATCTCCGTTGAGCTGTCACTAAATTCACAGCTGTTGTCTTGGCACTAACGCAGCTGCTCCATTGTAAGCACAGTAATATAATAATTTCTTAAGTGTATCAATAAGCAAGTGCGAATCTAATAGCTATGGCTAATGTTTCTGCAAAGCTTGCCATAATATAAAGATAGGTGGTACCAATACAATTATACAGATTGTTCATGTTAATTACGTCAGGTAACATTCGTTAGTTCTTTGATATACAATAAAGTAATACGATGCCGGCCTTGTACATCAACTTATATATCCTACGTTATTGATGTATAACATCTATACAACAAGTAATCATCAATTATACTACAAAGGTGCATAAAATAACAATGCTATAGATTTTTTTTCTAAAATACAGTATATCCATCATTTTCCTGTTCGCTCCCTGTGGAACAGGGAACCACTACTGCAGATGATCCTCTTGCAGGAAGCCATACACCAAGCATTCACACGATCTCGCAGCGATAGTATCAAAATACAATATGATTGGCTGTAATCACAAAAATACTACCCAGCATACAATGACATGCTGTGGGCTAGATTAGAGTCGTAGTAGATTAGAGTCATTTTTATCGTTGTCAGGGGTGCCGCGAGGCGAGGGCAGTCATGGCCTTTACATATATCTCGATAATTGATTTCTTCCATCAATTCTGTTGTTTACATAGTTTTATACCGTATTATTTAGCTACAGTGAGATAGGAAGGGTTCAAAATTGTGACGTTATGGGGAGGGAGTTTAAGAAATGTGACGTCAAACACCAACAAAAAAATACAAGTAAGGACTGCTTATTTCATTAATGATGTCGGAACAAAAAAGATTTAGTAACCTCCATCCTCATAGTCTACTTTTATACGCAACAGTTAACAATTCCCTCGCGGACAACTTAAATTAGAGTTATAATCACAGCTGAAATATCGGATAATTACACTGGTATACACACATTTTGGTGCCTTAAATTTTATAGCTGTTCTTGGGTAATTTTGGGTTGCTGATTCCAAAAATGTAATCAGATTTTTTCTATCAGCTCTAGTTTTTGAGATAACTAAGAACGACCATATTAGTAGGGCAATCGTTATGTACAATCCTAGAGTTAGGTGCTATCAGTGGCATTTTGACTTTAGTCTGCATTCATATTATATGTAATTACTGTGCATATATTACCAAAAATGTAATAAAACTTTATCACTAGCACTTGTTTAGTCAACACGCAAAAAGGATCTTTTCGAGGACTTCCTGGAATGTGATATGCCCGGACAGTCACGCTTAAGGGTCCAACAGTAATCTGCCATCATGTGGGCATCCCAAAGTCCCTGGTATCTCTCTTCCATTGTTTTTATATTTTGGTGAAATCTTTCACCTTGCTCCTCACTAAAGTCGCCAAGATTCTCCGGAAATAAATGTAAATGGTTATGGAGGTAGTGCAATTTTATGCTCATGTTGCATCCAAGTTCACAAAAACTCGACAGCATGTTTCCAACTAATTCAGAATAATTGTCTGCTTTAAAGTTACCCAGAGGGAGCCGCGAGTAGTAGTAGGGAATGTACCACTTAGGTATCATTCTGCAGGCGCGTGACTTTTTATATAGCAAAAATTCTGCAGGCGCGTGACTTTTATATAAGCGCAATCTGCAGGGACAAGATGGCGGACTTGAGCTAACAAGACGAGGTATTTTTAGACTTTTAGATAACAAGAAGAGGCGAGGCAAGATGGTGGACTTGAGATAACAAGAAGAGGAGGGGCAAGATGGCGGACTTGAGATAACAAGAAGAGGGGTATATTTTTTTATATAAGAAAAATGTTGCAAGATGGTTGTTTTTTTATAAAGTAATATATTATTGTTATTAGTATAGCCAACTTAGGTAGTGGCTATGTTAGACAAACAAGAAGAGGGTAATAGTTAGACGATATTTATATATATATATACATTTAGACATACATATTTTACAACATTTAGACAAACAGTTATACAAATAGTTATACAAACAGTTATTTTACAACATTTATACAAACATTTAGACGATATATAGGTAACAAAAAAGCATTTTAGTTAATATAGTTTTTTATTTTTTTTCAAATACTAAAGGACAACTCTCAGCCGCTTGGTAGGCTTCTTCTTCTTCTGTGGTGGATTAGGGACATCGGTCAGGTCTGTGGTAGGAAACCAACTCGGGTCTGGGGATACTGGACAGATAGACTTCATGTATTCTTCAAACAGGTTAGTGGAAGGCTTCTTCGGGGATAGGACATCGGTCAGGTCTGTGGTAGGAAACAAACTCGGTTCTGTTGGTTGGTAACAGCTGGAGTTGATGTACTGATCAAACGTGGTACCGGTAGTAGGATAGGTATCCGTGCTTGGTGGCTGTAATCGGTCAAATTCGGCGAGGATTTCGCTCTGTAATGTCAATAAATGGTCAAACTCGGGTCGAGTTAACGTAATGCCGTGTTTGGTAGGAAATTTGAGGTAGGATTCACCAAAATATCTTCGCACGTGCAGTAAAGGTTGGCCTCGGTAAACACTTACAGACGCAGCCTTCAGACCACTAGCCAAAGGTTTAAGCATTTCATCACTTCTCTCCAGGGTCTGACTAAGCGCGTAATTAATCGATCGTTGGCGTGTTGTCTAGCCGAAAATGGTAGTAGGACCCGCTGCATAGTACCACCTCGTGTTTTGATCAAGATGAAATAAATGGCGTAGAGCCCGCAAACGTTGGTGACTACATCTTGTAAATGTCTGGCGTTGTAGTTAACAGGTCGAGTAGAGTTTCTGGCTATAAAATTAATCAGGTCCGAGTGTGTAGGTGGTAGGCCAAAAGAATCAAAATATTCAAAAGTACCAAGTCCATTATAATATAGGGCGACCCAGTGGTCACCGGGGCGATAGCTAGGATCAGTGTTGATGACGAAAGCAGCCGTCTTGGTCGGATCGATGCGTAGAGGTAATTGGTCACGAGCTAACACTTTAACGAGCCCAGTTCGTTTAACAAATATGTCCGACAGGAGGATGGTGCGTATCTCGTCTGTGTTCATTGTTTAAGTGGTGTAGTCTGTCAAAACTTGGCGCGATTTCGAGATCTCCAAGATCGAGTCTTGCTCGGCGTAGACGAGAACCTGTAATGGTTCGGGTGTGACCTCGGCGAATTTAAGTTCTACTGAGACTGGGCCCGACTTGGCCATCTCAAACTGGTCACCGTCTAGTAGACTGGGGGTGAGGTCAAAGGCGTATAAGGCGTAACCGTGCTTAAAATGTCTATACTCGAGGTCGTTGCCGGCGTCTTTACCAACCAGTCCCATAGCTAGATTCGTCGCGAAGAAGGCTCTCACGTACTGGTTGTGTTCATAATCCATGGACAAAGGCTTGCCACTGACGGTTCTGCCGTCCGCGCTGACGTTCAAATATATCAGACCAAAGGTAGCGAAATTGAACGGATTAGCCGTGTACGACCCGTTAAAAGCGGACGAAGTGACTAGTCCAATCACGATCCGTGTAGGTGTTTGACTGAGAAACAGATTATCCTGCATGTGCGATAGCATACCTCTAGGGATAGAGAAAGTTTTTAGCACAACTCGTTTCAAGGGGTACTTGGCATTACCTCGCACCAAGGCTTTCTCGTGGGCTAGAGAGACGGCGGGATTTAATTTAGCTTTCCGGACAACCAAGGCCGCATAAGTTATAATAGATTTATATCCAGCGGTGGGGTCGTGTCCCAGCACGTTGAAGGCATCTTTAGACGGGGTGAGTTTTACTTTAACTGTCACACCATTTAACAGGTAACGATCTTGAGCAAAGATATCTGAATGTAAACGACCCATCATATCAATCTCCTGAGAACCAGCCGCTATATGTCGACGCAGTCTTAACCCGTTGTTATTGTCACCAATTGTGTCCGTAATAAAATTTGGCGTGTCTTTGTAAAACAGAGCCGATGTCAGATGGCCTCGTTTGGGTTCCTCCCCGTAATTCAACGTGGCTTCGATGTAAGCTCTATAAGGGTAGGTGTTCTCGCTGGGTGTAATCAGCGTATCGTTCAGTGAAACGTCGACTTGGGAGAATAAACTGTGCAGGTAATAGTTGATCGGGGCCACCTCTGCGTCAGCGGGTAATGCGCCGCCATTAGCTAACGTAACTTTGGCGCGCACGTGTAGAAAAGTATTGAACAAATCTAGATATTCCTCACCGTTTCCCGAAATTACAAATTCCACCGGGGCTCCGGGGGCTAAGGCGGCCAACGGATGTATCTCCACAAATTGTCCCTCTTCTACGGCTGTCTGCGTTGGTAGTGTGCTAAACAAATCTAGACCACTGTGAAGACATTCGCACGAGTTGGGGTGAATAAGCGCCATCATTCAAATATATCAGAGTACCTTCGCTTCTTCTGGTGAGAATGAGAGAGCTCGGTTATGAGAAGTAGTATACAATGGCGGAAACAGGTATGATTCTGCAGGAGCGCTGCATTAGCGCCTGCAGGAGCATGACTTTTATATAGCAAAAATTCTGCAGGAGCGCTGCAGGGGCAAGATGGCGGACTTGAGCTAACAAGGGGAGGTTATTTTTAAAGGTATTTTTATATAACAAGAAGAGGAGGGACAAGATGGCGGACTTGAGATAACAAGGGGGAGATAACAAGAAGAGGAGGGGCAAGATGGCGGACTTGAGATAACAAGAAGAGGATGTTTATATAAGGAAAATGTTGCAAGATGGTTGTTTTTTATATATTATTAGTATAGCCAACTTAGGTAGTGTTAGACAAACTTTTAGATATTTTTAGATAATAGGAAGATGATATATATATATATATTTAGACATACATATTTTACAACATTTATACAAACAGTTATACAAACAGTTATACAAACAGTTATACAAAGATTACAAACATTTACAACGGACGATATATAGGTAACAAAAAAGCGGTTTTGTTTAATATAGTTTTTTTTTTTTTTTTCAAATACTAAAGGGCAACTCTCAATCGCTTGGTAGGCTTCTTCTTCTTCTGTGGTGGATTAGGGACATCGGGTAGGTCTGTGGTAGGAAACCAACTAGGTTCTGGGGATACTGGACAGCTAGACTTCATGATTTCGTCAAACAGGTTAGTGGAAGGCTTCTTCGGGGGTAGGACATCGGCCAGGTCTGTGGTAGGAAACCAACTCGGTTCTATTGGTTGGTAACAGCTGGAATTGATGTACTGATCAAACGTGGTAGTGTTAGTAGGATAGGTATCCGTGTTTGGTGGCTGTAATCAGTCAAATTCGGCGCGAGTATTTCGCTCTGTAATGTCAAGAAATGTTCAAAACTCGGGTCGAGTTAACGTAATGCCGTGTTTGGTAGGAAATTTGAGGTAGGATTCACCAAAATATCTTCGCACGTGTAGTAAAGGTTTGACCTCGGTAAACACTTACAGACGCAGCCTTCAGACCACTAGCCAAAGATTTAAGCATTTCATCACTTCTCTTGATGTAGACCCAGTTGGTGGGAGCAGTCATTTTCAACGAGGTGTATCTGTCGTTAATAAAGTGTCTTCCAAGTGTTTATATCGTATAATCTGGTTTTTTTAGGCGTGCCCTAGCTAGGATTTGATTCGTCGAACATCGAGCGTGTGTTAGGCAGGACGTGATTCGTCGCTGTATTGCATGGGAACAACGACACATGGCTGTATTGTCGTGAGGGAAAAAATACACCTGTCTATTGATTTCGTCCCTTGTTTATCAAAGTGGTGTTGAGTTTCACTAGCCAGGGTCTGACTAAGCGCGTAATTAATCGATCGTTGGCGTGTTGTCTAGCCAAAAATGGTAGTAGGACCCGCTGCATAGTACTACCTCGTGTTTTGATCAAGATGAAATAAATGGCGTAGAGCCCGCAAACGTTGGTGACTACATCTTGTAAATGTCTGGCGTTGTAGTTAACAGGTCGAGTAGAGTTTCTGGCTATAAAATTAATCAGGTCCGAGTGTGTAGGTGGTAGGCCAAAAGAATCAAAATATTCAAAAGTACCAAGTCCGTTATAATATAGAGCGACCCAGTGGTCACCGGGGCGATAGCTAGGATCAGTGTTGATGACGAAAGCAGCCGTCTTGGTCGGATCGATGCGTAGAGGTAATTGGTCACGAGCTAACACTTTAACGAGCCCAGTTCGTTTAACAAATATGTCCGACAGGAGCATGGTGCGTATCTCGTCTGTGTTCATTGTTTAAGTGGTGTAGTCTGTTAAAACTTGGCGCGATTTCGAGATCTCCAAGATCGAGTCTTGCTCGGCGTAGACGAGAACCTGTAATGGTTCGGGTGTGACCTCGGCGAATTTAAGTTCTACTGAGACTGGGCCCGACTTGGCCATCTCAAACTGGTCACCGTCTAGTAGACTGGGGGTGAGGTCAAAGGCGTATAAGGCGTAACCGTGTTTAAAATGTCTATACTCGAGGTCGTTGCCGGCGTCTTTACCAACCAGGCCCATAGCTAGATTCGTCGCGAAGAAGGCTCTCACGTACTGGTTGTGTTCATAATCCATGGACAAAGGCTTGCCACTGACGGTTCTGCCGTCCGCGCTGACGTTCAAATATATCAGACCAAAGGTAGCGAAATTGAACGGATTAGCCGTGTACGACCCGTTAAAAGCGGACGAAGTGACTAGTCCAATCACGATCCGTGTAGGTGTTTGACTGAGGAGCAGATTATCCTGCATGTGCGATAGCATACCTCTAGGGATAGAGAAAGTTTTTAGCACAACTCGTTTCAAGGGGTACTTGGCATTACCTCGCACCAAGGCTTTCTCGTGGGCTAGAGAGACGGCAGGATTTAATTTAGCTTTCCGGACAACCAAGGCCGCATAAGTTATAATAGATTTATATCCAGCGGTGGGGTCGTGTCCCAGCACGTTGAAGGCATCTTTAGACGGGGTGAGTTTTACTTTAACTGTCACACCATTTAACAGGTAACGATCTTGAGCAAAGATATCTGAATGTAAACGACCCATCATATCAATCTCCTGAGAACCAGCCGCTATATGTCGACGCAGTCTTAAACCGTTGTTATTGTCACCAATTGTGTCCGTAATAAAATTTGGCGTGTCTTTGTAAAACAGAGCCGATGTCAGATGACCTCGTTTGGGTTCCTCCCCGTAATTCAACGTGGCTTCGATGTAAGCTCTATAAGGGTAGGTGTTCTCGCTGGGTGTAATCAGCGTATCGTTCAGTGAAACGTCGACTTGGGAGAATAAACTGTGCAGGTAATAGTTGATCGGGGCCACCTCTGCGTCAGCGGGTAATGCGCCGCCATTAGCTAACGTAACTTTGGCGCGCACGTGTAGAAAAGTATTGAACAAGTCTAAGTCCGCTACCCGATTGGTTAGTGGTGAGGTGTTCAACCGCTCCCTGTAATAAACGTTGACCAGATTCTTTCGCTCGTTCGCGAAATGCCTCGCCAACATTTCTGCCGGCTAACGCATCGCTCGCGACCTGTAGACCGGTCCCAAGCCCTTCTCTGAGTAAAGCTTTGCCTCCAGTTTTTAACCACGGGAGAACCATACGACCGAGCCCGCCGAAAAAACTACCCAAACCATGTCCTCTTTGACTTCTGCCTCCGATAAACACTGGCATCCCATGGCCAGCTTGGTTGCAGTAAAACTCCTCATACATCTTGGGGTTTCGTCGGATGGGTACGTGTCTGACCATTTTTTCTAGTCAAAATCAAACCGTCTGTGAGTTCGGAAGTGTAGTGTCAACACCGAAGCTCCGCTAGTGAATGGGATAGTCTTACCCTGATCGTTAGTTAAAGGATTTCCACCGCGTCAAACGAAAAACGGCTCAGGGGTACGTAATGTGGTTTGTCGTAAATCCTGAAAACAGAAGCGGTAGTCCTATCCAAAATAGGCACAATCCGTAACAAAGGGACAGAGGCATCTCCAACCGGTCTCGCCGCTACGAGATCGAAGTATACGTATACATTTTTCATGTCGCTATCCATTTGTACTTCAGTCTCGCCTCGTAGTATTGGGTCAATGTCTGTGGCGAGTGAGGCAGGAAAACCTAACATGTGTTTCAACGTCTCGCTAATTCTAACTTCAACCTCCGGATCATACAGATTCAAGGTGGCCTTATTATTGTTAAAATGGAATCTAACTCGGGCTTTTTCATCCACATCCGTGGCTAAAAGCAAACGATTCAACTCATCGATCAGCGTGTCAGGTGACGTGTATAGACCAGCAGGTAACGTGAGTAGTATAGACTCATCTTCTTTGTTGGGAAAATAATGTAGCCATACATCATCCTCTAGCACGTTAAAATAACTTTTGGGAAATTGAATCTCAACCAAACCAACCTCGTAACGTGAAGTCAAGTCTATAGTCTGTGGCAATTTGACGAAAAAAGTGACCGGCGTTATTGTTTGGGTATATTTTCATCGAGGCATTGCTGGGTAAAGTCACGTAAAAACTCATCCTATCTTAGGGTTAGGTAACATGTAACCCAGACAACTGCTCATTAAAGCGATCCAAAATTTGCCGTCTGGTCCCTCTGCGTTGCTCCGACTCAGATTGAATAATGAGACACCGATGACGACATATATAACAATCATCTGACAGAGGAAAACGATCTCTAGTCGCGGAACTAGTTTCCCAAAAAAAAGGCCAGAACGAGGTTCTCGCGGTCTTGGGAGGGGGTGGCCTCAAAACTGGGGTGCTCACGTCTTCTTCAATATCCATCAGTCTCGATATCTCGCTAGCTGTTTGGACGAAATCCAGCTGTTGAATGACGAGTTATAACCGAACCATTTGACTAAATATTCTTTTACACCCCTGCCACCACGGCGTTCCTCCAAAATGGACTCGATTCGATAAACTATCTTGTCGCCGACTCGTTGCAATTCTTCTTGGTAAAAAGAACCCTTCAATTCCTCACCCGAATCATCTTTAAGGACGTACGTAACCGGTCTTGTTTGGTTTTGTCGGCTGATCGTAAACAACTCTTCTGTCCACGCCGGCGTATAACCCTTTTTAAAAGTTTGTCTGGCTTGGGCGATCCGCACGCGATCACCAGGTTTAAAATAGACTTTTCTACCGACGACGTCAGGGGTCGAATACAAAGTACGCCACACTTCTTCTTGATTGTTCGGGGTGTCACGTAGCGTTTAAAGGATAAGAGAATTATTTAGAGGCAATAATAGATCTGATGTGGAAGATTTGGCTCAAGGAATCCCTGCTGGGTTTTCCCACTTCCGAAGGGTGACGAAGAGGGTAAATTCTCCTAACTCGACAGGTCTGGAAAAGATTGTAAGGAGATATTTGGTCTCTCGCTACCGTCGCCCCCTTCTCAGTTATCTATTATTATTATTCTTTAATTTATATTATATTTTACGAGCCCCCCCTCCCTTATAAAGGAAGATAAACATAGACAATATTCAACATCTAATGGAAGGAACAAAGCGTGGGGTACAGTATATACACCCAATTGGTTTATTGCAATAAAATGAATAGATGGTGAATGATAGTATTGTCGATGGAATTAGTGTCTGCTGTATGTATTATGTGTCTCACAATTCAAGTGTTTTTCATCATGGATGACTAAACTAGGCATTGATGTAGTGAGTTCCCTTTTTTCGTGGACTTAGCTTTTCAGCCCCCGGCTGATAGTGAAGTGTGGTTAGTTCTCCGGTCTCCTGACGTTGCCCCGGTAGGTCTTGAATGGTTCGGATTTGCCTTCTCTGTGCTCGACTCCGTATTCTGCGCTGAGATTGGACTGTCGTGCAAGGCTCCACCATAGACTACTCAAAGATGGACGCTAACCCGCAATTTAGACACGTGGCTTCAGTGCTTTTAATGCGAGAATTCGCCGATAAATGGGTTAGACCTAGCTTTCTTGAGATTTCCTGGGCAAGTGAAGAATGCTGGCTTTGCCGCCTTTTAGCGGGTCATTTCCGCTTGGACACGTGATCCGTAGCGTGCATCATGTGACCTTAGCCTCGTTTTAGACGCTCCAATCAATAATGTTAAAAGTCACGTGATGTCTTCCTAAATAGCCTAAACTGGTTCTCCCAAGTTCAAGCAGTTCTAAATTAAAACGGATTTCTCGCTACCGAGGTCATTGGTCAACAATGACGTCGTATCTAAAAATAGCATTAAACGCGAGGAGAAAATACCGAACGCTAGGAGAATTTCCGCAAGTGACACTTCCCGGGACTTTGCAATCATGCATTGAGGATGAGAAAAAAATGATGTCACGTAAATAAAAAAAAAATGAAGAGAAGATTGGGCAAGTTGTCACACAAGCCCCTCCTCAAGTTTGACGTTCCGTCCAACTCCTCTTGTCCTGTCTTCCTCTTCTTTTCCAGTTTCTCCTATCTCCTAGGTTGCGTCCGGATGTCTGCTCAAAAAATCTGCCCCTACGTTGTTCTTCCCAGGTATGTATTCTATGTGAAATGAATATGGCTGCAACAGTAGTGACCATCTCATAAGCCGGGCATTAAGGTTCTTCGCCGCTGCCAGAAATATCAATGGTTGGTGATCACACTGCACCGTGAACTTTTTCCCGTATAAATATGGTTGAAACTTCTGCACAGCCCATATTAGCGACAGACATTCTCGTTCGATGGTAGAGTAGTTCTGTTCAGCAGGGTTCAATTTCCTACTAGCATATGCAATGGGGAATAGAGTTGCAGAAGGTCTATCACTAGGCTGCAGGAGAGTGGCTCCTATCCCTATATTGCTAGCATCTGTTCGCAGCGTAAAGTTCAGAGTTAAGTCAGGCAGTCGCAGAATTGGCCTAGCTGTGAGTTTCTCCTTCAGCAGCGTGTAGGCATTTTCGCACTCCGCTGTCCAGGTTACTTTGTCCGGGTTCCTATTCTTGGTTAATGCGGTCAGTGGCGCACTCAGGGTATTAAAATCTTTAATATATCTCTGGTAGAAGCCACATAGAGACACAAATGACCTTACATCCTTTTTAGTCTGGGGTCGTGGGGCCCGCTGTAACTTCTCAATATTACGTGCATCTGGGAACATGCATCCATGCGAGATAGTGTGTCCCAGGAATTCTAGTTGCTCGCAGGCAATTTGACATTTTGTAGGGCGAGCGGTGAGTCCTGTTTCTCTAAGTCTTTCGAAGAGTAGGGAAACTGCATCCAGGTGCTCCTCAAAGGTGTTCGTGGCAATAAGTATGTCGTCCATGAAATTACTTATCCCAGGGTGGTTCAGGGGTTGCAGTAGCTTCCTCATCATACGAGTAAAGACGCTTGGGGCGTTGCTTAGCCCAAATGGCAATACATTAAACTCGTAATGGCCTTCAGAAGTACTAAATGCTAACATATGTCGAATTTCCTCTTTTACCGGGATCTGGTAGTACCCTTTGCTAAGGTCTATCCTCGAAAAGTATCGTGCTCTACTCAGCTTGGTGAAAAGCTGATTCTGATCCGGTAAGGGCTCCGCTTGAAATTCCGTTACAGCGTTGAGCCTTCGGTAGTCTATGCAGAGGCGATGTTCTCCTGTGGATTTTCTAAGCAACACCACACTCGCACTATAAGGCGACTCTGATTTTGAGATAATATTTTCCTTAAGCAGGTACTCGATTTCCTCACCCAATGCCTTTGCTTTAGCATAAGGAACAGGATAGTTCTTAACTCGTACCGGGGCGAGGTCTGTTAGCTTCATATCAAATTCTATCAGGTTGGTCATGCCAGGTTTATCCGTGAGTGTACTAGTGTGTTTTCTCAACAACTGTTGAACCTGTGCCTGCTGATCCTCCGTTAAAGTTGAACTAATCTGAACATCTTGATGAGTTTCGCACTGACGAAGAGGGTATTCACAGGAGGTCAGGGGTTCTGCCTCAGTTTCCGTTGCAATAGCCAGTGTCAGGAAATGTGCTGGTTCTGCACCTGGTCTTTCATAATATCGCTTCAGCAGGTTTATGTGGTAAATTTTCTGCTTCCCCTTTATGGCAATCTTGTAATTGGTGCGCGACATTTTCTCAACAATTTTATATGGACCTCTCCACCCGATTTGCAATTTATTATTGCTACTGGGCAGGAGTAATAATACCTGTTCTCCTACTTCTAGCTCCCTATCCTTCGCAGTGCGGTTGTAGTAACGCGCATGTTTACGACGGGCACGGCGTACATTTTCCTTTGCCAGTTCCCATCCTGTTTTAAGGCGTTGGGTCAACTCATTCACGTATTGGGATGCAGAGGTGACCGTCTCATCAGCTTTATCATCTGTCCAAGTACGTAACAGTGCCTCTAAAGGTCCTTTTATAGGTCTACCAAACAGCAATGTGGCAGGAGGCATCCCAGTAGAATTGTTGGCCATTTGCCTGGGGGTGGTAGGGAGAGGTGTGGATATGTCGGGCCTGAAATATCCTAAACACTTCCTCGGTGAGTTTTCCTCGGAATTGGGAACCATTATCTGTCAGGATCTGTGACGGAAACCCTAGCCGAGTAAATATGGTGAGCAGAGCCTCAGCAACATGCTTAGAATCACAGGCGGGCATAGCGATAGCCTCTGCCCACATGGAGCAACAATCCACTAACGTGAGTATATAACTGTTTCTCTTTTTGCTACGAGTAAGTGGACCCACAATATCCACCGCTACTCGTTCGAAGGGTGTGCCCAAGATTGGCATTTCTCCCAGAGTGGCTGGGGCTGTCCAGTGTTTCGGCGCTGTCCTCTGGCACTGCGGGCATGATTTCACATATCTCTGGATATCGGCGTTGATACCTGGCCAATAATAATGACATGAAATATGCTGAATCGTGGCACTTATGCCCATGTGGCCACTAAACGGAAGGGCATGGCCCATTTCTAGGACCTGGGCTCGGTATGCTGATGGAACCACAAGTTGCCCATGTTCCTGTCCTCTATTTCCTGCTTTCCGATGCAACAGCCCATTTTTCTTGTAGAAGTCTCCCTTTTGGAGAGGAGTGTGCGCTCTCGGTAGTTTTTTGTAGCAGGGTGCTAGAGATTGATCCTCCGTTTGTGCCTTTTTTAATTCCTCAGGAAGGATGTTGGGTGGGGATTCCAACTCCGTATTCCGTTTGGCCTGTCCTCTAGTGGTGACAGCCGCCACAACCAGAGGGTGAATGGTTTCTCCCAAGAACACATACCTACACCCTAAGATCAAGGGATAAATAGGGTCGTCCAAGATCGCTGCACTGATTTCCCCAGTCACATATTTTGATTTGACCTTAATCTTGGCTATGGCCAAACGCATAGGTGCTGCACTTTTAGTAGGTCCTTGTATTTCTATAGTGTCTTCTGTCATCTGGTCAGGCTTGACTAGGGATGCACAGACAACTGCGTCGAATGCAAGGCCTGTATCATAAAGGCAGGTCACCTCTTGGTCATTTACGAGGACTGTCTCAACGACCGGGGGATGTCGGGGTTTGTCCAGAGGTTCTTCCGGTCCATTTCCCCTTGCGGCACTTTTACGTAAGCAGGCAGCATGATGAGGTGGGTTTTTCCGGTTGCACTCCTGCGTATTGTGGGTGATGGTTCTACAGTGCTTACACCATTTTTTCCCCTTGCCTCTGCTGCTGGAATTTAGATCTCTGAGTAGTCTTGTAGTCTGGCTTGTCATGCTTTTTGAAGTTAGTATACGGTGGTTTCACTTGGGGGTCCATGTGTGACTGAGCTGTCTGTCTAGGTACGTAATCTGGTTGTTTCCGTCTGGGTGGTGGATTCTCTGATAGTGCTGCCTGATATCGTTCCGCTAACTGGACTATGGATTCTAAAGTGCTGGCCCCATTCTCTGTCAGGAATCTTCTCATGTCGGAAGTCATGGTGTCCTTCAGTTGTTCGATCATGACCATTTCCTTCAGGCCTTCCCAATCATAAGTAAAATTCCCTAGGGCACCCCACTTCTCCACGTAGGAATCCAGTCTCGCAGCAAACTGAGCAACGCTCTCGCCAACTTCCCTCCTAGAGTTACGGAACCTCTTCCTATAGGCGTCAGCATGTAGCTCATAACGAACCAATAGTGCCTTTTTCAAAGAGTCGTAGTCATCCTGTAAACCTGGAGGAAGCTTGCTATACACTTCATAAGCAGTTCCTCTAAGCCCTTGCGACAGTTTCAGGTTCCATTTGCTCTTCTCCAAACCAAACGTGGTGGCAAACTTCTCAAATTTGTCCAGATACCTATCGATCGAGTCGGCTTGTTCCGAGAAAGCTTCGAATGGAAACGTCAAGGGTCCCAAAGTTGACATGAGTGAGGATGGCAAAGGTCCTGTGCCCACTGCGTGCAAGGAAGGCATATCATCTGACCGTGGCGATAGGTTGCCTGAGGAGGTAGATGCTGTCGCACCGGCTACCGGTTCAACTCTTTGAGCTTGTCCCTGCATCTCTAACTGCTTCATCTTCAGTGCATGCTCGCGTTCATCTCTCTCGCTTCTTTCTCTAGCGTCTACAGCTTTTATCCTCTCATCTATTTCTGCTAACTTTATTCGCTCTTCTCTTTCAGCTTTCGCTGTTTCTCGAGCGTAATACTTATCAGTCTCGACACTGACATAATTTGCAAGGTCCACCCCACTATAACCTAGATCTCGACCGGCCTCCCCTAGTGCTGCCTTAAGCTTAACTATTTCAGCCATCTTTTGCTGTTATAGTCCACACTGAGTAAGCTAGTGCTACCTTCCAATAGTATTTCTAACAACAAGTAAATACTAATTATTTATCAGACTGCTGTAGAATGAAATTACTACAGTTATGGAGACTTAAGGTCTGTAATTCAATGAAATACAAAATCAAGAACTAACTTAATTAAACACAACATATATAAAGGGATTCACCAATCAATGCCTGAATTTCTAGAAAAAATGTTTTCTGTCTTTCTAGAGCTCACTGTGTGAAAATACATGTGTTAAAATGGTATACTGTAATGACTGAATGGATGATACTATCCCAGAGGTATGATAAAATACATAAGTTCAAATCCCGGACCGAGACACCAGTGTCACGTAGCGTTTAAAGGATAAGAGAATTATTTAGAGGCAATAATAGATCTGATGTGGAAGATTTGGCTCAAGGAATCCCTGCTGGGTTTTCCCACTTCCGAAGGGTGACGAAGAGGGTAAATTCTCCTAACTCGACAGGTCTGGAAAAGATTGTAAGGAGATATTTGGTCTCTCGTACCGTCGCCCCCTTCTCAGTTATCTATTATTATTATTCCTTAATTTATATTATATTTTACGAGCCCCCCCCTCCCTTATAAAGGAAGATAAACATAGACAATATTCAACATCTAATGGAAGGAACAAAGCGTGGGGTACAGTATATACACCCAATTGGTTTATTGCAATAAAATGAATAGATGGTGAATGATAGTATTGTCGATGGAATTAGTGTCTGCTGTATGTATTATGTGTCTCACAATTCAAGTGTTTTTCATCATGGATGACTAAACTAGGCATTGATGTAGTGAGTTCCCTTTTTCGTGGACTTAGCTTTTCAGCCCCCGGCTGATAGTGAAGTGTGGTTAGTTCTCCGGTCTCCTGACGTTGCCCCCGGTAGGTCTTGAATGGTTCGGATTTGCCTTCTCTGTGCTCGACTCCGTATTCTGCGCTGAGATTGGACTGTCGTGCAAGGCTCCACCATAGACTACTCAAAGATGGACGCTAACCCGCAATTTAGACACGTGGCTTCAGTGCTTTTAATGCGAGAATTCGCCGATAAATGGGTTAGACCTAGCTTTCTTGAGATTTCCTGGGCAAGTGAAGAATGCTGGCTTTGCCGCCTTTTAGCGGGTCATTTCCGCTTGGACACGTGATCCGTAGCGTGCATCATGTGACCTTAGCCTCGTTTTAGACGCTCCAATCAATAATGTTAAAAGTCACGTGATGTCTTCCTAAATAGCCTAAACTGGTTCTCCCAAGTTCAAGCAGTTCTAAATTAAAACGGATTTCTCGCTACCGAGGTCATTGGTCAACAATGACGTCGTATCTAAAAATAGCATTAAACGCGAGGAGAAAATACCGAACGCTAGGAGAATTTCCGCAAGTGACACTTCCCGGGACTTTGCAATCATGCATTGAGGATGAGAAAAAAATGATGTCACGTAAATAATAAAAAAAATGAAGAGAAGATTGGGCAAGTTGTCACACGGGGTAACTTCCACCGGCGCCATCTTAATACTCCGATGATACGAATTGTTGTAGTTGTGGACCAGTTGTTGTATCACGTCGACGTAGCGAAGACCGTTGGTTTTGGTAAAGTAACGCCACGTTTTTTCTTTGAGGGTTCGATTAAACCGTTCGACGATAGCTGCTTTGGTGTCTTCATTCTCCGTAGTGAAGAAATGGACCCCTTCGTTTTTAAGAAACTTTAAGAATGTTTTGTTGACAAACTCACTGCCTTTGTCTGTTTGAAAATTTATCGGTTTGCGACTGTTAAAAATTGTCTTTACCGCTGCTACTAAAGCTGTCCCAGTCTTGTTTTTCAATGGAACAGCCCAAGCGAATTTACTAAATACATCGATACACGTTACTAGATACGAATACCCATCGTTGAATCTTTTTAAACCACGCAAGTCAATTAAATCAGCCTGGAACTGTTGGTCGATACCACCCGCAATGGTCGTACGTCGTTTAAATTTTCTGCGCACCGGTTTGTGTAGGGTGTGTGTGTCCTGATGGCCTAACCACTCTTCAATTTTTTTACGACTAAGTTTGGTGCTACGTTGTAAGGGGGCGATTCCACCATAAGCTCCAGGGCGTTTTGGGTCGTAGTAATGTTGTTTTAAAATCACTTCTTTGGCCATGCTTCCCACTTTTGCGTCTTTTTCCTTCTTCTGAGCGAATACGACGATGATTCTCGCAATTTACTGGCCACCACCTTTTTTCGATTAGTGGGTGTGACGGGTGGCGACTGAGGCGTTTTGTCCACGACCTCCTCTTTAAGTACAGTGGGTTGTTCGTTGGTTTGTGTTGGTGGTTTAATATCTACGAGACCTAGAGGTACGTGTCTGTACTGTTCTAGTCGAGTCAAATAACGCTGTAATGTTTGTTGATAAAGTCTAGCCTTGTCACCGATTGGTAGATCTTGTTGATCCAAGACTAGTTACATTTGACTGTCCAATTCTCCCAAGTTATCTCTTAGAGCATCGGGTGGTCTATAAGGTTTTTCTAACAAACGAGGATCCAACAAAACCATTTTTTAGCCATCTAAAAGAGTCCTTTTAGTACAGATAGTATTGGAGTTAACAACGCAGATAAGAAACCTCCAGATTGTAAAAACTGTTTTCGTCTTTTGAGCGAGACTTTTTTCTTGGTAAGCGCTCGCAGGATGTTTTTGTAACGACGTATACGTCTCTTCTGAGGAGGTGTCAGTGTAACGTTACCTTTTAATACGTTGTGACAACATTCACAGAGTGTTCCTATCAGCTCGGGTGATGCTGTTTTCATAACAGCCTTGATGACTGGTGGTTTGGCTGTACCTAGAAATTTTAACATCTCAGCATGTTTTTTTACTTTTTCTCCCATGTTACTTGGGTACGTAAACAATTTGTTGCTCCTCTGGGAAGATGCGCGAACGAAGCCTTAGATTATCTGGTGTGTCTTGACGGAGATCGATTAGCAAATACCCGTGTGCAACCGATGTCGCGTCCTTAAAAAAACTATCCTGAACATAGGCAGTCCGACCTGGGTACATCTGTTTGGCTAGATTAACAATCTGCGATCCATCGCGTGGGTTTTTGAAAAGCACTATGTAATGAGAATTCAAACTAATGGGTCTGTGTTCTTTGTTCTTGCCAACTAAATTTTGCACGAGATAAAATACGCTTATATTTTTATGATGAGACTTTTTTGTAAATAAACTAGTTACACGTTCGTCTGTTTCGTTCATGAGGTCATCGATAATTACCAACCGTCTCTTATCACCTGTCCACTGCTCAATATCGGGCAGTCCTTCAATAAACTGAATTCCAGTCATGGAATTGTATAAAGGTTGCCACTCTGAGTAACAATATAAAATCTCATCGGGTACGACTGTGATCATATCTTTGATATGTGTTAGGAAACGCTGGATAAAAACAGTCTTTCCACTAGAACTAGGGCCTGAAATTAAACAGGAAAAAGGATGTACAAATCTCGGATCCATATTTAATAATGATAACTTTCACTTACAACCAGTTATTTTATATCAAAAACCCTTTTCATCGTGAGAACAAAAAAAAAATGTGAGATTCACTGATCAAGAATTTGAGAATCACTGATCAAGAATTTGAGAATCACTGTGTAAAACATTGTGAGAATAAAAATCACTGACACCGACATGTATTGAGAATAAAAAAACGTAAGAATCACTGGTCAAGAATTTGAGAATCACTGTGCAAACATTGTGGGAATAAAATAAAATAAAAATGTAAGAACCCCAGACACCGACATGTATTGAGAATGAAAAAACATAAGAATCCCTGATCAAGAATACGACAACCCCTGGAATTTAAAACATACACTTTTAAACAAATTCTTGTGTTAAAAGTTAGCGTAAATATCTCTTTTTTGTTTTCTTATATATCATTTTTCTCTCCTTTAATGTATATGTTGTAGTCTAAAAATGTCTCTCTCTCTCTCTCTCTCTCTCTCTCTCTCTCTCTCTTTCTCTCTCTCTATCTCTCTGTCTGTCTGTCTGTCTGTCTGTCTGTCTGTCTGTCTGTCTGTCTGTCTGTCTGTCTGTCTCTCTCTCTCTCTCTCTCTGTCTCTCTCACTTTATTGTTTATTTCAAAATACTTGTTAGATACTCTATTTATTTTTTGTAAACCGTTTTAAAATGTGTCTGTCTTTCTCTCTCTCTGTCTCTTTTAATATATATCATAACACCTGCACAGTGAGTAAACATTGGTGAGTTATTTCTTGTCGGTACGTGACAATTTACACTCTACATTGGACGTAGACGAAACCGGTGTGTAAACAGTAAGGTCATTGAACTCTGAAACAAGCACACTTTTTTTGCCATATAATGGGACACATTGTCTTCAGACATATCATTCAATCATCAGAAACTGAAGCGGACACATCTCTGAAAGAACACTGAAAAGAACCACTTGTTTTGTCATAACAATACCTGATAGTACGTATTCGTCTGTTTTATTTCTATTTTCTTTGTTAAATTTACATCTTAGTTACAAAACAAAAAAGACAACTAATTTTCGTTAGGATACCATAAATATCTTTAAAAATATCTGTTTTTTCGTGTGTTAGGGTGTTAAATTATTTCTGTTTAATAAAATTATAAAAAGTTCTAGTTGTTTGTGAATTGTATTAAATATTTAAACAAAAAGATATGTCTGTGTATTCGATTTTTCGCTAGTCGATGTTGCTAAATATCTGTTTCAAAAAAGTCTAACTGTGTTAACTCAGATACTAAATTTTTATCTGTTAAAGCCGGACATAACATATTTTTTGATAAGACTTAACCGATTATGTACTAGGAAAAAAGATTTTCCTTATTTTCTCACCTAGCGTTAGACAAGTGTTTTTGTTCAATCACATTTACTCAGCCTGGATTTCAACTGATGGTGCAATCCTATAAACTAAACTCGAGCGTGAGGAATATTTTTTTTCACATAATAAAGAAAATTAAAGAGAATATACCATATTTTTTAACAGTACTATACATGTAAAAATATAGAGATAATACAATCAACATATTACATTAAGTCACCCTGATTGAAACACGTTCATATTTATATCTCTATTTACTTAAACGACAGAGCGTAACTTGTGTCTCGCGAGCATGTCACAGGCTGGGTTTTTTTAATCGATATCTTTCTGACAGCGCGCGAGGGGCATTTTTTTCACCTAGAATAAGAAATAACACTGTGTTTATTCTCTCTCTCTCTCTCTCTCTCTCTCTCTCTCTCTCTCTCTCTCTCTTCTCTCTGTCTCTCTCTCTCTCTTTCTTTTTCTCTCTCTCTCTTTCTCTCTCTCTCTCTGTCTTTCTCTTTCTTTTTTTTTCTCTCTTTCCCTTTCTCTCTGTCTCTCTCTCTTTCTATCTTTCTCTGTATTTCTCTTTCTTTCTTTCTTTCTTTCTTTCTTTTTTTCTTTCTTTCTTTCTTTCTTTCTTTCTTTCTTTCTTTCTTTCTTTCTCTCTCTCTCTATTTAACTGATTGTTACATATATGTATTTTATTCTCTTTCTCATTGTCTCTCTCTCTCTCTCTCTCTCTCTCTCTCTCTCTCTCTATTTAACTGATTGTTACATATATATGTGTGAGTAATGTGTTTTCGTTTCTACTTCACAGAACTCTTTCTATCTTTCTCTGTCTTTCTCTTTCTTTCTTTCTTTCTTTCTTTCTTTCTTTCTTTCTTTCTTTCTTTCTTTCTTTCTTTCTTTCTTTCTTTCTTTCTTTCTTTCTTTCTTTCTTTCTTTCTTTCTTTCTCTCTCTCTCTCTCTCTCTCTCTCTCTCTCTCTCTCTCTCTCTCTATTTAACTGATTGTTACATATATGTATTTTATTCTCTTTCTCATTGTCTCTCTCTCTCTCTCTCTCTCTCTCTCTCTTTAACTGATTGTTACATATATATGTGTGAGTAATGTGTTTTCGTTTCTACTTCACAGAAATGTCAGCAATCCAAAATGTTTGTGACCAATGCAGCAAATCTTTTACGAGGAATCGTGATCTCACGAGACATATGCGGACAGTACATGCTGAACCGACACACCCCTGTCGTGTCTGTCCTCAAATATTTAACAGGCCTGAGGCACTGCAACAACACATTGAATTGAACCATGGAACCGGTGCACCGAGATCCTTCACAGTGGAAGCCACTGCACCATGGGCCGCTATAGACTTCCCACTGGGAACCACCACTGCACCGGCGGGCGCTACAAACAAGCCAGTTGGGACCACCACTGCACCGGCGGGCGCTATAGACAACTCAGTGGGGACCACCACTGCAATGGCGTCCGCTACAAACCCCTCAGCGGGGACCACCACTGCACCGGTGAAGAACAATTTGTGTCCTCGCTGTGGTAAAACATTTACCCGCCTTGACAATTTAGGACAGCACATAAAAACAGTCCACGCAATGCCTCGATTTTCTTGTGAGCTCTGTCGGAAAGACTTTACACGACGCAGCAGTTTACGGACCCACATAAAACAACAACACCCCACCCCTAACCAACACCAGACTGTCCCCACACCAAAATCAGGTGCCCCACCAGGTGCCAAAACATCAACCCACCAAGCATCGTCGGCGCACCCACAGATTTCACCAGTAGACACCACACCAGACTCATCATCATCAGGCACAAAGACATCACCTGCTGCAGCAGGCACCACACCATCGACGAGAACAGCAACAACTTCCACCCCCCTTACAGGACCCACTTCAAACCCCACCCCATCCCACCCACCAAAAACAGGCCAGACCAAGAAACGCCCCATGAACAGCATTCAAACCCATATAAAAAAAACCCGTCTCCCCACTGAAGAAGACTCTTTAGAAGACTTACAGGATGACATAAAACAAATCTACATTGATAACTGGCAAGCTATTAAAACACACGCCAATAAACATAAATATTTATCAACATTCACTTTTTTCCACAGACCAACAGAAAATATGGACTGGGACCGTCTCTTGCTCCCTGTCTTCACACAACAGACAAAAAGATTCAAAATAAACTACAGTTTCCACATCGTTTTGAGGCACAGAGAAACAAACGAATTAAGATTCTATCACGCTTCCCATAACAATACAGTCGTCCTAGATCAGCCACACTTAGTCAACAACATTACAGATTTCAAAGCTTTTCTCTCACAGTTACACGACAGCGATATTGTCACACAAGCACAGTTAAATAGACCAAACACAAAATACTTTGTCGAAACCATTCCAGCGACTTCGTTCTATCTGTACCATATCCAAGACTTTGCCATTGGCTGCTGTATACAAGACATTCCCTCTTTCATCATGGACAATAACCACATCCATACATTACAACACGATTCACATTCAAAACCATACAGTGATAACTTTTGTTTTTTTAGATGTCTAGCCGTTTTTAGGGGTGGTGCCGTTAAGAACGTTAGAAAACCGACGCGCCGACTAGTCGAGCAGTGGCAAACACAGCAGGGACTTAGGTCCCTCATCGATTTCCCGGGGGTTAGTTTAATCGATATGCCCCAATTAGAAAAATGTTTTAACATAAATATTGACATTTTCGAGTTTGACGATGAGGAAAACCTGACCCCCAAACTTAGAGGTAGCGACACTTTTAAAGATACGTTGCGTCTTTTAATGTTTAAGAACCATTTTATGTACATAACAGATATCGATAGGGCCAGTAACTCTTTTTCGTGTCCCGATTGCGGTAAGTTGTGGAAGGAGTATAAGTTTATGATGCTCCATGAAAAGCGCTGTACCGGCTCTAAGCGAAGAGAAACATTTAGAGGTGGTGTGTATAATCCCCCAGAGACCGTTTGGGAATTAATCGAGGAGGAGGGCATAGACGTAGACACAAAATTCGTCTTCCCTTATAGAGCCACATTTGACTACGAGTGTTTTTTTGAGAACACTCTAGTGCCCAGTGGTAATGCCACTACCTACACAGCCAAACACGTCCCCCTGTCTTGCTCGGTGGCTTCTAACGTCCCCGGTTTTGAGGAACCCGTGTGTTTTATCACAACGGGTGACCCGCAAGACTTGGTCAATAGGATGGCTGACCATCTGCTCAAAATTGCCGCGGCCTCTTATGAGATTCTGCGAGCGTATTTTGACGATGTATACACACAACTCGCGGTTTTAGAGACGATCGGTAATTCCGTGGAGCTCCTTGGTAGATTAGAGGGTTATTTGGGGCAGCTACCCGTATTAGGTTTCAATTCGGGGAAGTACGACGTGAACGTAATAAAACCGTACCTCATTCAATATTTCCTGGGGGAAGACTTCAAATTTTTAGTCAAGCGAAACAATAATTTTATGTGTATTGCCACTAGCGACTTAAAGTTTTTAGATATAGTCAATTACCTAGCCCCCGGTTTTAGCTATAGCAAATATCTCGCGGCGTACAATGTTAAAGAAACCAAAGGATATTTTTGTTATGAATACATAACAGATTTAGCAAAGTTAGATGAGACAGCGTTACCACCCCACTCGGCTTTTTTTTCCAAACTTAAAAATACTAACATTTCCGCCGATGAGTACGCCGAATGCCAGAAGGTGTGGGCCGAGAACCACATGACCACGTTACGCGACTTTCTGACGTGGTACAACAATAAAGACGTGGTCCCCTTCCTGGCAGCGTTAGACCGACAAGTTAGTTTTTACGCGCGCCTAGGTGTAGACATGTTTAAAGATGCGATCTCCGTGCCCGGTGTCACGTTAAAGTACCTTTTCAAAACCCTCCCGCCCAACGTCATGTTTTCTTTATGCTCGAAGCAGGAGGTAAATTTGCATAACATCTTGCGCCAAAACATCGTCGGGGGACCGTCAATTATTTTTCACAGGTTCCACGAGCAAGGCAAAACCCGCATTAGAGGTGGCAAAACGGTTCAAGCCATTAAAGGTTTTGATGCCAACGCCCTTTATTTGTGGGCGTTAATGCAGAAAATGCCCACTGACTTTCCCGTTAGACGGTACAAGGATGATGGTTTCAAGCACCACAAACTCCACAAATATACCGTGCAGTGCCGCGATTATTTGGCTTGGGTCTCCCACCAAAAAAAAGTGACCTTAAAAACCCAGTTTAACGGACGTGAGAAGGCGTTGGGTGATATATGCGTTAGGGTAGACGGTTGGGACAGATACTCTCAAACCGCCTACCAGTTCCATGGGTGCCTATTCCACGGCCACCCTAACTGCCCACTAACCGCCGGTCGTGACGTTAACCCAGTCAACAACAAACCATTGGCTGAGTTGTACGCAAAGACGGTGGAAACAAGTTCTTATTTACGGGGCCATTGCAACGTTACCGTTGTCGAAATGTGGGAATGCGAGTGGCAGGCATTGAAGAAAACCGAGCCAGCAATCCATCGTTTTCTGAACGCCACCTTCCAGACCCAGAAACCGTCTTACACCAAATGTCGGTACCCCCTGACAAAAGAAAATATTCTCGCCTCGGTGTTGGACGAGACCTTGTTTGGTCTAGTCGAGTGTGACATCCATGTCCCCGACTCTTTAAAAGAACATTTCTCTGAGATGACGCCCATTTTTAAGAATGTCGACGTCACGAGGGAAGATATTGGGCCTTTCATGCGGGAATACGCCGAAAAACATAAACTCCTGACTACCCCCAGACGGACATTGATCGGGAGTTATGTGGGCAAGAACATTCTCCTGACGACACCTCTGCTTCGCTGGTACTTAAACAAAGGTTTAGAAGTCACCTGTATCTACCAGGTGCTTGAGTATACACCCGTGACGTGTTTCAAACGGTTTGGGGACACTGTTTCGAACGCGTGTCGACAGGGTGATACTGATCCTGCCTACGCCATAACCAGCGAGACCATGAAACTGTTGGGTAACGCGGCCTACGGCAAGACATTAACCAATAAGGCGAAGCATGTGGATGTCTCGTACACGATGGGCGAGGGTACCTCTGACCAAATAAACTCACCCCGCTTTAGGAAAATGACGTTAGTGACGGACGAGATTTTTGAAGTAGAGAAACTTAAACAGACTATATGTTGGGACCTCCCCGTTCAGACAGGATTTTTCGTCTATCAATACGCTAAATTACGCATGTTAGAATTTTACTACGACTGTCTAGATAAATTTGTAGATAGGTCAGACTTTCAGTTGTGCGAGACGGACACAGACAGCCTTTATTTGGCCCTTAGTTCAGACAACTTAGCGGACGTTGTTAAGCCCGCTTTGCGACAGGAATTTTATAGCTCCTACCACCAGTGGTTCCCATAGACCCGTTTTCGTCGCTACCGAGGGTAAAACGCGCACCCTTTGTCGGAAATGCCGCGAACAATCCTTATTCGACAAGCGGACACCGGGCCTTTTTAAATTAGAATACGAAGGCAGAGGGATGGTTTCCCTCTGTGGCAAGACGTATCACTGTTTTGGCGACTACAACAAAACCACCACCAAAGGCTTGAACAAACACCACAACAAAGTTGACAAACACACTTTCTTAGACGTCCTCAACACACAACAGGCACAGGGTGGGAAAAATATCGGGTTCCGTGCACACAAATCCTCCGTCTACACATATGAACAACACCGCAACGCCCTTTCTTACTTTTACATAAAACGACAGGTGCATCCCGACAACGTCACCACATCACCCCTCAACATTTAAACTGTCTATACATACAACACCTCTATTTCTTACGACGTGACGACAATGTGACGACAATTTGACGACACATATCCCTCAAGGTCTGGCCTGCAGCTGTGATATTCTTTATTTTGAACATACATCCTTCCTATATATATGTATTATTGTACATTCATATGTGAAAATATCAATGTTTGATAATGTTAAAAAATACTGTCTTTCATATATAATTATATATTCATTTGATAAAAAATTACTGCATAATGTACATTTTGTAAAAAAATACTGTACATATATCCTCCTGTTAAACGATACTATATATGTACTCTTATATGTTTTGCTATTACAAAACATCTCCATCATACAGGTATATGCCCCCACTACTGACTATGAGGATGAGGCAATTGATACATTTTATGACAATCTGGATGAAGCAATTAAGAAAATTCCAAAGAAAGATCTTCTCATCGTTCTAGGTGATTGGAATGCTAAAATGGGGCCAGATGCATACGGTCACTGGGCTGGCACAGTGGGGAAATTTGGGACTGGAGAAACCAACGATCGAGGACTAAGGCTACTAGAATTTGCCAGCAACTATAAACTAACCCTTGCAAATACACTATTTCCTCATAAGTTATCAAGAAGAACAACGTGGCATGCCCCAAAAACTGAGATACATAACCAAATTGATTTTATTCTTGTATCCAAAAGATTCAAGTCCAGCATTAATAAAGCCAAGACTAGGACCTTTCCTGGCGCCGACATTGGTAGTGATCACGACATGGTATTGATGACGCTCAAGCTTAAACTCAAAAAGAACTATAATCAAAACAGATGTTCTCAGTTAAGATTCAATTTAGACAAATTGAAAGATCCAGAAATCGCGGGAATCTTTGAGGCAACTGTTGGAGGAAAATTCGCAGCTCTCAACTTTTTGGAGGATGATATCAACTCAATCACAGAGAACATGAAAGACGTGCTCATTGAATCAGCAACAGAAATACTTGGTAAAAGAAAGAAAATAAACAAACCATGGGTTACAGATGAAATTCTGAAGTTATGTGATACACGGCGAGAAATGAAAAAAGGTTAAGAAAGAGGTTCCTGAAGCAGCATGGCAATACAGTATGGTGAATAAAAATATTAGAAAGAAAATGAAACAGGCCAAAGAAAAATGGGTAGCTGATCAATGTGAGTCCATTAATACGGGGCTAATAAAAGGTAACAGCAAGGCAGTTTTTGACACATTAAGAAGACTATCAAAACCCCAACAGCCCAGGGTAACTGTCATAGAAGATAGCAATGGGGCTCTGCTCAATGAAAAAAACAGCTGTAATGAGAAGGTGGACAGAATATTGTAAAGAATTATATAACTGTAAACTTGACACTGACTTAGGCATATTAAACAACATTAAGTGCGAAAACAGAGAACTCGGAAATGCAGCAATACTACGGGAAGAAGTGGAAGAGGCTATATGTTCGATGAAAGGAGGGAAGTCACCGGGTGTGGATAATATACCAGCAGAGCTCTTGAAATATGGAGGACCAGATATAGTAACAATCATGACAACAATTTGCCAGAAGATATGGAGTACAAAAAAATGGCCAAAAGAATGGACGCAGTCATTAGTAATACCGCTTCCAAAGAAAGGAAATCTAAAAATGTGCAAGAACTACAGAACCATTAGCCTTATTAGTCATCCAAGTAAGGTGATGTTAAGGATACTTTTGAACAGAATAAAACAGAAATCAGAAGAAATCTTGTCAGAGGAGAAAGGCTGGTTTTAGACCAAAAAGAAGTACCTCAGAACAAATCTTCAATATTAGATTACTGATCGAAAAACATCTCCAGCATCAACATGATTTATACCATAACTTCATCGATTTCACAAAAGCCTTCGATCGAGTCTGGCATGAAGGTTTATGGCAAATAATGAGAAAATTCAATTTTGATACCAACATCATAGATATCATTGAAGCACTATACAAGGACGCAAGCAGTGCTGTTTTTGCAAGCAATGACATTGGAGAATTTTTCAAAACAACTGTAGGAGTTCGCCAGGGATGTTGTTGCGTGATAAATTCTCGCAACATCGTTTTATTTCAATATCTGTTTTATAACGCAAGGGCAACAACTGCTTGTAATTTATAGTCACTTTTCTCGGTAAGCATTTGTCTTCTCGCTTTGGTATCGAATGCAGTTAACTTTTGAGCTGTGGTCATTTTTGCGCTGGACTGCGCATGACTTGTCTTGTTTTTTGTCGATCGGTTTCCGCCCACCACTAGTGGGAGTGAGCGATTTGGAATGGCGAAAGAGATGCCTCGTTGAAGAGGGGATCTCCGCTTTTTTTGTTCTGTCAGGGATGTGTAGTCCTCTTATGGATATTTCGTTTAGTCGAGATAATACCTCTAGTGTTTTCCCACATGTCGGGAGGCGTGATATTTCTGTGTATTTCATGAAAGCAAGGTAAATTGACTTTTTCATTAACTCTATCGATTTTGGGTCGTGAGCGATTTCGATTCATAGCCTGTCTCCGAAAGTCGTCGTCACGAGATGTTCTTTCCCAGCTCACATGTCGCTGCATTGTACTGCATCGGTTGATGCATGTACCAAGGACCATTACTTGCTACTTTGTTAAATGAACTAGGTTTAGAAAACCTTTATTATCTAGAGGATATTCTTGAGGACATTATTTATACTTCGGCAGACGTGTCTGTCTTGCTGAAGTCAAACTAAGGAGAGTGAACTGATCTCATACATCTGGTTATCTCCTGGCTGTTATAGAAAAGGATGGAGTTGTTCACCTGACTACATTTACAGCACTTTGAAATATAACATGCATCTGACTCATCATTGTAATGCTGTCTACCGTTTATTGCTGTATTGAATGTTGCTGTGATAATGACTGTTTGATGTGCCTACACATTTGCGTAACCATTTTGTCACTGTGGCGTCCACAATAAATAATGAAGAAAAACGTCAACGGCTGTTTCAAGACTCATTGACTTTATACGTCGTGAGTTTACTGACGTCCTATGTGGATTGCCCTGTTATTGTTGCATGAACATTGTTTTGACTGAACACATCTACACACTACACAAAACCAGACATGCGGATGCCATCCATCATCATATGGCATCACGCATCATTTGGTGGCCATAAGCTGGTTTGATTCTGGTACTAGCAAACACGGGGTCCCTTACCCACTTCATTTTCAACAAGAATTCATCAGCATCCTTCAAGAAATTAACATTCTTCAATACAGTCAACATCTTCAAAATTTTCAAAGTACTCGGCGTTGCCCGGTAAAAGTCAAAATTTCAACTTTTTGACGGAAACAAGAATTTGACAGTACCCGGCGTTGTTACATGTTGCCGGATAACTCGGACTGCTGTTATCTTTTACGCAAGTCAAGCAAGTTGCTGCTGTCAAGGTTCCAGTGCTGTCGTTTTTTGAGAAGGTCAAGTGCCGGTTGAAACGGGTTGTTTTCTGAAGAAGGCCAAGTACCGATTTCCATCAACTTACTTTTGGATTAGAAGGTCAAGTGCCGAAACAACTCAACACACAGTATGTCAGAAGCTCTTGTACCATCGTGTTAGCAGTGGAAGCAGTTCAGATGTGCCATCATCGTTGGAGCTTCGCTCTTTAGGACGTTGATTGACATCCGTTTTTCTGCTGTTCTACGATTGGAAGCCTTTAAGTTAAGTGGCCTGTTTGTATGTAAACTGTGCCCTTATACTTCTGCTGAGTCTTCTGTGTATCATCTCATTCTATATGTTATATGTCTATATGTTATTTGTATATTTATATGTTTATATTTCAGCGGGTTCTCGGTTGGGTGGTGTCTCCGTTAGATTATGCCACGTCATAGAGGTCGTCTATTGTGAGCGTTTTCTGTAAGGTTTGCAAATTTCCGATACTGGAATTTGCTAAGCGACTTCTGTTGCTATTTATGTTAGTTGTGATGACATGTTTTAATATTGTTTTCGTTATTATTTCACATTCTTTAGTTTTGTTGTGATTTGTTTGTATTTGTTAGCCTACTCTTGTCTATAATTTAGTTTCATACAACATTTTTGTTTATACACTGTGGTGTCATGTATTTTGTTTAATTCTATCGCAGATATCGTCACATTTTTTGTGATATTTCATTAATTTCTGCTTTATTTTTAGTTGATTTCTGCGAAAGTTTTTGTATTGTTGCTGATCTTTGTTATTGTTTACATTGTTATTGTTTACATTGTTTGTATTGTTTACATTTTCAATGTTTACATTCTGCATGTGTTTACATAGTCATTGTTTACAGTTATAGTAATTAGTTAATGGGCTATGCTAATGCACTGTTACTACTATACTGATGATAAATGAATGATGAATAGTGTCGTGCACTATTGAATGAGAAGTGCACTTATGATCAAGATTTGAGTGCTGATATTTCATATACAAGTTCTTTGATTGGAGACTTGTTTCCCACAGAGACTGGGATAATATAAGGTGATGTGAATATACAAGTGCTTAATTAAGACTTGTTACACTTAGGTTTGAAATAAATTAGTTAATTATTTCAGGTTTTGGACTCATATGTTAGACAACATGTCTACATTTGAGCACTTTATTGAGCAGGGTAAATTGCTTGGGAAGACTGGTGATAAGTTAGAAGAATTTGCAACTGCTCGATATGATAAAGCAATGGAAGCTGAACAAAAGAAACTGCATATGGAAGCTGAACAAAAGAAACTGCAGATGCAGGTGGATGAAAAGAGATTCCAAATGGAAATGGAAAAACAAAAAAGGGAATCAGAAGCTGAGGAAAGAAAGCTACAGCTAGAGGCTGAGAATAAAAGACTTGAAAAAGAAGCTGAAAATAAAAGACTTGAAAAAGAAGCTGAAAATGAAAGACTTCAAATGCAGGCAAATGCAGGCTCAAGCTGAAGAAAGGAAGTTACAAAGAGAGTCTGATGAGAGGAAAGCAAAAATGGAACATGAAGAAAAACTCTTAGCTTTAGAGTTGGAGAAATTGAAATTGACGAGCATGAGTAATGGTAATGATTCAAACAAGGGTTCATCTTCTGGGAAGGCTAATAATGATACTTTTAAGATTAAGTTACCAACATTTAGTCCTTCCAGTGATGACATAATGTTCTATCTGGACAGATTTGAACAAGCATGTACAGCTCATAACATAGACAAAGCAAAATATGTTTATCAGTTATCAGGGATACTGACAGGTAAAGCTCTAAGTGTATTAAATATGGTGGATGAACCTGACAAGAACAATTATGAGGTTGTCAGGGCCGCTTTGTTAAAGAAATATCAGCTTAACGAAGACGGCTATCGTCTACAATTTAAAAACATGTTACCTGAAAATGGAGTTGAATTCTCCGAGTTTATTGCAAAAATACGCATTACTTTCTCACGATGGGTTGAACTATCTAAGACGGAAAAAACTTATGAAGGACTTATGGACTTAATACTTAGAGACAAAGTCATGTCGTCTGTCAATGAGTCTTTCCTTGCTTTCCTTCATGAACGTAAACCTAAAACAATAAAAGAAATGGAAGATTTCTGTTGCCAATACGTAACTGCGCACCCACACATAACCATGGGTAACTCTAAGGTGAAAGAAGGTTTACCAGTTGCTTCGGCAGCTCCGTATGGTCAAAACTTTGCTCGTAGATCCCAACAAAATTTTGATAGAAAGGGCAGCGGTAATTTCTGTCAAAATCATGGAAACCAATTTCATGGTGATTCTTCTTCGAAGAATTGGAGACAACCTGATAGTGGTCGTTACTATCACCCTAATAATTATAAGCATTTCAAAAGAGGATATGGTAATAGAGGTTATTCATGCCGAAGACCTCAGAACCAAACAAATAGATGTTCGCATCAATGTGAACATGATAGTAATCGTGGAAACTGGAATTCGAACCAGTATAACAATTACAATAGAGACAATAATAACTGCAGAGATAATAATAACTCTGATAACTTCAGAGGTAATAATAGTCGGGGTAGATCTCAACACAAAAAAAAGAGATATCAGCAGGCTAATGCTGTACAACAGGAAACTGAGGGAGCCTGTAATCATGTTGTTGATAGTAAAAACTTTGACGCTGTCACTAGTTCTGCTTTTGACTTTGAAAGAGCAAACAAATGCCCCCAATGCAGTACTTTATTCGAACCGGGTACCATAACTACTTTGAGTTGTGGTCACCCACTTCCCGCTCTTCCTGCTGCTGTTGCGCATGACGGGAGGGGTTCTTTAATTCTACATAAGGGTCTTGTTAATGATACTCCGGTCTCACTACTTTTCGATTCCGGATGCACCACTATTGGTGTTAGACAATCGCTTGTAGATCCATCTTGTGCTACAGGAAGGGTTATTAAATGTGTCACATTTGGCGGCACTCTAGAAAAATATCCTACTGCTGTAATTCGCATTGCCCCTCCTTTCTTTACTGGAGATGTGCATGCTTGTCTCTTACCTAATCCTATTGCGGACCTTATTATTGGTCGTATTCACGGAGTTAGGGAGTGTACCCCACAGCAGATTGCTGCTTGGGAAGATAATAACATGCAAGCTACAAATGCAGTAGTTACAAGAGCACAAGCTCTACAAACACCCGAAACTTCACTGAATAGTGATAATGAAGTTGATAGCCAAGATAGTCACTTAGTAATCACTCGTGACTCTTTCATAAAATTGCAAGAAGAAGATCCTTCTTTAAAAAAATTCTTCGTTCTTGCGAAGAAAGGTGATCCGAATCAGGATACAAATAGAAAATCTTGGATTGCAATGAGAAACGGCGTACTTGTACGTATGGTACAAGATTCGACTACGTCGGCACATTCGCAAATTCTTGTTCCCAAGAGCATGAGAGTCCAAATATTACAACATGCTCATGACTCGCAATGTGCTGAACATATGGGTTTTGCCCGTACGAAGTCGAGAGTCCTTGCGGCTTTCTTTTGGCCTTTTGTCAATAAGGACATTCGTATTTACTGCCGATCATGCAAGGTATGTCAGGAGGTCAAATCTAGAGGACCACGACATGCTGCGCCTATCCAGGCTGCTGACATTCCTATTCGGCCGTTTCAGAAAATGGCCATAGATATTATTGGCCCTTTTAAGGTCAAGTCGGCCAGAGGACATCAGTTTATCCTTACATGTGTCGATATGTGCACACGTTGGCCAGAGGCTATTCCTCTTAAGAGCATATCTACTACAGATATCGCAGATGCTCTTTGGTTGATATTTTCTCGCTTGGGGTTCCCCAGAGAAATATTGTCAGACCATGGCACTCAACTCATATCTGACACTATGTCACAGGTAATGTCTACCTTACATATTGAACGATCTCTCAGTAGTATCTACCATCCTATGTCTAATGGGTTAGTTGAGCGTCTGAATAGAACGCTCAAGACTTTGCTTGGTAAGATAACTGAAGATCATCCTCAAGATTGGGACAGGGTTTTACCCGCGGCTCTCTTTGCCTATAGAGAAGTCCCCAATGAACACACAGGATTTTCTCCCTTCGAACTTGTCTTTGGCGCGCGTCCACGCGGCCCTATGTCTTTATTACACGATCTCATCACTGCCGATGATATTAGCGATGAAACTCAATCCTCATATGAGTATGTCATTGCTCTTAGACAAAAGATCATTGAGGCATGTAAGCTAGCAACTGCTTCATCAGAAATTGCTAAAGAGAAGGCAAGGCAGTTTGCTAACAAGAATAGATGTCTACGACAACTTTGTCCAGGTGACAAAGCATTCGTCCTACTCCCCAGTAGGGAAAATAGACTTCTTATTGCATGGAAAGGTCCGTATGCAATAGTCTCTCGGATTTCCGATGTTGACTATTTGTGGTCGATATTGATGGAAAGCATAAAACTTTCCACATAAACATGCTTTCGGAATTTCACGAACGTCCGGACTATTTGCTGCCTATTTTCCAGGCAACGGATGATGCTCCTGCACCTCACGGTCATTATTCATCCCTGTCTGTCATTCAGGATGAGGAAGCTACCTTCTCTGATGTCAATCTTCCCCTTCCAGTGGTTCCATTACATTCCACGGAATCTTGGAAAAACGTTTCTGTTTCTCCTAATCTTTCTGGTGACGAACATCGACGAGACTTGTCGATGTTACAAACATTTCAGGATGTTCTCACTGACATTCCTGGACACACAGATGTCATAGAACATGACATAATTCTTACCGACAATAATCCAATTAGGGTTAGGCCGTATCCTATTCCTGTACACTTTCAGTCGCAAGTGGAAAAGGAATTAGATGAAATGATTCAATTAAATATAATTGAACCATCGACTTCACCATATTCTTCTTCCATGGTTATTGTCCGGAAGAAGGATAAGAACATACGAATTTGCGTTGATTATCGCAAATTGAATCAGGTCACAAAGTTCGACGCTGAACCGATGCCTTTGTTAGAAGATCTACTGATTAGACTTTCTAATTCTAGATTCTTCACTAAACTTGACTTGTCTAAAGGTTATTGGCAAGTGCCTTTAGCAGAGCATGCCAAACCTCTTACTGCTTTTTCTACACCTAGGGGTCTATTTCAATGGAATGTTATGCCTTTTGGTCTCATGAACGCCCCTGCCACTTTCGTTCGCATGATGCGTCGAATTCTGTCACATCGTTCGGATGTCATCGCATACTTAGATGACATCTGTCTCTTCAGTGATATCTGGGAAGATCACTATTTAGGGTTATATGACTTACTGTCCACTCTACGTGAGAATAATTTGACAGCAAAACCTTCTAAAGCTTTTGTTGGTTTTGGTGAAATCTCTTTCCTGGGTCATCGTGTTGGTCATGGTCTCTTGAAGACAAAAGACCACAATACTTCAAAAATACTGAACATCTCTGTTCCTAAAACGAAGAAACAAGTTAGGAGTCTCTTAGGTTTAATTCAATTTTATGGGAGATTTATTCCAAATTTATCTTCGATCATGGCACCTCTCTCAACATTGTTGAAGAAAGGTTCGCCTAATCTGGTCCGTTGGCCTGAAGAATGCCAATCTTCACTAGACCAAATCAAGAATATATTTTCTTCTCCTCCCATCTTAAGATTACCTACTCTTGATAGGACTGTTGTTCTTCGGAGTGATGCTTCATCCACTGGGATTGGAGCAGCACTGATGCAAGAATATGCAAATACTCTGCATCCTGTTATGTACATTTCTAGAAAACTAAATGCGGCAGAGAGGAACTACTCGGTTTTAGACCGTGAGTTGTTAGCGATGGTTTGGTCAATTCTAAAGCTACAAAGATTCCTCCTGGGCGCACATTTCATTCTAGAGACTGATCAGAAAGCTCTTACAGCTATTCAGACTAAGAATTTGAAGAGTTCGAGATCCACTCGATATGCTATAGCTCTTCAACCTTTTCACTTCACGGTACGAGCTATCCGTGGTGCGGATAATGTGATGGCTGACATTTTGTCTAGATGCCCACATGACTCCAACTAATACTTCTGTCCTATATTTCTATATATTACAGAGTCATAACACACCTATATTTCTACAATAGATTAGCACATCTGTACTTACTTTATATGTACACACTATCGTGCTTTGTTGTCATCTTCTTCTGTTCGTTTTTTAAAATGATAGAGGAGGACTGAGTAGTTAATATAAGGGCCGTTAGTTTACTAAACAGCCACAATTATTAATAATGTATTGTACCTTATGAAGCATATTAGTTATTAATTAGCATTATATTGCTTGTACTTTCTCAGAATGTCATTGTTGAGCTGAGGACTTACCTTACGAGTTCTAGATTGTGTACTTACCCTCGGAATACCAGAGCATATGTTCTGGATCGTCATGTAGTTTAACTTTACTATGTACTTATGTCATTACATGTCAAAGAATGTACTATTTAAATTTTCCTATCAGATTTGTACATCCATTTTTAAAGACAATATTAGAGTATGCTGTTTAATGATGATTATAGTAACTTGCATACGTATATTGTGTTTACATGCTAACGTGATGTGTGTTGGTGACACCTCCCCGATGTGAATATTTTTTGAGACATATTTATTTTTCTGTTGAGGTATATCCTCACCAGACACTCTATAATTAGCCTATTGTTTGGCAATTTAGTTAATTATCAGCGCATAATTCGTGCGTTTTGAGCCGCTTATCGCATGCTCTTTGATATTTAAAAAAAAAAAATATGTTCCACATTTTTTTTTTTTATCGGGAGGAGGTGGTGATATGTTGCGTGATAAATTCTCGCAACATCGTTTTATTTCAATATCTGTTTTATAACGCAAGGGCAACAACTGCTTGTAATTTATAGTCACTTTTCTCGGTAAGCATTTGTCTTCTCGCGTTGGTATCGAATGCAGTTAACTTTTGAGCTGTGATCATTTTTGCGCTGGACTGCGCATGACTTGTCTTGTTTTTTGTCGATCGGTTTCCGCCCACCACTAGTGGGAGTGAGCGATTTGGAATGGCGAAAGAGATGCCTCGTTGAAGAGGGGATCTCCGCTATTTTTGTTCTGTCAGGGATGTGTAGTCCTCTTATGGATATTTAGTTTAGTCGAGATAATACCTCTAGTGTTTTCCCACATGTCGGGAGGCGTGATATTTCTGTGTATTTCATGAAAGCAAGGTAAATTGACTTTTTCATTAACTCTATCGATTTTGGGTCGTGAGCGATTTCGATTCATAGCCTGTCTCCGAAAGTCGTCGTCACGAGAAGTTCTTTCCCAGCTCACATGTCGCTGCATTGTACTGCATCGGTTGATGCATGTACCAAGGACCATTACTTGCTACTTTGTTAAATGAACTAGGTTTAGAAAACCTTTATTATCTAGAGGATATTCTTGAGGACATTATTTATACTTCGGCAGACGTGTCTGTCTTGCTGAAGTCAAACTAAGGAGAGTGAACTGATCTCATACATCTGGTTATCTCCTGGCTGTTATAGAAAAGGATGGAGTTGTTCACCTGACTACATTTACAGCACTTTGAAATATAACATGCATCTGACTCATCATTGTAATGCTGTCTACCGTTTATTGCTGTATTGAATGTTGCTGTGATAATGACTGTTTGATGTGCCTACACATTTGCGTAACCATTTTGTCACTGTGGCGTCCACAATAAATAATGAAGAAAAACGTCAACGGCTGTTTCAAGACTCATTGACTTTATACGTCGTGAGTTTACTGACGTCCTATGTGGATTGCCCTGTTATTGTTGCATGAACATTGTTTTGACTGAACACATCTACACACTACACAAAACCAGACATGCGGATGCCATCCATCATCATATGGCATCACGCATCAGATGTATCCTGTCACCAGTGCTCTTTAACATTTATCTAGAACATATTATGCAGGAGGCTCTCTACGATTATAAATCAACCATATCGATTGGAGGCCGACCTCTGTGTAATCTACGTTTTGCTGATGATATTGATCTGATAGCTGGAACAGAATCAGAACTTCAAGACCTTACCTCTAGACTGGAGAAAGTAACAAGAACATATGGGATGGAAATTAATATAGAAAAAAGCAAGATATTGGTGAATAGCCATAAGAAACATGTTCCGACCAACATTACGTTAAATGGGCAAACGTTAGAAGAAGTTAACACCTTTAAATATCTCGGGTCCACTATATGTAGTGATGGAAGATCAAATAAAGAAATCAAGACAAGACTTGAGATGGCCTCAGCTGCCATGACAAGGTTGAATGTGATCTGGAAAAGTAACATCAGTTTTCCTGTGAAGATCAAATTATACAAATCACTTGTATTATCTATTCTCTTGTATGGGTGTGAGGGCTGGACACTCACTGCAGATACGGAGCGAAGGATTCAGGCTTTCGAGCATAAATGTTATAGAAGAATTTTGCTCATTTGCTATAAAGAGCACAAAACAAATGTCTATGTTAGAGAGAAGATAAACACCTATGCAGGCCATCAAGAACCACTTTTGTCAATAGTGAAACGTCGAAAGCTTGCCTGGTTTGGGCATGTAACTCGTCATGACTCCCTTTCGAAAACGATCCTCCAGGGAACAGTCGAAGGTAAACGGAGAAGAGGAAGGCAAAGAAAATCCTGGGCTGATAACATCAAAGAATGGGCAGGACACGGTTTCTCCACACTTGTACGCATTGCTGAGAATAGAGAGCAGTGGAGGACCCTGTCTGCTGATGCTTCCACCATGGCACCCCTACGACCCATGACGGGTTATGGATTGAGATGAGATGATGATTACAAAAACACTATTGAATATAAAATAAAAACTATATTAACTAAACCGCTTTTTGTTACCTATATCGTCTAACTGTTTGTCTAAATGTTCGTCTAACTGTTTGTATAACTGTTCGTCCAACTGTTTGTATAACTGTTTGTCTATATCTAAATATAACGTATACATATCGTCTTCTTGTTATGTAAATATATATCGTCTAACTATCGTCTTCCTATTGTCTTCCTATTATCTAAAAGTCTAAAAATACCTCTTCTTGTTATCTCATGTCCGCCATCTTGCTCCGCCTCTTCTTGTTATCTAAAAATACCTCTAAAAATAACCTCCCCTTGTTAGCTCAAGTCCGCCATCTTGCCCCTGCAGATTGCGCTTATATAAAAGTCACGCGCCTGCAGAATTTTTGCTATATAAAAAGTCACGCGCCTGCAGCGCGCCTGCAGAATGATACCTAAGTGGTACATTCCCTACAGGCTTTCGAGCATAAATGTTATAGAAGAATTTTGCTCATTTGCTATAAAGAGCACAAAACAAATGTCTATGTTAGAGAGAAGATAAACACCTATGCAGGCCATCAAGAACCACTTTTGTCAATAGTGAAACGTCGAAAGCTTGCCTGGTTTGGGCATGTAACTCGTCATGACTCCCTTTCGAAAACGATCCTCCAGGGAACAGTCGAAGGTAAACGGAGAAGAGGAAGGCAAAGAAAATCCTGGGCTGATAACATCAAAGAATGGGCAGGACACGGTTTCTCCACACTTGTACGCATTGCTGAGAATAGAGAGCAGTGGAGGACCCTGTCTGCTGATGCTTCCACCATGGCACCCCTACGACCCATGACGGGTTATGGATTGAGATGAGATGATGATTACAAAAACACTATTGAATATAAAATAAAAACTATATTAACTAAACCGCTTTTTGTTACCTATATCGTCTAACTGTTTGTCTAAATGTTCGTCTAACTGTTTGTATAACTGTTCGTCCAACTGTTTGTATAACTGTTTGTCTATATCTAAATATAACGTATACATATCGTCTTCTTGTTATGTAAATATATATCGTCTAACTATCGTCTTCCTATTGTCTTCCTATTATCTAAAAGTCTAAAAATACCTCTTCTTGTTATCTCAAGTCCGCCATCTTGCTCCGCCTCTTCTTGTTATCTAAAAATACCTCTAAAAATAACCTCCCCTTGTTAGCTCAAGTCCGCCATCTTGCCCCTGCAGATTGCGCTTATATAAAAGTCACGCGCCTGCAGAATTTTTGCTATATAAAAAGTCACGCGCCTGCAGCGCGCCTGCAGAATGATACCTAAGTGGTACATTCCCTACTACTGCCGCGCTGGTGTAATGGCTTTGGCGTTGTACTGGCGACCAGGTGTTCATGGTTCAAACCTGGGCGTCAGCCTTTGAAGAAATGTTTACGGCCGGAAATTTGACTGAATAGCCTGAACGGCTCCTGTGATAAACCCTCTGTGGATGGGAAGGAGCGAAGCTCCTGACCGGGTTGGAAGAAAAGTCCTCAGGTTCCCCAGCTTCGCAATGACATGTCATTGGGCCGAAGGGCTGAAAGCCCAAGTGCCGCTGGTTAAGGAAAAAAAAAAAAAAAGTTACCCAGAAGGTTTTGCACAACTAAAACAAATGATGACCAGGCTGTGGACTCTGTTTTGTTCATGGAATCAATAAAATTTGGATCATTTATTAACTTTCTAATTTGAGGTCCATGAAAAATTCCAGCTTTAAGTTTGTCTTTGCTCAATTCTGGAAACTTTCTGCATAAGTAATTAAAACAGGTACCATCTTTGTTCAGTGCCTTAACAAATTGCTTCATCAAGCCAAGCTTTATATGTAATGGTGGCAGTATAACTCTTTTTCGATCAATGAGAGGCTTATTGACAATATTTTTTTTCTCCAACTTTAAATTCATCCCTCAACAGCCACTGTTTCTTTGTCCAGTGCATAACTTTTGCCCTGCTATCCCACAAACATATAAAGCATGGATATTTGGTGAATCCCATTTGCTGGCCAAGCAAGCAGTTCATCATTTTAAGATCTACACAAACCATCCAGTTATGTTCTAAATACTTCAATTTTTCCAGAACTGTGCTTATTGTAGCATACTCCTCCTTCACTGTAGTAGAATGAGCAATTGGAATTGAGCCATATTTGTTACCATTGTGTAAGAGAACACCCTTCAAACTTCTTTTAGAGCTGTCAATGAAAAGTCGCCACTCATCTGGTGTATAACTTACACCCATTTTGTTAACAAGACCTCCTACATTAGTACAAAACACAAGGTTGTTTTCTTTACAAAAGAATGGAATAAAACCTTGCTCTCAGCTGCGATAAAATGTAACCTTTGTTTCAGCAGTCAGTAATTTTTTTTCTTTCAATCTTGAAGCCAAAAGTTCTGGAGATTCCTTGGAGAGATATAGATCTCGGATTAGATCATTTAGTTCAAGCTGGTCGAAGTGTTGAGCATCTGAAAAATCATCTTCGAAATCACTATCACTGTCACTTGTCGTTCCACATGCCACTGCTGTCTCATCTTCTAGCAGGGAATCCGAAATCTGACTAAAAGTTGGAATTGGTATGTCATCTCCGTGTGGAACAGGTCGCCTAGCAGAATCTAAATCTGGATATTTCCACGTTTTGTGATTTTTTTCCATTAATTCCCTTAATATTCACAACACAGAAATAACAGTCATCAATAGTGGTTCTTAGGCTCTCTCCAAACCATTGGAATTCCAAATTTTAAACATTGTCTTTTCCCACAAGTCCACTGTCGCAGGTGTTCAACACATGTCTTGCAAACAATATGAGGAGCCCAAGACTTGTCCTGGTCACCTAGTTTTACTTCAAAGTAAGCAAAGTATGCCTTTTTCACAAAAATAGTAATATGCTTCCTATGTTCTTCTTTGAAAGTGTACTCTCCACAAATATAACAAAATAAATGCGGTGAAAGAAAGCATGCTCTTCTTGAAGATGATGCCATTCTCTGTTTGAAGTGTAATAAAATAAGTAGCATACTAACATGCATGCAGTGGCTTAAAATCTAAAAAAGGCAATTCTGGGAAGATTCTTGGAAAACTGAAACTGAGAGTAAACAAGCAGTTTTCTTTTGTAAAGGACTAGACAGCAATAGTTTTTTTTTACATAGCCTTATATAAAAAATATTGTAATAATACAGGGTGACCAAAAAAAAAAAAAAAAAACGGGCCCGCTCGCGCACAAATAGTACTTGCGCTGGCCCGTTTTTTTGGGGTCACCCTGTATTAATGAAATACAAAAATGTCTGTATCTAAAAAAACTAGAGCTGCTACAGACAAGTAAATGTGATATTTGGATTGAGCAGGCCTCATTTATGTACAATCAAGAGTAAAATGTTTGGCATCCAAAATTTTGTTGTTGTTGGTAGGGCTGTGTTATAATAATATTTAACTGGTTTAAATACTAGGGGGGGGGGGGGGGGGGCGAGGGGGCGGTCTGCCACGGGTGACAGCAAGGAATGGGGTGCCATCGGACTATAGTACTTACTGTTAAAATGTTACTTACTTGTGTGTTTCTTTATTGGGGAATGGGGGTGTCACAGGTAACATCCGCTCCGGGTGCCAAATACTTTAGGGACGCATCTGCCTGTTGTTACGATATATTACAGCTTTCCTCTTCTCAGAACATGCCCAAAAAGTGGATTGCTTCTTTCTAACTTGTGAAATAAGTTTCCTTTGCGCATTGACCTCTTTCAGGATATCCTCTTTGGCTGTCCATGTCATTTTTAACATTCTTCTGTAAAATCACATCTCTGTGGTCTCTAGTGCTTTCCCTACTTGTTTACTAACTGTCCATGACTCACCCCCACTCGTCAGGATTGGTTCTATATAACACTCTTTCTTACTTCCATTGACAAAGAATCGTTGCATAAAATACTTTTTTTTTTAAAATATAGAATGCTGTTGTTGCCTGAGCTATTCAGTTCCATTTATTTTGATAGTGCATTGCGGGGAAGATATTTTCGTTGATAATATGACAATTACTTCTGTCTTTTTGCTATTAAGGCTGAGTTCTTTATTTTCACTTTCTGCCACTATTGTATCAACCGTTTCCGGCAATTCCTTTTCACATTTTGCTATTAAGACTGGATCATCAGCGTATCTCAAGTTGTTTATATTTTGTCCTCCAAATGATATTCCTGGCATGTCCTCTAGGGATTTAAAAAAAAAAAATATTAATGAAGAAAAATTATATTTTCACTGTACAGTACAGATTGAACAGATCCGGTGACATCACACATTCCTGCCTGACACAATTTTTTACTTGCTGAAACGTTCCTAATTGGCTGCTAATTCTTATACCTGCTTTTTTCCACCTAAAGACAAAGTATCCCGTTCAACCCGTATTTTGTTATAATTAGGATATATAATGTAGTAAATTCAGGATAGAAGAAATTGATTTCCGATATCTAAATACGACTTTTAACAGATGAAAGTCAATTAAATATCTGTTAAAGTCAGTTATATAAACTGGAACCAGCAGGCCTTTACACCCCTCCACTTTATTATTCTTGTTCAGAGTTTCTTCTTGATTTTGTTTGTTTGTTTATTTTTTTTATTTTTATTTTTTGGTTTTTTGGCATACTTGTGATTGTCCCTATTTACAATGATTTGACAAATGTGATGCACTTTCTCATATCGGCAGTTGTTCATATTATTTGGAATTGAAAACAATATATATCCTAATATGATGGGGCCGTAAAGACACCCCGGCTTCCCTCTTCATGTTCAAGGCATATTTATCGCCCATATATTTTCGATGTGCGCGCAGCACGCTATGATGTGAAAAGTTTAACGAGAAGAAGATTGATGACTAGGCCATAATAAAGCCCAAGAATTAGTTATGGTGTGTTATATTTGATAGTCGTGTGTTATATTTGATAGTCGTGGGCCATATTTGTGTTTTCATGCCTAATAGAGCAATAAAGGCGAGTGTTATTTGCGTGGCGCAATTACTACGCGCCGCGCAGTAAGTTGAGTGATTAGCCTAGAGCCTATATAAAGAGATAGCGAGCGGCAAACAGGGCAATTGTAAAAAGTATGAACAACAAAGGCTTGAATTAAAAACTTACTATAGAAATCACAATATAGACTTAACAGGTGATAAGGTTTTAAGTATAGATGCCCCAAGAGATGCCCAATCAATACTTAAAAGATATATACATAAAACAAAGGAAAAAATATAAGGTTAGAACTTCAGGAAAATCATCCAACTAAATAGAAATTAAGCAGCAAGAACTAACAAAGCATTAACAAAAAATAGCTACTCATAGGACAAGGAAAGACAAGATATTAAAAAAAGGGACAACAACTCAAAAAAGAACAAATACTAATACAAATTAAAACCAAGTGTAAAGGACAATAGTTATCTAGAAACAATACAAAAGAGAAAATAAAATTGACAAATAATAATATAAATAAAAATCAGCAACTGCAAAAGACAACAGTTATTTAAATTGAATACAAAATTAGTAAAGAAAATGACACTAAATACCCCAATTATAACCAACTTTCAGGTTGAACAGGGTAGACCAAGATGGAAAGAGAAGAGGCAACAATGATCAGAGGTTGAGTGCCCGATCTCCACCCATCATTTCATCAAAACAACAACACAACAACAACAACAAACAGGCCAATTTGAAGATTCAGACGAGACGAGAGAGAAACGAAGTTAGGCTAGCCCTGTGTCGGTAGAAGAGGAACAGAGACATGACACGTGAGTTTGATTTAAAAGCAGATTAGCTTATTTCCTAGTGAAATTACCATTATTTCCCTGTAGCTTTAGAATTATATTGAACGTGGCTGTTTTAATGTTTAGTGAAATAAATAGATAGATGTAATTCTAAAGGAGATGTGTTTCCAGGACCTTATAATTTAGTCCTGAAATGATAGATGGGTGAAAATAAGGTAGATGGGTGAAAATAAGGTGTGGATAGGTTTCATTAGGCACGCTAAGCCCAAATCACGGCTGCAATAGTTAAGTATCAAGTATTTCATCCATCAGACCGGGCAAATTGAGTAGGAGAGTGTTTTATACATGAAACTGGACAGAGATGTTATCAGGAACTTGAATTTAGATGATATTAACTGTTGTCAAGATGGCAGCCGGGGGGGGGGGGGAGACGGGGGACGGGGGGGGGGGGGCGTGGTGATGTATTTAGTTTCAGTTTTGTTAAAGTCAAGAGTTATTTTATTTTGTTCTTTAATGTAAGAGTAAGTAAGTGTATTTCACGATTATTGATTATTCTACTGTATATATTTAATGGGTTACTTTGAAGTGAGAATAGCCATTTAGATTTCTGGTGAGATTAGAGCCACTCCTTTGGGCGTAAAGCACATTTGAGACATAAACGTTCCTGTTTGCTCCTTGCGGAGTAGGGCGACACCAGTGCGGTTGAATCCAACAGAAGCCTGCATGAAGCATTTATATGCTATGGCAGTGGTTTGTTTCTGTAACAATGGTTGTATATGATGAGTTCTCAATCTCATCAGTCGGCATGTACGACATGCTTCAGAGTGCAGTGACGAATATTGAGACGGATCAGTTGCGAGGTGGTGGCTTATTCTCATTATTGAGAGTATTTGTTGTACATATAGTTGAATATTATTTTATGTCCATTTTATGATTATTTAATTATTGTTATGTGAAGAATGGTTTGTGAGAGCACGTGGGCTCATTTGGAGATATATATTTCTCTTCTCCGCTCCTGAGGGAGCATGGGGCCACCAGTGTGGTTTGCCTCCGTATGAAGCATTCAGATGCTCGTGCAGTAGTAGTTTCGGTAGCAATATGTGTTACATGGTGAGATTGCCAGCCTCATGCACAACACCATACTAGCCTCATTGGACGACATGCATGAGTGTGTGTGATAGCTGAGTGTGTGCTCTTGCAGTAGTGGTTTCGGTAGCAATCTATGTTACACGGTGAGATTCCCAGCCACATGCACAACACCATACTAGTCTCGCTAGACGACATGCATGTTTGTGTGCATGATAGTTGAATGTTTCACGCAGTGTAGAAGGACAGTTTGACAGGTGAGAGCATGGGGTCTCTGATTATTTAACTATAATGATTTTAACCAGTCGTTGCTTTGTTTGCTTCTTCAGATTAGCAATCGAGCACAGGCTGGGTGTTTGTTTGGTGTTTGGTTTTGTTCGCTTTGTTATTTGTTTAATGTTTGCTTCAGTGTGCTCTTGGTCACTGATAGGGTTGTAGAAATAAATACAGCCCCCGCCTCAGAATCAAGAGTTTTTATTGTTGTTCGGGTCGGTGCGAGTGTGAAAAGTGAGTGATCACATATCACAACATCATCATCATCTCGCCCACCCTATCACACTAATTATAACCCATTAGAGGTTGAACGGGATATATTTCTTCATTTATTAAAAAAAAAACACTGGTTTAAATTGTTTTTTTTATTACACATTTCTGCTTTACATATAATAGAAAACACAACTTGAAAAACAAAATGCTGACTAAATAAGCTTTACTGTCGATTAAAATTATTAGATTTAAAAATTAAAAAAAAATAAAAGTCATCACCAACCCGACAACATTCCGATGAGATCAAAGAAACAAAGTTTAGCAAGTTGAAAGGCGATATTCTTGCCGATGTGAATGTTTATTTTCTATTTATTTATTTTTTAAACATGCAACATTTAACCGACGAAGTAGTCTTTGTAAAAGTCTAATTACCTATTTTGCTTAAAAGATTGTTAATTTGTCTGCATTAGTTAACTAATTTACATTCTTTCTTTTCAGTTAAAAAAAAAAAGAAAATAAAATAAAGGGGCGAGGAAGAGATTTGTGACGTCGCATAAGAAGGTCTGCGTTTTTTGTTTCGAACAGTTGGGGGAGGTGTTACAATGGGAAAAAATGCGTGACATCAAATGTGGAAAACCCTATTATCCTTTCTGTTTGTCTTCCTCCACTTCCGTACCAGTTTTTGCAATTTTTTTAATTTCTATTATCGCAATGCTTTCGAGCACTCCTTATTATCACATATCCAGTAAAGGTTGACTATTTTCTTCTTGTTTTTTCATTCTTATTATGTTGGCTAATTTCTTTTCTTTCTTTTTTGAAATTCTTATTATTACTACACTTCTTTGTTTGTTTGCTTTTGTTATTATAGCTGTCAAATTGATTCTAAACAGCCTTATAAGAAACCAAATATCTCATTTGTTTGATCATTGTTCATGACTCACTTCAATATAATAAGACTGGTTCAAACGTCAGCATGTTACATGTATATCTGATATTATCTTCGTATCTAAGTCGGTCTCTTTACGTATGTACGTTTGTGAGCATTTTTACTGCTTCAGTATTCCGTCCATAATGATACGACAAGCTGGTGGAATCCTTTGCTTGGGATTAACCAGTATTACTGTTTTATTGCTGATCTGGCTAGGTACTGTTTCTGTTACCACTACTGTATATCTGGTCTCGTTCCTAAAGGATTTTATTGTTAAACTTTCGGATATTAGTATGCGTGTCGTCAGCACAGTACAAGATAGACTGCAGCTTTCAACTCGTTGTCCTGGTTCGTCATTGGCTGATCTCACCATGTTTTCATGATCTGGATTATGCAATGTATCTGGCATGCAATCCCCAGCCGTATTGTGGAGTATATATGGCATGTATATATGCCTATATATGGCAGGCCAGATTTACTTAGTTTCCCGTTTTGTGTGAAACAGTTAATGTACTAGGCCATTAATTACCTTAACCGCAGCTGTAGCAGACATGGCATTATGTGTTAGTGCTACTTCTTTATGACCATTCTGTACTTGTATGATTCTGTGTTTCAGGAATTTAGTAAACACTTGTTACTACAGTACCCCCCTGTAGTTCCCGGGGTTCTGTGAAGAGACAAAGAACAACACTACTGCTGCATCATGGGATGTCGTACAAGACGATTAATACGAGGCTGCACATGGGTCTGGCAACGTACTGACGTAAAACAAGCTGTCCCAGAAACCACCACTACATGAGCATACGAATGCTTGGTGCAGGTTTCTTGCCGTAAGACCAGCAGCAACGATGACTTCATGCTTTGTAAGGGGCACAAACAAAAGTGATGATGTTACTGCAGCCTGTTTGTTAAGGCTATACTTCCTTCTGGACTCCATATGGAGTTACGGTATGCATTTTATTGCACAAATAGGACATTCAATTATTATTAGTTTTTGCACTAAAATGCACCAGAGATAAATGAGATGCGCGATTGTAGTTAGATGACGTGGGTGTTCGTTAAAAAAGGACAGTGTGTCGTGTAGGCTAGCAGTGTTTATGGAAGTGTGGCTGGTTATAGCTATGTATAAAAAAGAATGTGTCCGAGGATTTTCAATGTGTCTAAATATTGACGTATGTATGAATATGGAATCAAGTATGGCTATGTGATTAAAGACGGACGTATGGATCATGTTTAAACATCCAATGTATTGGAAATTATATTATTGAAAATGCCAGTCACTCGACCATGGTAGTCAGGATGGTTTATAAAATAATGGAACGTGACCCGTCACGGCTGTTTGTACCCAATTCCAGAGAGCTCTTTTAGTTTCGGTGACCAGAATTCTGACACCGGGTAACAAATCTTCATGTGCACCGTAAACGACTACTAAAGGTTTTGGCGGTGAAAATCAGCTGATTTGTGTGTAAAATCAGTAATTATATAAATCATTAGCCTACATACTCTTTCTGGATCAACACAGCGCTAACATTCTTTTGTGTACTATAACTTTGTTCTGTGTTCTATTTTTGATTGCATTTTTATTTGTTTGAAATTATATTTGACGGAGTTACAGACTTTTGAAAACAGCATCATCATTTGAGGAAATTCATAACAGAAGTAATCTATTAATGTAATATCTAAAAATCGGCCCATTCTTATGAGTTTATTATTATATAGACTTCTCGAATAGAAGCTAAAGATTATTCCACAAAAACTTTTTTTTTTGGTTTCATATCTTGAGAATGTGTGGTAGTCAGTTTTGTGAGTTTGGCATTACAAGAACAAGCATATTGTAACCAGATTTTATAACATTTAAATCACTGTAAACGCATTCCTGATACTCTCTTCTTCTTCTTCTTGCGATTGCATCTTTGATGATTACACCGTCAGACGAGTTCTCATGATGAATTCGACTGTTGTTTGAAGTTCCTCTTTAACTCCATATAGCTTTGAGTTTAGTGTTGAGTCATTCATTCATTCATAACCCTCCACTCCCAAAGGAGCATAGGCCTTCAACAAACACATGCCAAGTCCTCCTGTCACGTGCCATCATCTCAAGTTCTTTCCATGTTCTCCTCATCATTTTCACCTCTGTTTCCAACTCTCTTCTCCATGTGCTTCTTGGTCTACCTCTGCTTCTCTTGCCCTGGGGGTTCCAGAACAAGGACTGCCTTGTAATGCTATCAACAGGTTTCCTCAGTGTGTGTCCTATCCATCGCCATCGTCTTCTTCTCATCTCTTGTTCCACTGGCACTTGTCCAGTTCTTGTCATCAGTTCCACGTTGGTAACCTTGTCATACCATTTTAATCCTTCTATTCTACGCAAGCACCCATTTATGAAAGGTAGCTTTTTGGTTGTTGTCTTTGTTGTTCTCCATGTCTCCGAGCCATACAATAGGACTGACTTCACATTTGAGTTGAATATTCTTATTTTCGTGTTGGATCCTATTTCTCTTGATCTCCATGTGTTGAGTCATTGGGCCAGTATATCTTTCTTAACTGGTCATACAGAGGACAGTCCTGTAGAAAATGCTCAGCAGTTTGTTCGTTTAATCCACATGTGCACAGTGGTGAAGCAGACAATCGTAGCTTGTGCATGTGTTTATTCAGTTTGTTATGCCCTGTCCTGAGTCGAAAAATAGTTATCTGTCCCTGCTGGTCGAGAGTGTGATAGTCGTCTTTGGGTTGGCTCTGTTCTTTTCTGATAGTCTGGATAGCTCTCTTTTTCTCAAAGTATGTGACTTCATTATCTTCTTGTTCACATTCTCCTCCCTTTTTTGCAAGTTTATCTGCCTTTTCATTTCCGGGTACACCACAATGAGATGGTACCCAGTGAAGTATGGTTCTCTTTTTGGCAGCTACCTTGTTTAGTTCATTTCTCAGATGCGGGAGTTTACCACCCTTGAGAGCTTGCAGGACAGACAGTGCATCTGTGAGGATGACTACCTGGTGGCAGTCAGAGTTGGTGTTATAAATCATATTTGCAGCTTGCTCTAGAGCTTGAACCTCAGCTGTATAGTTGGAACAGAATTTACCAGTGGGAATGTGCCTAGTCTCATAGTGGTTGTCAGGATATGAGATAAAGATACCGGCACCTCCATTCCTAACAGCATTAGTTGCTGATCCATCTGTATAGGCATGTATCCATGATTTATTGGGATAGCTTTCTTGGATCATACTCAATGTAGCAGTTCGTTTTTGCAGATCATTATACTCACATCCACTTGTGAGACCACTGACTGATGTATTAATTTGGAGGGCACTGCTGGCCTGCTCCCATGGTACAGGGTATAGGGTGGGCTTCAGTGGTGTTGTCTTCATGGATAGGTCTTCTTGATGCTGTCTTATAAGTCTTTTTCCCCGATGCACAAAGCTGCTACGCTTTAGACGTCCCAATGCCAGATCATCTAGTCTTGCCTTCATTGGGTGCAGTGGCATACTGTTGTACTTTTCCATCTGGATCATGGTTTTTGTGTCTCTTCTATGGGACAATGTCTGCAATCCAGCAACCTTCTGCATCTCTGTTATTGGTGTAGTTTTCATGGCTCCTGTAATGAGCCTGAGAGCTTGATTTTGCACCTTGTCCAAAGACTGCAGATGTGAGTTAGCAGCTGATGACCATGCTGCTGAGCTAAACTCTAAGTGTGGTCTTATTACTTCATTATAAATCTTCTTTAGATTTCGTTCATTTGCTCCCCAGTTGGTACCTGCTAATTTTCTGAGTATGCCTAGTCGTCTTCGGGCCTTTCCTTCTGCATTTTCAATATGCTTATTCCATGTAAGCCTTTGGTCAAATGTCACCCCAAGATAGGTGGGGTAGCTTTCTTCCTTGATCACGGTTGTCCCTAGGTGTATGTTAGCTGATTTGTCCTTGGGGGCGAGGGAGAACAGTGTTGTGGAGGTTTTGTCTGTGTTTATTGTGATAAGCCATTTCTCTGCCCATGACACTAGCATGTCTGCTGCCCGCTGCATTCTATAATTTGCTGTGGTGACATTTTCATCAGCGCACCAGAGTACTAGGTCATCTGCATATAAGGCAGCTTTCACTCCTGCAGGGAGATCTTTCACCAGGTCATTGATGTAAACAAGGAAGAGTGTTGGGGAAATTACTCCTCCTTGAGGTACCCCCTGATGGAGCAACACTTTTCTGCTCTGCAGACCGTCAAGAGTGACTCTAGTTCTCCTGTTATGCAAGTATGACTGGATCCATTTCATCATGTTGCCTTGGATTCCACTTCTCCTAAGTTTTGCAATGAGGCCATCTTTCCACACCTTGTCAAAGGCCTGCTTGAAGTCGACCCAGATCGTTAGGACTTTTTTCTTCTCCTGGAAGGCATCTTCTATTGCTTGAGACAAGTAAGTAACTTGGTCTTCTATACTGTAGCATTCTCTAAATCCAGCTTGTTCCGGCACCAGGATCTGCTCAGACTCTAAATACCATTTCAATCTGTGGTTGACTATTCGCTCCATAGTCTTCCCAACACAGCTTGTGAGACTGATTGGCCGGTAACTTGCAGCCTCGGTCTTACATTTCCCATTCTTTAGTATGGGTATTGTGATGGCTTCTCTCCATACTTGGGGTACCGTTCCTTTCAACCAGCTGTGGTTGAATATCTCAAGCAGTTTTGTCTTTGCTGCTGAGCTCAGATTTACGAGCATTTCGTTGCTGATTTTGTCTGGGCCGGGTGACTTTTGAAACTTAAGCTTGGAAATAGCCTTCTGTAGTTCTCCTAGTGTGATGGGTTCCCTCATTGGGGCAGGAGTATCTGTCTGTCCCATGGTTGCCAGTATTTCTTTTCTTATCTCTCTCTGATGATCTATGTTAATGGGTAAGTTGCTTTCTGAACTGTATCTTCTAGCAAACAAGTCTGCAGCTTGTTTTCCTCTGAAAAGTTTGCCATCTTCATCCAATGTGATAGTCTGCCTAGGTGAGGAACGCTCTTCATTTAGAGACTTGACTAATCTCCAAAGTTTCCTGCCGTCTTTCTCAAGGTTCAGCGATGCCGTTTTAGTTCTCCAGCTTTTCCGTTTTTCTTCTAGCTTTGTTCTCTGAAACTCTGCTACAGCCTTTTTCCATTTGTTGGGAGTTTCAAGTGAAGGCTGAGACTCTGCGTCCTTTCTAGCCCTGTCCATAGCTTCCTGACGTTCTTGGAGTGTGCTGGACCAGTATGGTATGTAGTTACGCCGGCATCCTTTGGGAATGGTTTCTTTTGCAGCTTGTAGTATGCATCTGTTGAAGTCTTTTACCACTTCATTAATGTCTCTGTTCTGTACCTTGAGGGTAGACAGCAGCGTGTTCACCTGATGCCCGAATAAACCCCAGTTGGCTTTTTGTAGTTCCATCTTGTAATGGCTGGGCCTGTACTGAGAGTTGCACTCTGGACAGTAAGAAAGATTGGGCGATGGTCGCTTCCCCCTAGTTGGTCTCCTACTTCTCTACTAATAGATCCAGCTATATCTGGTGTGGAGAAGGCAAGATCTGGTGTTGAAGTTGTGTGCCATCCTCTGGAGTAGAAGGTAGGAGTATCTGTGGCATTATTGACTAGGATTAGGGAGTGATCATCTTGCCAAGTTTCAACCTCTTCACCTCTGTGATCCAGATGGTTATAGCCCCAGCTCTGGGAGTGGCTATTAAAGTCTCCAACTGCTATAAAGTTGGTGGCTGGTACCTGTATAGAGCTGAGACTCAGGGGTTTGTTGTTCGGACAGTAATAGTTCAGGAGTTCTATTTCCATCTTGTCTACCTTTATCTGCAACAGCTGATATTCTGCTCCATCCATGAAGGTTTTCCTTTCGTGTGCAGGAATGTTATTCCTTACAAGAGTAAGTACTCCTCCTTATCGTCTATCTTTTCTGTCGGATCTGAAGCATTGATATCCCCTTATTTTAAAGGTTTGATCTGCTTTCAAGTGAGTCTCTTGGATACAGCAAACACTGACTTGCTTCTCATACAAGATGTTTTCCAGCTCTGTCTTTTTGCTGTATCCAGCCTGCTTGCTGTTCACTCCTTCTGCATTCCAGTGCATCATGACAAGTGGCACTCTGGGTTTCTCTTTTTCTGTTTTGTTTTGGTCAGTAGTTCTCCTCCGCCATCTGCTGACTCCACAAGACGGTCTAGAGGGTCCTCCAGTAGCTGAGGGTGGGCTCTGTCGAGGCTCAGAGCCCGGCACTGCACCTGCCTGGTGGAGCTCCACAGGGCGAGCACCAGTACGAGATTTATTTGACGGTGTACTCTCCATAGAAAAAAAAAGCGAGTTGCGTGATACTGTGGTTTCCGGTGCGCCTTCTGGCCCAGTATCTATGACTTTAGCACCTGTTCAACGGGAGAGTGGGCTCATCCCTAATCTGTTTAAGTTCCCAGTAGTAGACTATTCGCAAGCAGCCTGGGGGTGTCACTGCTCTGCGCGGACCTTGTTTACCGAGGCGGCGTCCGAGCTCGTATGGTGAAAATATGGTTGCGTTATCTTCAAAATAGCCCTGTCTTTCCCATGGCTTTTCTGCCATCCTGCAGCTTTGAGTTAGGGAGTTCTGAGCTCCAGTCTCTTTCCCAGGCATTTTATCCTGGCCTGGCACGCATACAGAGGACCCCACTTCTGGTTCTAAGTTAGCAGTTGGGGATAGGTGGGGTAGCACACTGTGCATTCCCCGTCATCCAGGGGGCTCTCCAACTATGCAGAGCTTGCACAATGCTGTGCTCTGGTTCTGGGCTCTCCCAAGGAATCCTCACGTCCTACACAGAGCCACTTCCAGATACCCACCACCTGCCAACCCTCCATTGTAGAAATCGCCTGCATGCGGCCATCCAGTCAAGAGCCAGTATTAAGTCTGGTGCCCAAGTGATCCCCCCAAGCTCAGTGTGCAATGCTGGGTTCTCATCATGCTGCAACACAGGGGGGATTGTGATGCTCAGCCATCTCTCTCAACTCTGCACCGATAAGTGACATCGGGGATTAACTGTGCCTCAGTAGTGGGAGGCCCCGTTTCCGGGTACACCACACACAGCCAATTGAGGCAACGGTCGCCGTGGGCGTGTCTTCAGTGGGGAAGTTGTGGAGTCTTCCTGTCCATGTTCTTGCACATCCTAACACTGCCCGCAAGACATCGGAGGTTTGGAGAGTGGCCTTCTCTGCTTTTTTGAGCCGGGGTGGGCACCCCGGGCAAGTCTCGATGGGGATCGGGACGTGTCCACGTGCCAGTGGGCCCAGCATCGGCCGCATCTGATGGAGGACTTGCTCTGCCAGGTTTGATGTGGATTTCCTACCGCCCCGGGTAGAAGCCAGAAGTGTACTGTGCCAGCTCTGGGGAGATAAAGGGGGTGTTTCTGCATCTCCTTGTGATACGTAGCCAAGGTAGGGCTCACAGTGCTCTTTCCCCGCCACCAAATTGCCTGCTGGTTACGCCGAGTTCTCCGAGGCTCTAGGCATGTGACCAAGAGTTGAAGGCAATAGGATCGTCAAGTCCTGAGTCTCTGTGCCTGTACGATGGGTTCCGATCTTCAAGTAGCAGTCCACACTCGTTCCCACTCCCAGACTTGTTCAGTATCCATCTGGCTCCTTCCCACCCACAGAGGGCGTGTACGGTGTAGTGAACCGGTTTTATTATCGAGGTTTGCTCCTCTAGATCCGTTGTGTTTAGCCTGAGGATTCGCACCCTCAGTTACCAGGACTACCTCGAGGAGGGTGTGGCTCTTCACCACGCACAACGATCTTGGGGTATGAGAGGTTTTGCTAGACCAAGAGACTAACACCGCAATGGTCGCTCCTTTCATGAACAAGAATTCACTAGGCCTAGGGTGAAGCAATGGGGGAAACCCACTACCCACGACACCAGCACATCATACCCCCTGTCTGTAAAAGACTTTGCCCCCCTGATACTCTCAAATCTTAAATAAGGTTGTTAAAAAAAATAACTTTTTGTAAAGTACCATTTGTTTTTGCATTTTTATTCATTTATAATGATATTTAGCTACGTATATAAGCGTCAGAAAACATGTAAAACTATAGATAGTTAAAAGTTAGTTGCTTATCCTTTACAGGACGTGTCAATCAACCCCAGCTTTTATTGGCTGTTTGTGATTTTTCTAGGCAATTTTTTCATTCAGTAGTTTGCCATTGCTTTCTGAACGGTACGGCGCTTATACCATTGTTAAAAATCCACACAAAGCGATCTGCTACCAAACCGCCTGCAGCAGGTTTCGAACCTGGTATATCTGGATTATGAAACTGCGTTCATATCCATTAGGCCACAGACGCCGACAATAGATAGATAACTTCCAAATACTTTGATCTATCTTTCAAGTCTTGTTAATCTTGTATTTATAATATGAATGTCTTTTTTTTAATTGTGTGTGAGATAAGGACTGTTCCATTAGTGTTCTTTGGTAGACAATCCTGTGCACACGACAGCTGCCAAAGAATTCTAAGTAACTGTTTGTATATTTTCTTTCATTCACAGTTCAAAGTTACAATGCAGGTAGTAAATTTAGAGAAATCTTTGAAAGTTAATCTTCTTCTTTGATCCTTAGCCGCTGACCGTCAAAGCAGTCAGTGGCCATCACGCCTAGTAGCGTCTTGTAGGGCAACAACAAATTGATTCCACTTTGCTCGGTCGGTGGCCATCCTTCGTACAGTGCCCCAACTCTGGTTCATTCTTTGCATCTCAGCCTCCACAGTCCTCTGCCAGGTTGTTTTTGGTCGGCCTCTCTTTCGTTTTCCTTCAGGGGTCCAAAGCATAACTGTTCTTGTGATGGCATCGGGGTCTCTTCTGAGGACATGGCCAACCCAGCTCCAGCGTCTGCCAGCTATGATGGTGTGCATGTCCTCTTACTTGCTCCGAGTAAGCAGATCTTGGTTGGTGATGGTATTCGGCCAAAAGATTCAGTGAATTTTTCTTAGGCATGTTGTGTGAAAAGAGGACAATTTCGACATTTCCTTCTCTGTAACTCTCCAGCATTCCGCAGCATAGAGAAGCACAGAAAGCACACAGCTCTGATATAATCTTAATTTTGTGCTTGTGCTGTATTGAGAGGACTTCCAGATGTTGTTTAGGCTAAAGAAGGCTGTTCTTGTCTTATTCATTCTGATGTTGATGTCTTTGCCTGCCCTGCCGTCTGGTGTTGCTATGCATCCTAGGTATGTGAAGGTGTCTGTCTGTACCAGTTGCTGATTCCTTACTGATATGGGCTCAGGGTTGCTCACACTGAGCGTCATGACCTCTGCCTTCTTTAAATTGATGTGTTAAACATGCAAAAAATATGAACAGCACAGAAAACCACTAATGGAATACTACTTGAGAACCCAAAACTCGACATCACTGTCACTGGAAAATATACTGAAAGTTGACCTACCCAGGGAGCTACACAACATAATAACATTTTATATTACCAGAACAAGAACCAACATATAACAACTAGAACAAATGAGAATGACAAGGAAAAAACAAATCAATAAGTCCATTCAATGCCAGTAGAAGAATTATATTTTAAAAAATAATCAACCACCAATGCAAAAGCCCAGAAGAAAAAATAAGTCAATAGCGAGAGAGAGCAACAAGGTATCATGGAAGAAGAAACATTACAAACACCATAGACATTAAACATTGCCACAACAAACGGCAGATAAATTACAGCCTGGAAGAGCCAACACAAACAACAAAGTAATACACTATATGGAAAGATAAGCACTATATACCCAAATTATAACCCACATGGGGTTGAACCGGGTATCCCTCGCACACAAAAAACACCAGTTTCTTAAAAACTGCGGGGTTCAAAAATCTAAACCTTGCCCGTGTTGGCTTGATCAGCGGGGCAAAGTCTACAGACAGGGGGTATGATGTGCTGGTGTTGTGGGTAGTGGGTTTCCCCCCTTGCTTCACCCTAGGCCTAGTGAATTCTGTTCATGAAAGGAGCGACCATTGCGGTGTTAGTCTCTTGGCCTAGCAAAACCTCTCATACCCCAAGATCGTTGTGCGTGGTGAAGAGCCACACCCTCCTCGAGGTAGTCCTGGTAACTGAGGGTGCGAATCCTCAGGCTAAACACAACGGATCTAGAGGAGCAAACCTCGATAATAAAACCGGTGCACTACACCGTACACGCCCTCTGTGGGTGGGAAGGAGCCAGATGGATACTGAACAAGTCTTGGGAGTGGGAACGAGTGTGGACTGCTCCCTGAAGATCGGAACCCATCGTACAGGCACAGAGACTCAGGACGTGACGATCCTATTGCCTTCAACTCTTGGTCACATGCCTAGAGCCTCGGAGAACTCGGCGTAACCAGCAGGCAATTTGGTGGCGGGGAAAGAGCACTGTGAGCCCTACTGATGCGTGATGCCATATGATGATGGATGGCATCCGCATGTCTGGTTTTGTGTAGTGTGTAGATGTGTTCAGTCAAAACAATGTTCATGCAACAATAACAGGGCAATCCACATAGGACGTCAGTAAACTCACGACGTATAAAGTCAATGAGTCTTGAAACAGCCGTTGACGTTTTTCTTCATTATTTATTGTGGACGCCACAGTGACAAAATGGTTACGCAAATGTGTAGGCACATCAGTCATTATCACAGCAACATTCAATACAGCAATAAACGGTAGACAGCATTACAATGATGAGTCAGATGCATGTTATATTTCAAAGTGCTGTAAATGTAGTCAGGTGAACAACTCCATCCTTTTCTATAACAGCCAGGAGATAACCAGATGTATGAGATCAGTTCACTCTCCTTAGTTTGACTTCAGCAAGACAGACACGTCTGCCGAAGTATAAATAATGTCCTCAAGAATATCCTCTAGATAATAAAGGTTTTCTAAACCTAGTTCATTTAACAAAGTAGCAAGTAATGGTCCTTGGTACATGCATCAACCGATGCAGTACAATGCAGCGACATGTGAGCTGGGAAAGAACATCTCGTGACGACGACTTTCGGAGACAGGCTATGAATCGAAATCGCTCACGACCCAAAATCGATAGAGTTAATGAAAAAGTCAATTTACCTTGCTTTCATGAAATACACAGAAATATCACGCCTCCCGACATGTGGGAAAACACTAGAGGTATTATCTCGACTAAACGAAATATCCATAAGAGGACTACACATCCCTGACAGAACAAAAATAGCGGAGATCCCCTCTTCAACGAGGCATCTCTTTCGCCATTCCAAATCGCTCACTCCCACTAGTGGTGGGCGGAAACCAATCGACAAAAAACAAGACAAGTCATGCGCAGTCCAGCGCAAAAATGACCACAGCTCAAAAGTTAACTGCATTCGATACCAACGCGAGAAGACAAATGCTTACCGAGAAAAGTGACTATAAAATACAAGCAGTTGTTGCCCTTGCGTTATAAAACAGATATTGAAATAAAACGATGTTGCGAGAATTTATCACGCAACATATCACCACCTCCTCCCGATAAAAAAAAATGTGGAACATATTTTTTTTTTCAATATCAAAGAGCAAGCGATAAGCGGCTCAAAACGCACGAATTATGCGCTGATAATTAACTAAATTGCCAAACAATAGGCTAATTATAGAGTGTCTGGTGAGGATATACCTCAACAGAAAAAATAAATATGTCTCAAAAAATATTCACATCGGGGAGGTGTCACCAACACACATCACGTTAGCATGTAAACACAATATACGTATGCAAGTTACTATAATCATCATTAAACAGCATACTCTAATATTGTCTTTAAAAAAGGATGTACAAATCTGATAGGAAAATTTAAATAGTACATTCTTTGACATGTAATGACATAAGTACATAGTAAAGTTAAACTACATGACGATCCAGGACATATGCTCTGGTATTCCGAGGGTAAGTACACAATCTAGAACTCGTAAGGTAAGTCCTCAGCTCAACAATGACATTCTGAGAAAGTACAAGCAATATAATGCTAATTAATAACTAATATGCTTCATAAGGTACAATACATTATTAATAATTGTGGCTGTTTAGTAAACTAACGGCCCTTATATTAACTACTCAGTCCTCCTCTATCATTTTAAAAAACGAACAGAAGAAGATGACAACAAAGCACGATAGTGTGTACATATAAAGTAAGTACAGATGTGCTAATCTATTGTAGAAAAATAGGTGTGTTATGACTCTGTAATATATAGAAATATAGGACAGAAGTATTAGTTGGAGTCATGTGGGCATCTAGACAAAATGTCAGCCATCACATTATCCGCACCACGGATAGCTCGTACCGAGAAGTGAAAAGGTTGAAGAGCTATAGCATATCGAGTGGATCTCGAACTCTTCAAATTCTTAGTCTGAATAGCTGTAAGAGCTTTCTGATCAGTCTCTAGAATGAAATGTGCGCCCAGGAGGAATCTTTGTAGCTTTAGAATTGACCAAACCATCGCTAACAACTCACGGTCTAAAACCGAGTAGTTCCTCTCTGCCGCATTTAGTTTTCTAGAACAATGAACATGATCAGGAAAGCAGAGTAATTATGCCAAATTCATGCATCAGTGCTGCTCCCAATCCCAGTGGATGAAGCAAACACTCGGAAGAACAAAAGTCCTATCAAGAGTAAGTAATCATTAATATGGGAGAGAAGGTAAATATATTCTTGATTTGGTCTAGTGAAGATTGGCATTCTTCAGACCAACGGACCAGATTAGGCGAACCTTTCTTCAACAATGTTGATAGAGGTGCCATGATCGAAGATAAATTTGGAATAAATCTCCCATAAAATTGAATTAAACCTAAGAGACTCCTAACTTGTTTCTTCGTTTTTCGGAACAGAGTTGTTCTAGTATTTTATGAAGTTATTGTTGGGTCTTCTTCTGTCTTCAAGAGACCATGACCAACACGATGACCCAGGAAAGAGATTTCACCAAAACCAACAAAAGCTATAGAAGGTTTTGCTGTCAAATTATTCTCACGTAGAGTGGACAGTAAGTCATATAACCCTAAATAGTGATCTTCCCAGGTATCACTGAAGAGACAGATGTCATCTAAGTATGCGATGACATCCGAACGATGTGACAGAATTCGACGCATCATGCGAACGAAAGTGGCAGGGGCGTTCATGAGACCAAAAGGCATAACATTCCATTGAAATAGACCCCTAGGTGTAGAAAAAGCAGTAAGAGGTTTGGCATGCTCTGCTAAAGGCACTTGCCAATAACCTTTAGACAAGTCAAGTTTAGTGAAGAATCTAGAATTAGAAAGTCTAATCAGTAGATCTTCTAACAAAGGCATCGGTTCAGCGTCGAACTTTGTGACCTGATTCAATTTGCGATAATCAACGCAAATTCGTATGTTCTTATCCTTCTTCCGGACAATAACCATGGAAGAAGAATATGGTGAAGTCGATGGTTCAATTATATTTAATTGAATCATTTCATCCAATTCCTTTTCCACTTGCGACTGAAAGTGTATAGGAATAGGATACGGCCTAACCCTAATTGGATTATTGTCGGTAAGAATTATGTCATGTTCTATGACATCTGTGTGTCCAGGAATGTCAGTGAGAACATCCTGAAATGTTTGTAACATCGACGAGACTTGTCGATGTTCGTCACCAGAAAGATTAGGAGAAACAGAAACGTTTTTCCAAGATTCCGTGGAATGTAATGGAACCACTGGAAGGGGAAGGTTGACATCAGAGAAGGTAGCTTCCTCATCCTGAATGACAGACAGGGATGAATAATGACCGTGAGGTGCAGGAGCATCATCCGTTGCCTGGAAAATAGGCAGCAAATAGTCCGGACGTTCGTGAAATTCCGAAAGCATGTTTATGTGGAAAGTTTTATGCTTTCCATCAATATCGACCACATAGTCAACATCGAAATCCGAGAGACTATTGCATACGGACCTTTCCATGCAATAAGAAGTCTATTTTCCCTACTGGGGAGTAGGACGAATGCTTTGTCACCTGGACAAAGTTGTCGTAGACATCTATTCTTGTTAGCAAACTGCCTTGCCTTCTCTTTAGCAATTTCTGATGAAGCAGTTGCTAGCTTACATGCCTCAATGATCTTTTGTCTAAGAGCAATGACATACTCATATGAGGATTGAGTTTCATCGCTAATATCATCGGCAGTGATGAGATCGTGTAATAAAGACATAGGGCCGCGTGGACGCGCGCCAAAGACAAGTTCGAAGGGAGAAAATCCTGTGTGTTCATTAGGGACTTCTCTATAGGCAAAGAGAGCCGCGGGTAAAACCCTGTCCCAATCTTGAGGATGATCTTCAGTTATCTTACCAAGCAAAGTCTTGAGCGTTCTATTCAGACGCTCAACTAACCCATTAGACATAGGATGGTAGATACTACTGAGAGATCGTTCAATATGTAAGGTAGACATTACCTGTGACATAGTGTCAGATATGAGTTGAGTGCCATGGTCTGACAATATTTCTCTGGGGAACCCCAAGCGAGAAAATATCAACCAAAGAGCATCTGCGATATCTGTAGTAGATATGCTCTTAAGAGGAATAGCCTCTGGCCAACGTGTGCACATATCGACACATGTAAGGATAAACTGATGTCCTCTGGCCGACTTGACCTTAAAAGGGCCAATAATATCTATGGCCATTTTCTGAAACGGCCGAATAGGAATGTCAGCAGCCTGGATAGGCGCAGCATGTCGTGGTCCTCTAGATTTGACCTCCTGACATACCTTGCATGATCGGCAGTAAATACGAATGTCCTTATTGACAAAAGGCCAAAAGAAAGCCGCAAGGACTCTCGACTTCGTACGGGCAAAACCCATATGTCCAGCACATTGCGAGTCATGAGCATGTTGTAATATTTGGACTCTCAGGCTCTTTTTAACAATAATTGTCGAATGTGCCTATTTAGTCTAATCTTGTACCATACGTACAAGTACGCCGTTTCTCATTGCAATCCAAGATTTTCTATTTGTATCCTGATTCGGATCACCTTTCTTCGCAAGAACGAAGAATTTTTTTAAAGAAGGATCTTCTTCTTGCAATTTTATGAAAGAGTCACGAGTAATTACTAAGTGACTATCTTGGCTATCAACTTCATTATCACTATTCAGTGAAGTTTCGGGTGTTTGTAGAGCTTGTGCTCTTGTAACTACTGCATTTGTAGCTTGCATGTTATTATCTTCCCAAGCAGCAATCTGCTGTGGGGTACACTCCCTAACTCCGTGAATACGACCAATAATAAGGTCCGCAATAGGATTAGGTAAGAGACAAGCATGCACATCTCCAGTAAAGAAAGGAGTGGCAATGCGAATTACAGCAGTAGGATATTTTTCTAGAGTGCCGCCAAATGTGACACATTTAATAACCCTTCCTGTAGCACAAGATGGATCTACAAGCGATTGTCTAACACCAATAGTGGTGCATCCGGAATCGAAAAGTAGTGAGACCGGAGTATCATTAACAAGACCCTTATGTAGAATTAAAGAACCCCTCCCGTCATGCGCAACAGCAGCAGGAAGAGCGGGAAGTGGGTGACCACAACTCAAAGTAGTTTATGGTACCCCGGTTCGAATAAAGTACTGCATTGGGGGCATTTGTTTGCTCTCTCAAAGTCAAAAGCAGAACTAGTGACAGCGTCAAAGTTTTTACTATCAACAACATGATTACAGGCTCCCTCAGTTTCCTGTTGTACAGCATTAGCCTGCTGATATCTCTTTTTTTTTGTGTTGAGATCTACCCCGACTATTATTACCTCTGAAGTTATCAGAGTTATTATTATCTCTGCAGTTATTATTGTCTCTATTGTAATTGTTATCCTTGTTCGAATTCCAGTTTCCACGATTACTATCATGTTCACATTGATGCGAACATCTATTTGTTTGGTTCTGAGGTCTTCGGCAGGAATAACCTCTATTACCATATCCTCTTTTGAAATGCTTATAATTATTAGGGTGATAGTAACGAGTACTATCAGGTTGTCTCCAATTCTTCGAAGAAGAATCACCATGAAATTGATTTCCATGATTTTGACAGAAATTACCGCTACTCTTTCTATCAAAATTTTGTTGGAATCTACGAGCAAAGTTTTGACCATACGGAGCTGCCGAAGCAACTGGTAAACCTTCTTTCACCTTAGAGTTACCCATGGTTATGTGTGGGGGCGCAGTTACGTATTGGCAACAGAAATCTTCCATTTCTTTTATTGTTTTAGGTTTACGTTCATGAAGGAAAGCAAGGAAAGACTCATTGACAGACGACATGACTTTGTCTCTAAGTATTAAGTCCATAAGTCCTTCATAAGTTTTTTCCGTCTTAGATAGTTTCAACCCATCGTGAGAAAGTAATGCGTATTCTTGCAATAAACTCGGAGAATTCAACTCCATTTTCAGGTAACATGTTTTTAAATTGTAGACGATAGCCGTCTTCGTTAAGCTGATATTTCTTTAACAAAGCGGCCCTGACAACCTCATAATTGTTCTTGTCAGGTTCATCCACCATATTTAATATACTTAGAGCTTTACCTGTCAGTATCCCTGATAACTGATAAACATATTTTGCTTTGTCTATGTTATGAGCTGTACATGCTTGTTCAAATCTGTCCAGATAGAACATTATGTCATCACTGGAAGGACTAAATGTTGGTAACTTAATCTTAAAAGTATCATTATTAGCCTTCCCAGAAGATGAACCCTTGTTTGAATCATTACCATTACTCATGCTCGTCAATTTCAATTTCTTTCTTCAGCTTGAGCCTGCATTTGAAGTCTTTCATTTTT